>CAHIKZ030000897.1:0-227500 GCA_903632075.3 Acanthosepion pharaonis | reverse complement strand
GTATAAATGGGACTACTTTCTATTAAATTAATTTTTTTCCTGTTTTCTATGCATATTTAGTTATTATCCATCTGTGTACAGTTAATTATATGAAAAGTATGTTTATTCATTAGTTAGAAATACAATAAATTAAAACTTTGTATGTGTACGAATATTTGTTTCCCCACTATATATATATATATATATATATATATATATATATATATGTGTGTGTGTGTGTGTGTGTGTGTGTGTGTGTGTGTATATATATATATATATATATATATATATATATATATATATATATATATATAAAAAGAAAACAGTAAGATATATAATCCGGTGTTCTTATTAATTTTTTATTTTTATTTTTATTTTTACAAAACAGTGCTCAAGGTAAATTTACAGAGCATAAATATAAATTAAATGATTTAAAATGTTTTTTTCGCTACACACTAATGACCATGTTTAAAAAATGGAGGCTAAAAATTTAAATTTAATTATATAATTAAATTAAAAGCAATAGTTCCGTTTCATCTTCAAGCGGTTTGGTTTGTTTGTTTAACGGCATATCAACTCCTTAATGGGTCATTTAATGCCGAAATTTAATTTTCTTGGGTGTTTTGGCATTTTTTTTTCTTTACTACTAAAATCTATTGCTGGAAATGTTGTTTGTTGCTATTAAAATGAGTGTGTACGTATGGTTTATGAAAATATGTAAATTATGAAAATTAATTTTCGTTTTTTTTTTTAATTTAATTGTTTTTAATGGGACCAGCGTTTGGAATTCGAAATATGTTTATTTAATCATATGCATCATCTCAAAATGATCTCCAACGTTTAACACATTTCCCTGTTATCGCGTCCTACATAGAAAACTAAATATCGGCGTGGGGTAATGGTTAGCAAGCTTGTCTTGCTAAAACAGGTTACGACTGAATAGCGAGTTCGATCCTCACTGGGTGCTCCATACTTTATGCCACATCTACGCTACGCTTAGAAAATCATGGTCATCACGAGGTGGTGTAATGGTTGGGAAGCTTGTCTTGCTAGATCAGTTACTAGCGAGTTCGATCCTCACTGGGTGCCCCAGTGTGAACTAACGAAGGGAGAGACAAGCACAATTCTAATAGGATAATAACATTCAGAACTAAAACCGTTTTATCTCTATAAAACAAGAAATTGGGATGTGTTATTTTTACTATATTCGGACGTATACTATGATTACTTGTTCTTCCACGTGCCGTGTCTTTTCAGAACGTGAACGATCATGGCTCTCCACAATTTCCTATTCCTTGTAGATCTTAGCAACTTTCGTCCCTAAGCCTTCCAACCCCCATTCTTCCATCCGTTATCACAAGCTTGTCAGGTGGGTGGGCTGCTGTTTTTTGTACCTTCGATATGTCCTGTGAATGTCAAATTCTCCAAACCCGGCTTATGGCCATATCACGTTGACACAGCGGTTCCCGTACGATCACCGAAGTTAAGGAGCGTACGTGTAGCTTGTTCAGTACCTAGATGGGTGATCGCTTGGGAATCTTGGATTTGCGGGGGATGTAATTATTAATCGATGAGCTGAGTTCCAATTCCAGTTGGGTTATTTATATTCACTTATGCGCAAATACCATTTGGAAAGGAATTAATCCACCACTTCCCTCCCAGCTATGTGTTAATTAGTAAGACTTGTATCAATAAAATCAATATTATTTGCCAAAACAAAAAAAAAAAATTTTCACAATCTAAACATATTTTATGACTTTAAATAACCTGTAAAGGGTTGATAACCCGTAAAAACAAACAAACAAACAAATAAATAAATAAATAAACCCTTGTTTCTCATTATGTATGCGTACAAGAAATTTCAGCTTCTGCTTTTTTGATTCGGAATATATTGGGTTGGTGCATAATTATCAGGCGTTTTATAGGCGGGTTATTTGTTAATAAAAATTGCTGTTTTGTTTAGTTTTTTTTAATAAAATATTTCATTTTCAGGTTATAAAAATGTGTGTCGATAATCATAGGCTCCGGAATAATCTTTTAAAAATGTTATTGTTGAATTGTTACGTTTCTTCTTTCATAATAAATATTGTTTAAAAAAAAAAACGCCTGATAATTATGCACCAACCCAATACGTATCCTTTTTGTTTATATTTTCCTTAAGACTTCCCCGTTGCTTACTTGCTACGTTTATGGTATTCTCATTATCCTTCTGTAGACCCTCATTTCTGTTGCCTCCAGTTTTATCTTCATCTGTGAGCAGACTGTCCAGCATTCACTGCTATATGGGAGGATTGATATTACATAACGATTTATCGCTTTTTTCATTGTTTCGAAACATAATAATAATAATAATAATAATAATAGACGAATGTATGAGTGATATTACTAGTGAGGGACTTTCTAATCTGGACAAGAAAATGACTGAAATCGATGAATCGATAGATCAGGAAATTAAATACTATACATAAAGTTATATGCCCTAGAGATGCTCCCGACAGACTATATGTAAAGAGAATAATCTGTATTAAAAAATGTATTTAATCGGCTTAAATGGGGTTTACAAAATACACAGAAAAGATAAAATAAAAGAACGTGAATACTTCTCGTATGATAAGTGATAAAAGAATATCCAACGTGTTAATCGTGAGGAACAGAACATAGAAGAAAAAAAGAAAATTTAAAAAAAAATGTAACAGTGGATTTCAAACAAAAATAGAAACTATCAAAGAAGAAAAATCATGAACATGATTATACAAAGGACATTTTAAAAAGTGAAAAAGGATTTCTCATCATTGCAGCCTGAACAAATATCTCAAAGGTATATGTATAGGAATAAAGTACAGATTCTTCCTCTTCTATGCACCGCGTCCCATCATGATATAGGGGATCATGGCTCTTCATAACTTCCTCTCTTTTGTTGCTCTTTGGTTAATTATCATTCTTATTTGCTTTTTTCCGATCCATTCACACAAACTCGTTAAGTTGCTGTTTTCCCCTGCTCTTCTTACCTTTCATTATACCATGTGAGTGTTAAATTCTCTAGGCCCTCTTTCTTCAGTACGTGTCCCAGAAATTTCAACAGTCTCTTTCTGATTATAAATGTAAGTTTTCTTATTGATGCTATTCTCCTTAAGACTTCCATGTTTCTTAGCATTCATAGGCAGAACCATGTCTCTATCGTTTCAAGTTTCTTCTTCATTTCTAAATGGACTATTCAGCATTCAATGTTCGTCGTCGTCGGCTTTATCTCGTATCCAAGAATTTAATTTCTTCTTTGCTGATCGCTTCCTTTATGATGCTGGTGTTGATGACTACATTCGTCGCCAACGAGCAGGTTCAGGACTAGAAGCTTCCAATTTCACCAAAACCAGCTCCCGTCATCCATTACCTATCGACGTTTGGCTTTGTAACATTTGGTTGAAGGTGAAACAAAATCAGAATAGAAAAAAAAAGTGCTGATTTGTTTAAGGTGGAACTCAACTTTGCTAGTAAGTGACACACACACACTTGATTTCATTACCTTTTTCTGTGGCATATATGGAATGAGACACGCAGAATTCAGTTATGAAACTGAAACAGACAAGGGAAAATATAACACAGAAATCTAAAGACACATAGGAATAATGAATGCGGCCTTTCAGTCGGATTCGTTGTATTTACTTACGTAAATACAGTTGGGAAAGGTGTGAATCCATCACTTCTCTCCCCAGCTATGGGTTAATTAGTAGGACCTGTATCAGCAAAATCATTATTATTATTATTATCTCCAAATGATTCTTAGAACCTAATAATATTTTGTGGCTTTAAATAACCTGCAAAAGATTGATAAACCGTAAACAAAACAAATCAGTCAATCTAAAAGCAATGGGACGTCCACTCAGTTAACAACTTTCATGTTTGCTGGCTTATATGACTTATATTTAATATTATTGCATGATGGCGTTAGGCTAGGTATAAATATTGAGAATTTGCAGTGACTAGAAAAATGTTAACTTATCAGACACCTCAAAAGTAAGTCTCGGGATATATATATATATATATATATATATATATATATATATATATGTGTGTGTGTGTGTGTGTGTGTGCGTGTGTGTGTGCGTGTGTGTGTGGATTTGGGGAAAAACATGTCTAGTGTATCATTAAATATAGTAAATTGCTCATTACGAAGGCTGATATAAGTCGTTTTTAAGAATTAAAACTGTTCTAATACGCGGAAATTTATATAACTAGAATTTTTTGCAACACGCCTACGCGTGATGAAATCATCACAGAATTCGGTATTGTTGAATTTATCGCTAACATTTTTGTCGAGATTTACAAACTCTACGTTTCGTTCAATTTCGCAAACCAATCGATGAAATTTGAATAAGCTGATTTATTTTGAAAAATACTTTGACAAAAACCCTAATAATAATTTCTTTAATTTAATTTAATTTTATAGGACTCCATGGGAAACAATATTTTTTAAGAATTTTTTTTCTCCTATTTGACAGAATAGAATCTTAGAATTTCTTACTCTTGAGCATGCAACATACAATTGCGTAAATATCTCTTTCGGAAGCCAAATTCCAAATTTTTGAAGTGTTTGGCCTTGTGATCTGTTTATAGTTCTCACAAACGTAGGCGAACTGGGAACTGGATTCTTGTGTATATAAAAAGTTAAAGAAAAGATATGCAAAAACAATATTGATTTTTTTATTAAATAAGTATTTGTTATTTTAATCATTAAATTGTTTTTAAAATAGTGGGAGCATTTTGTATGTTAAATAATAAAACTTTTAGAAGATAAAGAAATTTAACATAGACTGCATTAAAGATAGTTTCACGCAACACCGCAAATTGCTACAAAACCAAAACATTGAGTCATATTCTTAAATGGCTGTCGGAGTGTACAGTTTCTCATATGGAGAAGTTGGTAGATGTACTGCATACCTTACATTCTCTTTTGTAGGATAAATCATTTTTGTGTAATATTTTATTCCTTAGGATAAATTTTGAACGCGTGACATTAGTAATGTAAGCAGAAAAGGACACTGCTTCCGTATTCACACACTAGTGCTACCCACATACACAAGAGCGTGTCTACGAATTGCGACGACAGATTTCAAAATGTACTGATTTTTATTCAGAAATATATAAGTTGTTTTTTTTTTGTTTTTTTTTTTGTAAGGACCATCCAGCAATAGCCAGAGAGAACAGCCACGTCGATATCATTCTACCTATACATATAGAAAAATGAGGGAAAAAAATGTATACGCCTCCCCGGCGGGGAATCGAACCCCGGTCTCCCGCGTGACAGGCGGGGATACTTACCACTATACTACCGAGGATTGCCTGCTGCCGGTGTGCACAGAGCTTTAGTTAATCATATTTACTCGTGAGTGAACAATGAAAAGTCATTTAGTGACGGACAGATTTACTTCATTTAATGAACTTTGATTAATCTGGTATAAAGCCAAAAATCGTTTGCTGTAACAATTGATGTTATCAAACAGTCACCCATCAAAGTACTGACCAGGTTTCATGCTACTTTACTTCGATTTAAATCCGTAGCTATTTACAAGATATCGAACTCACTGCTGTGTTATTAGTTTGAACGAATAAAAGTACTTACGTTTAGTTCAGGGCACTTTTTTTCTTACTGTTAACCCAATTCAAGGCCCAAGAGCAACTCAAGGTAGAACGTTATTGAATAAGTTTGTTGTATGAACGTAAACGGAGGATGTAAGAAGTGCAAATAATGATCGCCCCTAGTGTTGAAGAAGTTATTGTAATGATCGGATAAGCATCCCCTCGGGAGTCTGTTCTACAAAGTAGCGATTCTTGAGAAGAAGCTTTCCAAATTGAACCTCCTTCTTACCAATGGAATACGAAAGGAATGCGGATGATTAATCCCAGTGTACCTAACATAGCGGATTTTAGTTGTGAAGGTCTGAACTGGGGGAACTAAGGAATGTAGTTTGTCAGGACATTTGCTTTTAAAATAGCGAAAGAGTAGTGACATGCTTGTGATGTTTCTTCTGTAGCAAAGAGGTTGTAGAGTGAAAAATAATACGTTGCCTTTAAGACTTGCATAAGCGCTTTTGAATACTATATAAAAGCTGGAAAGTGAGGAATGGGTATTTTAATAACTCATCGTATTTTGCTGCGCCTGGTTTCAAATCAGCTCGTTAATTTCGACCTAAGCTATGCTTAGTAAATCACAATCAGCAACAACAGAGTAGGTATTTACCCGGGCGCCCACGTCACGTGGCCTATAGACAAAGGCGTAGAAAAATTGCTCAAGCCCCCCTCGGCACTTCCCCCTTTTGGGTACGCCTCAGGTGCCGGGTAATGATCCATCTTTCTCCTGAATGAGAGGTATTGCCTGGAGGTGGGGATGGATCCCTGGGGCTTAAGTTAATATTATTCTTAACCTCCCGACTAAATACGAATTAGCATCAGAGTGTAACAGTAGGGATCGAACTCGCTAATTATGGTGAGTTGAACATCAACAATCTATGCCCACAGTTTGAAGTTTTCAGTTCGAAATTCACTGAAGTTTATCCGGATCGATAGATAGCTGAAGAAGGCCGGGGAACACAACGACTGAAACGATGTGATAACAACAAGGATAAGGAGATTAGTCCAACTGTAAATAGTGATAACTCCTCCCAAAAGTAAAACAGAAATTGTCTATTCATTTCGGTTGTTCAAAAATCCGAAATATTATTCTTCGTGGCAAGTCGATAGCAAATCGATTGAACATGTTCGTTAATATGAAAGTACAGCAGAAAAGTTGACGTTCGATCGTAATGTAAAATTGGATTGGATAATTTATCAGTAAAAAAGGATGAGCCCAAAATGCAAATTACAAATTGGCGATACGAAACTCAAACAAGTACAGAAATTTAAATATGTGGGAAGTGTTCTAACAGAGGATGGAAAGTGCGAGACTGAGATCCGAAGACGTATTGTGATAGCCAAAGATGCATTTCAAAAGCTAAGCAGTTTATTAAGAGAGAGAAAAATTTCGTTAGAAACAAAGAAAAGGGTACGGGATAGTTATCTGTCCGCTTGTATAGTAGCGAATACTGGAAAATCTCCTCAAAGATGAAGAGACTTGAAGCAACAGAAATGTGGTTCTACAGAAAGATGCTGAGTCTGTGAGATCTGATGAAGGATAGTCTTTCTTAAGACCTACAGACTTCATTCCCTTGAAGCCATTTTTAATCATTGATCAGAGGAAATGGTTGTTTATAGCTGATAGTTTAGACGTTATGCATTACATTCATATGAGAGTCTAGATGTGGCGAGGTTATTTAAAAATATGACTTAAGCTCTTAGGGTAATATTTTGATTTATGCTTGATTCATTTTTTACGGCTTATCAACCCTTTGCAGGTTATTTAAAGTCAGAAAATAATTTTCGATTGTAACAATTTTTTTATTTTGAGATAATAATGGTTTAGTGATATAAGTCTTACTAATTAACCCATAGCTAGTGGTTTCATAGCTTTCCCAAGGCTATTTGCTATTCATTTTAATTGCTGCTGCTGTTGGAAGTCTTCAAGTGATGTGGTTTTGTTAATAATAAATTATTATATTTAAAATCTATTAATATTTTTTGTTGAAATTTATAGAATATTTTCTCTTAAAAAATGTTTTTCAGGAAAATAGGTTTCAAAGTTCACTGTTATCGCTTTTTCTAACACTGAAGAGACTTTCCTTCCTAACCTTTTGTCTAAGATAGTGTGGAAAATCAACATCTTTTTGCCATTATTTTCTCTTTAAGTTACATGAGCTATCCATTTTAGCTGTTGCTGCTACTGGAGGTCTTCAAGTGAGGTTTTTATTATTTGTTTCTGATTCTGTAGCACCAGTCTGAGATCTGATGAAGGATAGTCTTCTTTAAGACTTTTATTCCCTTGAAGCCATTTTTAATCATTGATCAGCGGAAACGGTTGTTTATAGCTGATAGTTTAGACATTTCTGAATGAATTGGACGCCATGAATGATATGCATATGATACTGGCCATATATTACTTTAAGCGCATACTGTAAAGTCGTAAAGCAAACTGTAGTAAATGGTTAGCGAATTTGATCTTCACTAGATTGTAGTGAGCTTGTATCTATTGTAAAATTGAAGGCTCATTCAAGTGTTTTGAATTGACAGGTTTTATTTTGCCATTGTAATCCTAGGGGAATCATACGGTCCCAACGAGCCATCACGAGAAACTCTTCTATCATTCTGAACGTCTTTTCAGATTGCACATAAAGTCCTCTTTTTGTAGTAGACGCATCTCCAGTTGATTTGACTCCCTTATTGTCAAAATGTATCATTTATCGTCATTAAATAACTTAACATGTTAAAATTTGTCAAAAACCAGAAAGAAAAAACTTGCCTACTAATTGATATGGCTTGTCCAGCGGATTGTAACATAGCAACCAAGGAATTTGAAAAACTATCAAAATACAAAGACCTGGAAATTGAAATAGAAAAAATGTGGAAATTGAAAACAAGAATAATACCAGTGGTAATAGGTGCACTTGGAATTATAAAAAAATGGAACAAAACAACACATTGAAAGAATCCTGAAACCCCAGCTTAAGAGACATACAGAAAATTGTCTTATTAAGTACAGCACACACTAAGGAGAACTTTGTCTATGTAACGCTAGCAACTTCATCGGAGATAAAAAAAAAAAAAAAAAAAATTAACATGAAATGTGGCCATAACAACACACCACGACCTGCCTTAGGTCTTTCCGCAGACTTGGTAGGTAGTGTGTCCATAACAGAAATCGAATGATGATGATGATAATAATAATAATAATAATAATAATAAAAACTAATAATAATAATAATAAAATAATGATAATAATAAAAATAATAATAAAATAATAATAAAAATAATGATAATAATAAAAATAATAATAATAATAATAATAGTAATAATAATAATAGTAATAATAATAATAATAATAATAATAATAATAATAATAATAAATTTAATTTTTTTGGTTCTCCTTTAAATAATACTGATAGATTAATCAATTATTTAATTTTCTCCAACTTATCCCAGAAAATTTAATATCCGCCCCGCAAAAAACATTTGAAGGTAAAACAATACAATTTCTACGATGTTCTTTCTTCCACAAATTTCGAAATTTTCAACGACTTTAAAAATAACGGTTTTACACCAAAATAAAATTACAAATCTTTCTAAAAATCGTGGAATTTTCGATGGGTAAAGATTTTTAAATTTCACAGTTAAGACAAACGAATGTATTATTTTTTTTTTTTTTAACCAGCGTCATTCTCTTTGATTTCCTGATGTCTCTGTCTATTGTTGTTGCCTTCATTTAGGAAAGGAAAACTCCGCATGGATCGACTTCAATCGTTTGTAAGGTCCCCAGCCATCTTTTCTACTAAAGACCCAAAAACTTTGGACCCGTGACATTAATATGAAAATTAAAAAATAGAAACAAAACGTATATGAAATCCGAAAACAGGGCCCGTCCATCATAGACCTGTCATATCCTACATGTCTTCCAACAATATATTTCTATGACCTGTAAATTATAATGGAATAACCATAAATTTAAGGAAAGAAAAAATAAAATGGTCTCGTAACAAAATAGATGAAACCTCAGAAAAACGTCACTCGCCAAACATAAGACATTTGGAAAGAAATTAGAATACATAATAAACTAGCCAATGTAAGAAGGAGTGACATCATGCCCTAAAATAACCGATTGAAAAAATTAATGAAATAAAAAATTTGCAACAGAATAAATGAACCAACAAAACATGAAAAGGAACCGGAATCAGGGAAAAAAAAATCGTTCACAAAGCCTCAGGTCATAATAAAAAAGGAAAATACACACAAAAATCACTGTGAAGATAATGCTTAAAATTTAGAAATGTTGGAAAATATGATCTTTAGCCAGTCACAAGACTTCGTAATAGGAAAATTCATCGAACAGAATTATTTCACAGAAAACAAGATTAATAATTTGGTGAAAGCCAAGGATGAAATCATGAGCCATAAAGTCCCATACAGAATATTGCAATGGAGGAACAGAACAACTCCCAAATTTACAACCAACAAAGCATAACCTCAAAACTATTAAGCCTATAATGCAGCACTCAAATTGATTCTGGATGAAGAAAACTCATATAAATCTCAATGAAACAATATATGCATCAGATAGCAACAAAAATAAACTGAACATCAAAAGTAAAAAAAGGCAGTCTCACAGACATTCACCTTGGAAAAGAAAAATAGAAAAAGAAATTAGACACCTTAAAGTGATTATCAATTTAATCTGAACTAGCAAGAGGAGTAAAATTTAAGAACTAGAAAAGGCAGAAGACTCGAAAGAAAATACAATATCAGGAATGAAAATGAAGTCCTATCAACTAAAAAAAAATAAAGCAAACAATAAACTGAAAACATAAGACGCTACGAGAAAAATCAAAATTCTATAGACATAACAAGGAAAACGATGCAAAAAAAATTTCTACAGGGAAATAGGTAAACAAAAGAATTTTGAAGTCCCCCTAAAATGGAAAAATACAGTTCTGGGGGAAAAAATGGGCTTGCCCTAAAGAACACAACGAAGAGGCAGATTGGATTGCGCAAGAGTTAGAACGAATGAAAAATAAACCAGAACAGACATGGGCAGGAATCACAGAAGAAGATGTTAAATTTGCTCACTGAAAAAAAAGCACACAACAAATCTCAGGAATAGATAAAATTCTAACTACTGTATATTATTTAAATACAGCACACAAAAAACTCATCCAAAGAACTTCAAAATGGTTACCGATCCTTCTAAAATTCACCATGGATGACAAAGGAGTTACCTTTTTCTACCAAAATAGTGACACAAATATTCCAAAAAACTATAGACCAATTACATGTCTTCCAACAACATACAAAACTGTTAACATCTAAACAAAATGACATATTTCTTCTTGGAAAAAATGACATACCACTTGACAAAAAGGGTGCAAACGAGGCTGCTACGGATGTAAAGACCAATTCTTATTAATAGGATGATCCTGGAAAACTGCTTCCGTGGAAAAAAAATCTTAGTATTGCCTGGATAGATTATCGTAAAGCATTCGATAGTTGTGTTCCTGGATCTTAAAGTCTTTAAGTATCACAAAGTATCACCCGTTATCATCAATTTCATCAAACAATGTATGTCGATATGGAAAACTACACTTTACCTCAATCATAAAAATGGAACCTATAAGTCTGGCGGAATAAACATCAATAGAGGAATATTTCAAGGTGACTCTTTGTCTCCTTTATTATTTTGCATATCACTTATAGCATTAACCAGCCAACAACAAGACAGAATGCATCGTTACAAAATAGCTCAAAAGAAAATAAACCATCTATTTTACATGGATGACTTAAAAAATGTATGCTAGGAATGACAATGAGCTGGAAGGTCTTCTGCAAACTGTAAAATGCTTCAGTGAAGACATTGGAATGAAATTCAATTTGGATAAATGGTAAAAAGCTACAGTTTTACGAGGATCGCAACAAACTTCCTCTATTAGTTTAGACCCTGCTGTAACAATAAAAGATTTAGAACAAGGAGAGAAGCTTATAAGTACCTAGGTGTAAATGAGAGTGAAGGAATTCACCATGAAAAATGAAGAAATAGTGCGTAAAGAGTACTATAGAAGGGCACGACTGGTATTAAAAACTGAATTGAATTCTCAGAACAGAATTATGGCCATTAATAACCTTGCCATCCCAGTGGTCCAATATAGTTTCAACATCTTGAACTGGACTCTAAATGACATCAGACAAATGGATTCTAAAACAAGAAAGCTTCTTTCTAAGTATAAGATGCATCATCCAAAGGCTGATGTAGACCGTCTATACATACCCCGTAAAGAAGGTGGAAGAGGTCTTATTCAGCTAGAATTGTCATACAAGACAACAACTATTGGCTTACTAACTTACATGGAAACAACAAATGACTGGATGATAAAATTAGTGAAACAACATGAAAACAGAAAGAAAAATATTCAATAATAAAAGAAGGCAGTAAATACAAACAACATTTACATTTAGTAGATTCTGTAGTAAATCAAAACAGAAGCCAAGAACCAACTATTGCAGCAAAAGATATGAAAAAGAAAGCCAAGGATAAAGCCCTTGAACAGATGAAACAACGCTGGCAAGACAAACCTCTGCATGGCCAATATCCAGAACGTGCAAATAAACCCAATGTTGATAAAGTTAATACTCATCGATGGTTACGAGCATCTGGATTAAAGTCTGAAACTGAAGGCTTTATTCTTGCAGCGCAAGACCAGAGTCTTTTCACTAGGGAATTTTCAGGCAAATATCATACATAATAATGTGGATCCAAAATGCAGGTTCTGTGACAAATACCAAGAAACAATAGACCATCTAATCTCAGGATGTTCTATACTTGCCCAAATGAATATAAAAATCGTCACGATAGAGTGGGGCAATACTTACACTGGACAATGTGCAAACACTTTGGAAAATGTGTAAGCAAACACTGAAATGAACATCGGCCAGCGCCAGTTACAGAAATAGAAGATGTCACCATTCTATGGGATTATACCATCCACACAGACAGAAAAATTGAAGCAAATAGGCCGGACATTATTGTCAAAAACCAGAAAGAAAAAACTTGCCTACTAATTGATATGGCTTGTCCAGCGGATTGTAACATAGCAAAACTAAGGAATTTGAAAAACTATCAAAATACAAAGACCTGGAAATTGAAATAGAAAAAATGTGGAAATTGAAAACAAGAATAATACCAGTGGTAATAGGTGCACTTGGAATTATAAAAATGGAACAAAACAACACATTGAAAGAATCCCTGAAACCCCAGCTTAAGAGACATACAGAAAATTGTCTTATTAAGTACAGCACACACACTAAGGAGAACTTTGTCTATGTAACGCTAGCAACTTCATCGGAGATAAAAAAAAAAAAAAAAAAAAATTAACATGAAATGTGGCTAAACAACACACCACGACCTGCCTTAGGTCTTTCCGCAGACTTGGTAGGTAGTGTGTCCATAGCAGAAATCGAATGATGATGATAATAATAATAATAATAATAATAAATGTTCAGTCCCGGTTGCAGTATTTCTGGGATCAGCAACAAATTTATCATTTTCCTAGCAGAAAAATTAAAATAAGTTCAGACTCTTGTAATGTAATGTTACCTTTTAGGTAGAAACTGACGTCCAGATTGGCATCGGCAATCCCTGAAGATTGTATTATATCTTTGAAGATTTTCAAAAACTATCAAAATACAAGGCACTAAAAATGTAAATATCAAAATAATGTGTTGAAGACATCAAAAAACCAGTTGATGTTCTAAGCCCTCAATTTTTTTTTAAAAAGATTTAGATTCATTGAAAATTCCTGAAGTAGCGGGTTAAAGTCAAAATTTATTATCTAAGTATAAACAAAACTTTAGAAGGGCTTTATATGTAAAATGTATGTGTGTGTATGTGTGTGTGTGTGTGTGTGTGTGTGTGTGTGTGTGTGTGTGTGTGTGTTTTCAAACACCTCTGGCAAATGTCATGGTGCCAGTCCTGACCTTGGTTTGGTTGGGACCCGCGCAAAAGCAACGAGCAAAATAACAAATCTAATAATTAATAATGTTTGGATTTTACTGATATGAACATCTCCGATTTTCTTTTTATAGGATCTGTAACAATTTATGGGGCAAAAAAAGACAGAGGCAGCCAATCAGCCTAATCGGACAGACATCTTGATCTTCACCACAAAAATAAAACGTTTTATGTTGACATTACATCCTGCAAATAAATCTTTTTTTCTCTCTTCCAAAAAATATATCAAAAATTCAAGGATCTTTGGTGTGGAAAATCTCGAAATGTGACAAATGTCATCAATAATTCCAGTTCTTTTGGAGCACTTTTGATCGGAAAAGGTCCCGATAGACTATTTGAAGGATCCCCTGGTAATGCCTCAAAGAAATACCAAAAAATGTACTTGCAAGTACAGCTCAAGAGGAGTAGACATGTTTGCCTACTGTGTGGTTCAAAAACACACATATATATTTGAACAGGACAATAGGTTTTATCCCTTGTTTCCTGTTTAGGATTGGGTTTCAGTTCCTTTTAAAGTCTTTTCATTATCTTTCTCTCCTGTAAACATCCTAGAAAGTGTACCAATCTGTCCATTCCTTCTTTTGTCTTTTGAACAGGATAGAGGTTTTATCCCTTGTTTTCTGTTTAGGATTGTGTTTATGGTTCCTTTTAAGTCGACACTCTCTATACTCCGAACGTCTCCTACTGAACTCTGAAATTTAAATCTACTAATTATTTTTTTTCTTCAATGGTATTTGCCTCTCGTCCAGTTCACACTTCTCCCCATTTTTTTTTAACAGGATTAGAGGTTTATCCTTTGTTTATTATTCTATACTTCTAACGATCTTCCTAAACTCTGAAATCTGAATGCCATAATCTTTAACATCAGTTCATCTTTGGTGTTACAAGGAGTTTTGCTGGACTCTTTCTCTAAACTGCGCCCCACACAAAATAATTAAGTGGGTTGGGGTCTTGGGAATTTGGTTGCCAGATATAAGGGGTGCTGTGGTCGCAGAAATTGTCTGACAGCCAGGACTGGGCTCTTCTGCTCGTATGACATGCTGTAGAATCCTGTTGCTAGACAGTCTTCCAGTAGCCACCCAAGACAGCACTACCTTCTCAAGGTACTTGATATAGACCTCCGTGTTGAATCTGAGGCTATGAGCGATGATGAATGGAGGCATAACGTCGCCATTACAGGTTATCCCCGCCCCAAACACCTACGTAATCATCATTAGATTCATCTATTTCCTATTTCTCTGCACTGATTGACACTCAAAAACTTTGAAATGTTCGTATTGGAGCTTCGGGTGCGAATGCCAAGTAGTACAGCATGCCGTTTCCAAATTTCTGGCGGAGTAAATTGCGTCATGGTGCTCTTTTTCTCACAGACGGTGCCCAACTGACCCTACTATACAGTGCCGTCGGCAAAATCAAAAACAAACAATGCGCATGCGCCAATTTAAAAAAATATAAAATGGCGACAAAATATCCTCGCTGCTAATGATATTCTCAGCATCCTTCACTGATATATAGATTGATTGATTTCATTTTTACGGATTATCAATCCTTTCTGTTTCTTTTGAACCGGAAAATATTTAGAATTGGAATACAGTTTTTTTTTTGCGGTTGAATAATGAATCAAATTTTATTTGAAGATAGTAATTAATTTTTCAAAACAAATCATACTATTTAAATTATAGTTTGGGAGAAGATAGGCTTGTCTATAGAAGATTCCATTTTCTTTTCAGTCGTCATTCACTTCTGGTTCTACGTTCAATTTTCCTTTATCTTTGTCATGTTGAAGAGCGGTTAAAACACATTTGATACTTTTTGCAACCTCGGACTTTTGTGTTTCATTTTTGTTGTTTGTTATTATAAGATTGGAAATGTTTGGCCTCCCCTAAACAATTCAGTTTGGGTGGTAATGAATGGCAGAATGGTAAGGTTTATTCTTTGGCTAATGCCATTTCCTTTCCAGTCGTCTCATTATATTCTTGATTCTTCCTTTTCTTCATTGTGAATTCTCGTTCTTTCTCTGATATTGTAAACCCCAACACTAATCCATTATTATTTAAAAAAAAAATTTTTTAATTATTTTCTGGCCTTAAATAACCTCCAAAGGGTTGGTAAGCCGTAAAAAACGAAACAATCAATCATTATCTGCGCAATCGTTTTTTCTTCATTTTCTTCTCGTACCAATCAAAGTTTTTCTTTGTTTTATTTTTATAATTTTTATTCATTTTCCATTATATTTTTTGCATTCTGTTTCATTTCTCAATCCACCATTTTTTTCGCCATAAAACTTTTTTTACTGTTTTTATTTCTTTTAGAAACATTTTATTTATTTATCTCCTATTTGCCTTGTGCATTTTTTCTCTTACTCCTTCATTTTCATTTTTTTCTTCTTTCCTTTTTTCCATCACCTTCTTCCACTAATTTAATTTCCTCTACTTCTACATTTTCTAATCGTATCTTCTTCCATTTTTTTCACATCATTCTACGCCGCTTTCTAAAATGCTTCCTTAAGATTTTTCCACTCTATAAGGTTCTTCTTCTTCTTCTTCTTCTTCGTTTGCTTTCTATATCTTTTTTATTTCTTTTCCTGCTCTTTTTCAAATCGGCATTTCTTTTACCAATGGGGCAAGAACAGTGTGGCTTCGTTAAAGTCAATGCAACAACAAATAAAGCAACAACAAAAGAAGCTATATTTATAATCAGAATGCTTTCAGAGTGTACAATACACGAACAGAAAGCCCTGTACTAATGTTTTATAAACTACGCAAAAATATTTAATACAAAAATCTATTTGAACTGTTAAGAAAACTTGATTTATTTGGGAAATATATATTAGAATAATGCAGAACATTTACTGAAAACAGACTGCCTGCATACGGTAGGAAATAAATTGATCATGTACACAAAAATAAGTAAGAACCTAAGACAAAGATGTGCCTTCTCGCCAGATTTATTAACCAAGACAGCGAGGTGATCCTAAAATTATTAGAAATCCTATCAGGATTTATTACTGGTGGACACAATCTTAACATGTGATACGCAGGTGGTAGACATAAAAAGAAAACTGTAGAAACTCTTAAACATAATAATAAAGGAAAGCGAAAAGAAAGGCCTAACCATAAATTGTAAGAGGACAGCATGTTTGGTCGTTAGCAAAAGGGACAGCCCAAGATGGGAGCTACAAAATGGAGACGTCAGAATCAAGCAAGTACAGAAATGTAGCTATCTGGGAAGTGTCATGAAAGACGGCAGAAAATGTGACACCGAAATTCAAAGGAGAAATTTGCACAGCGAAAGATGTCTTCCAAAAGCTAAAAAAATGTATTAAGAAGCAGGAAAATATCGTTAAGAACAAAGAAAAGAGTGATGAACTGCAATGTAATATCAATCCGCCTATACGGCAGTCAATGTTGGGCAATTTCTTTACAGATGAAGACGAGGCGTGGCGACAGAGATGTGGTTCTGAAGAGTGGTGAGAATACCGTTAACGGAGCACATGATTAACGAGGAAGTCTCAAGAAAAATTAGAACAAAAAGGAAGCTTGTACTTAGAATTAGAAAGAGACTGTTAGCATTTCTGGGATTCATAACGAGGATAGAGGGCTTGGAGAATTTGACGTTCTCATGGAATATTGACAGTATTAGTGGCAAAGGGAAAGGTGATATAACCTATCTCACGAGCTTATGTAAATGGATTCCATGGAAGGGGCTGAGAGAGCTAGTAAATGGACAAACATTGCTTAGAGCTACAAAGGAAGTTGTAGAGAACTATGATCATCCACGTCCTGGAGGGACATGGCACATAAAATATGTTACATATTTCTGTTCGGCTGTCGATTTGAATTGTCATGTTGCTGCTTTTGCAAACGACAAACTTGTTCCGCAAATTGAGGATTTAATAACCCTTAAGTTTTGTTTTTGTTTTATAAGTACGTAAATTGAGCGTAGATACCAAAGAATTTGCCCAAAATGTCGTCAGTCACCACCGGACAAAAATCCTAATAAATATCTCTCGTCTACACATAAAGGTCAGACTGAACGACATGTAACCAATTAGGTTACTTTGAAAGCAGAGCCCTACTAAATTTTGAATTTGACTTTCTTCTTAATAGCCAAAGTTAGCCCAACTTATAATACCCTCTCAAAAGTCAAAAGTAATTTAGTAGCGTTGGGCTTTCAAAAGTAGCCCAATTTTGCGACCGTGACGACAAAATAATTTCTAGAGTAGAGAAATGTGTGGAATTTACTATAGTAAAAAAAAAAAAAAAAAATAGGAATTTTTTTATAACTTGATCCTCCATTTAATATCGTCTTGTCTGATTTTCAAGCAAGGTTACCGAATTAAGCTACAAGTAGTGAATTAGGATGAATTTAAACGCTCAGTACTATTAAATTTTGGGTTGTCTTTTCAATGGAAGTAGGAACCCCGCTTCAAGTCGGAATTTAGTAGCAATCATAGCGCGTTTATTTCATTGTTATTGGGGGGACCTCTCTAATCCGCCACTTTGAGGAAGGCTCGAGATTTGATTGACGGAAAATTCCGAACTGCAGAATATCAGTATATTTAGATTACCCCCTCTACCACCACCACAAAAAGGTGGGGAATAGAAAAGTAATAATAATAATAATAATGACGACAACAAAAACAATAACAATAGCAACAACAATAATATATGTTCGGTTTTTGGAAATTGGCATGGCATCTGTTGTATGATGAATATTTGCAATATTTGGGCGGGGGGGGGCATTGCTCGTATTAGTACAGATTACTCATGACTTGGTAAACAGATAAAACGATGATGATGACGATGATGATGATGAAAACAAAAATGATCAAGTATGAAACGCCACTAGGCAAACTAAGTTGTGTCAAAAATAATTTCAGTTCAGAGATGTTTTTTTCTTTTAATTTTTATTATTTAATTTACAAGTTTATTTTTTTTTTTATTTTCATTTTATTTTATTCTATTTTAATTTCCAATGTGCTACAGGCTGCTGGCATCGAAATAGATGCGTGATAGTAACATTAGTGAACTTTTAACACGAACAAATTAATGGGGGGGAAAAGCAAGGAGTCGAATCTGTGTCTGCGTAATCGTCAAATCAATATTAAACCAGCCAAAATAACCGCACCCACGCCCGGCACTAACAAAACACGTCGCAAACATTACAAGAATATACTGAACTTAATAACCTTCAATTTTTATTTAAATAAAGCATTTTAAAATATAAAGTTAAAAAAACAAGGTTTATAAGTTACGTTAATTATACTTAGTTAAGCAACTTGCAAATTGTGTACTTCACATGCTACATAACAGTTCAGTACTCATTTCTTTGTTTTTAACGAAATCTTCCTATTTTTTAATACTGTACTTAGCTTTTCGAAGGCATCTTTCGCTATCCCAACGCGCCTTTGGATTTCGGTGCCACATATCCTGTCCTCCGTTAAAACATTCCTAGATACTTAAATATTTTTACTTGCTTGATATTGGTGACTTCAGTTCACAGATGGCATCTTCCGATGTTCCTCTTGCTACAACCATACATTCTGTCTTCTTACAATTGATGCTTAGTCCTTTCTTCTCGCTTTCCTTTACTTGGCCTTTTCCTCTTGTTGAAAGCCATACATTCTGTCTTCTTACAATTGATGCTTAGTCCTTTCTTCTCGCTTTCCTTTACTTGGCCTTTTCTTCTTGTTAACAGCCATACATTCTGTCTTTTTACAATTGATGTTTAGTTCTTTCTTCTCGCTTTCCCTTACTTGGCCTTTTCCTCTTGCTGACAGCCATACATTCTGTCCTCTTACAAGTGGTGCTTAGTTCTTTCTTCTCGCTTTCCTTTACTTCCTTCCATTAGAGTTCTTGTAGTTTCCTTTCTCTGTCTGCTATCAACACTGTGTCATCTGCATATCTTATGTTGTTAAGATTGTGGCCACCAATAAGGAATCCTGGGAGGACTTCTATTTATCTTAGGATCGCCTCACTGTAAAAGTTGAATAAGTGCGGTGAGAAGACATATACCTGTCTTACATTCCTTTCGGGCAGACATTCTTGTCTGCCTTCGGACGAACAAACTATATTTTATCTCTCAATTGTGTTTCTGTCTTTGGACAGAGCACAACTCAGTTGTGTCTTTGTCTTCGACCAGAGCGCAACTGAAAAAAATATTCGGAAGTTACCAGTTCCGGGGAGCAGCTGCGCGTGGCTGCACTTTTTCCCCTCATTGCATAAGGGACCGGTAGTAATACCAATGCCAGCACAACCGACGGCCGCGGGAGCTGAGCTATTTTTTAGCCTGGCATGGATGCACGCGCTCGAACTCCACACATTAAACTGCCCTTGTGTTACATCCTGCCAGCTTGAGGCGGCAAGTAAATACTAAGAGTGCTACTATAGTATGCTATCTACCGAGGCATTTGCGACCTACCATTATTGCTGGAAAATGACCTGTTTATTGTTTTCACTGCCTTTAACTCTAGCCCTAACTCCTGATCCTAACATATTAAGTGTAGTATCTGGCCTTCTCTCTGCTGTGTTTCTACTTTCGCGTAGTTCGCGGAAAAGCAATGAGGGAATCCTGGTTTCAGCAGACCATCTCCCAGTGCACCAAAGAAGAACGGTCAAAGAACTGCGTGACAGCAGTCGTGAAAGGTTGAACATTTTTTTTTTGACTTTGGTCCATGTGTACATGTAAGGGGATCCCAACTTTAAACCGACTGTGTAAAATCTTACTTCTTGTAGTGGAGTAAGTACAGGTTTGGAAGCTTTAGGTATGTTGGATTATGAAAACATTTTATTAATTATGAAACTGGGCTTACGATAAAAATTGAAAAATGTTTCAGATTGTGACTTAGAAATTATGGTGAGCGTAATCTTAGAGGCAGACTTTACACGCTAAAAGTGATACTAGTCTTGTAAGTTGATTCGTTTTTCTCGATCAGTGCTGTTTACTAATGATTTTTCAATAAAAAGCAACTGACATTTTGCTCAGCGATACACTAGTCAAGAATTAATAATGGCTTCAGAGTATGTTTTTTACTGTTCTAGTAAAGAAATAATAGATTCGATATTCTAGCAAGAATGACTAATGGTGTGACAGTGTCTCATCCAATATTCTAGTCAACAATTAATAATAGCGTGATATTGATTTATCTACTACTTTGGTCAAGTATTAATAATGACTTGTTAATGTTTCAGCCATTAAAAATTTTAAATAATGGTTTAGTGTTTCAGCCATTAAAATCTCAAAACAATGGCTTGTTAGTGTTTCAGCCATTAAAATCTCAAAATAAAACCAATGTTTATGAATAAACATACTTATATTTTTTTCACAAATTTTACAATAAAGCATTGAAAACTTTTACCATTTTCCTCGCTTACACACAAAAGTGATTTACTGTTACGTAAAATAGAAATCAATATGGAAAAAAAAGATCTTTCTATTGACAATTTCATGGAATTTGCGATTTTATTTGTTGCACAGAGACCAATTTTAAGTTCATCCGAGCGCTGGCATTTTTCCTTTGAAAACCAGTTGTTGGGAGCCTATAGCAATGATCATCGGGCAGTCTAGCTTAAATTATTGTTGGCGTTGTTTTATCTATATAGCCTAATGTTTGTGTGGGATTGGAAATCCGATTGCAACGGAAAGAAAGGGAATACTTTTGAAAAATACCAGCGTATCCATCTGTGTTAAAAATCTGGAGTAATTTGATATCTTCAAGATAATCTGAAAATATTTGCAAAATATTTGATTTGAATTTTTTAATTTATTTCCCGAAATGGCGATTTTTTTCTCGAAAGATCAAGATAGCAGGAAAATAAATTAATATGATATATATTTTTCTATACAAATCAAATAGTTTGTATTTTAGGACGCCAATAAAAAATAATTATGGATCAAATTAGCCGTATATCATTGATAGTTGTTTCAACAGGCATTGAACCCTTATGAAAAGTGAGCGTGTGGCCGACTGTTCCAGCCATGAGACCCATATTCGAATCTCACCATAGACGATCTT
The DNA here is from genome assembly GCA_903632075.3 of Acanthosepion pharaonis. Classification (NCBI taxonomy): domain Eukaryota; kingdom Metazoa; phylum Mollusca; class Cephalopoda; order Sepiida; family Sepiidae; genus Acanthosepion; species Acanthosepion pharaonis. The sequence goes on along the minus strand of CAHIKZ030000897.1, from coordinate 205,868 downwards.
TGAAGGAGAGGATTTCTTGATAATGTCAGTCTGGACAGATGATCCCAACATGACGAATAATTAGAAATTGTGTGAAAACGATGCCAAGTGAAATTTGGTAGAGGAAAATGTTCGCAATACATAGCCTCAAGTCACTACTAAAATGCATCAAAACGATGATAAATATATACATACAGGGACGACCTAAAGAATGCCAGAAAATACGATAACTAAGATATAGTGGGGAGAAACAACCAAGATGATGACCCTAGTTTTAATAAGTCAATATTGTTTGTTTTTTTTTTTTTTTTTTTGTTTTTTGTTTTTGCAGTATCTGTATTTGGAGATTTCCCCCCCCCCCAAAAAAAAAACTTCCAGATCTTCTCTGAAGTTCTATATCTGGTAGGTTAATATTTATCCAGACACTACGGAACTATCAATATCTTTTGCCTTTAGTAATTCTATAAAATATTAAATACTACAGCTACAGTATATATATATATATATATATATATATATATATATATATATATATATATATATATATATACTAATATTTAACAGTATATTATAGTATAATTCATATTTAAAATATTTATATTTAAGCAGCATATCTTCATTCAAGCATGTTTCATTGAATAATATAGAACTGTTATGTCTGTTTTTATAATAATCCTTTCTAGTTCTCTAATTAGCATCTTGATCTTAAATTGGAATTCATCAAGTAAGGTGCCGTAGTTTTTGTTAACCCAAGTACTTTCGATCTCCTCCTAGATCATCGATTGCGTCTAGCATGAAACAGTCTGTCGCCTCTGAGTGTTGACTTCAATGTTCACTTTTATATTTACATACGCTCTATCTCTGATATTGAGCACTTTATCCCATAAATATAGCACACTTAAAACTACATTTCTTCACACACATACATACATATATATATATATATATATATATATATATATATATATATATATAAGCGACTAGACGTTAAGTTGAAGAAACATGGAATTATATCGATGTTCCTTTTAAAGATGTCAGAACCGAACTGTTTTAGTTGTATCAGCGTTTCCTTTTTATAAAAGACATTCGCATTCGAAATAATGCCACACATTTATTGACCGATTAGTTGGTTCTATTGTCACACGACTGTTGAGTATGAAAAATGGTAGCAAATCCTTTTTCAGTTAACTGGATGTTTTCGTGGAGGTTATTATTTGACGGGATAGAATTTTCAAAATATAACAGTTCTAATAATCATAAGAGTTAAGTAATGAGCCGGGTGATTCACAAATCGTATTTGGTGTCCTAAAAGGATATTTCAAAAGGTTTGGGCAAACTTATAATCCCTTTCACACTGATTCCAAATGATTGTTTTACCTGATTATCTTATTTTTTATATATTTTTATAATCGTTATCACCCCAGGCAGTAAAACCACTAAGACACACGGGATTACAGGGTGTGGAAGGATTAAGAATAGAAACATTAATAATGAGCGGGAAGAAAAAAAAGTAATCAAGATGATAGTAGATAGCGATTGATATTGCATTTAAATTTTTCAGATTAAAGTTGACTGGAACGTATGGAGCCGAAAAGGAGTTCCACAAGCGAGAAGTGTGAGAAAAGAAACCGTTTTACTGCATCTATCCAGCTCAACTGATGAGATCTCGACGCCAGTCTAGCACTGCACTTAAATTAAAAAAATATGATATATATATATATATATATATATATATATATATATATATATATATACATTCGAAAAAAAAATGAACATTTTCATTGCTTGCGGTATTTTCTCGTGATTTCATTTCAGAAGCAATAAAAAAAGAATCGAAACAATTGACGACAACGAGCTAAAATTAGAAATTGCGCTGTAAATAAATTTTTGACTCTGGAACAAATAGTTCCAAAGGAAATCCAAGATCGCATTCAAAATATCTACCAGAAGACTGCCTTTCGTATCCAACGGTCTAAAGTTGGGCTGAAAAGTGTCATCATCGTCGGAGATCTCTTGACAACGAATCAATGTCAAGACAACCTGAGGAAGTAACTTCCGAAGAAAACGTCATTGTTGTTTGGGGTCTAATCCAGGTCTCATCAACAAAGAATTTCTATAAATTCATTTGGTTTGAATTTCGGGCACCCTGGCATCACGTGACTTTATTGCACGATAAGCCTACTGCAAACACTGTAATTGTAAAATCTGTTATATACATGGGTATAATTATAGTCAATATAAAACGTGGGGATTTGGCTAAAATGTGACAAAGATTGAAAACTAAAATATACGAATCTCTGGCGCTGAGTCTTAAAAAAGATTTCTCCAACAGATTTTCTGTCTGAAAATGATCCCATTTACATCATCATCATCATCATCATCAACAGCAACAAATTGACCGCAGTCGCGAACAGTCTTCTTCGTGTGTTGCAATCTTCTATTGCGGTCTGCACTTACCCCTTTAATAAATTGGTATCTTCATTTAATTGGTCAATGAAGGTACATGCTGGTCTCCTACAAGATCGGTTCCCTTGCATAGATTCCCAGACTAAAACTTTTTGAATGATTTCAATTTTGTTTTTTACCAATGTCAGCTAAATGTTACTCTCTTCTCATTAATTGTTGTCATCAGCTTTGTCAAATCACCATAGAGCATTTGGTTAATCATATGTCGTTAACAACTGACATTTTTCATCACACTCAGCATCTTGGTATAGACCTCATCAAGTCTCCTGTTAAATGCCTTCATTAGAAATTATACACTTGAGCCGTAAAGAAGGATTGTTTCCTCTGTTACCCTGAAGAATTCAACTTTGATTTCAGATGGTCGACTTCATTTCCATACTGATATTTTTACTTTTATGGTACAATCCAATTGTACATTAATCACAGTAAAACTGAGTACATATAGAAATCAGAAGAAAGCCGATCGCTTTTACAGTGATTACAAATTGTTGTTTTATTTGATTACCTTATTATAGTTTTCAAAAATATTGTATTCAGAAAAGTTGAACATTTTCATTGTTCAAGATATCTTCTTATGATTTACACTTCAAAAGCAAAAAATTGAATCAAATCACAATGACTGGCAAGAAACAGAAACTGAAATATCCCACTTATTTTTATGATTTGCGAGCTTAAATCCACCCTGCGATTGGCTCTTGATTAGGCTTTCAGTACAATAAGTAGGGAGGAGTAGATGCTATAGGCAACACTAAACTACAGAAGAACTCAAAATTGATCGCTGCATTTAAGTATTGTATTAATATTTAAGCTTACGATAATTCTTTTGTAGCTACTTAAAGACAATTTGATTTACGTAGGTCCTTACTTTCTATACAAACAATTATTTTTTATTTCATGGGAGAATTTCGATGGATTTCGCAATTAATTTTGATTATTCCCAAATTTATTTCCAAGTTATAAAAATTGTTATCGTACAAAAATTTCGTCGCAAAAACTCGACGAAAACAATCACAGTAATGAAAACTTAGAATCCAAAATTTCAGGATTTCGGGTCCGGATCCAGTTCGGATTTTTTTATTAATTTGCTCACGGAGTCGGCCTGATTCGAAAATGGTATAATATGTTGTGCTACGGCCTCTAAGAGTAAAGTTGAAAAAATGTGACACAGTGACACACTGACATTCGCATTTGTCATATAGATTGAATTTTGAATTCAACAGATTGTTGCTGTCAACATTGTAGACCCCCCACCTCCCGTGGATGATAGCGCCACCAAGCTAAATTGGCTGTTGTGGTTTCTGTAGATTTTCTACTGAGGAAGTTGCTAGCCTCACGCTCAACAGGTTTAGAATTCTTGCCCTTCTCCTTGATTGGTTACCAATCAAAACTATACAGCCCAGTCTACCCTGCTCTTAACCCCTTTCCAAGGTTATTTATGCCAAAGCGAATTCGACACGCCGACCTCACTTTCCTCACTGATAACCGCTACTGTACGCGCACACTCTCTGGAGAAGACTGCATCGCAGGAAAGCTGTGACCAAATGCAAAATGTCTGCCATGAGGCCTGACCTTCGTATACGACGGTCAAATGCATTGTGCTGGTGAATGTCGTCGAGAGAAGTGATCCCTTGAAAATAACTGGCATTCAGGGCAGCCTGTTAGCAACATGTTGAAAAATAAAAGTATTTGACGAAAAATAAGGGAAAATGATTCTTTTTATGCTGACATAGTATTAAAAGCGTTGGGCTCAGTTTTAAGCTAAGTTGGGGTATTAGGATATAATAGCATAAGCCGCCATCTCAGTTACAATGAAGTTGACGTATACATCGATGTAATTAACTATGTCAACGAAAGACTTTTCACCAAGATGTACCCTTCAAAATATATTACGATTCCTAAATACTTGTGACAAATACTCATGTCAAACATACGTAACAATAGAAAAAAAAAACGTAACAATAGAACAATAGATTGTAGAACGCACCCCACCCCTCCCGAAAAAAAATCAATGAATTTTCGAAGATATTAAGCCAAATAAAATTGATTATGGGAACAGACTATAAGTTGATATAAGTAAATCTTAGATACATTTGAAAGGAAGCGCTTATCTGAAATCGAAAACAGATTTTTGCTTATTTATTCGAGGAGGGGCGCTTATTTAAAAATTGCTTCTTGATGGGGGGTGCTTATTCGAGGGGGAGGCTCTTATTCAAGGAAATGCGCTATGCTTTTGTTCATCAAATCTTATCTGTTATCGATATTATTGAAGCTTAGTTTAGTCAGGTTTCCATGGAAAGTGTTCATACGAATTACATTCCTTTGTTCCACTAGTTCTAACTATCACAGTTAAGTGCCGCCATGGCATGTACATGTAGCAAACCATCCTCATTACTTTCGGATTCCATTAGTGAAATGTAAATTCCACTTGAGCAGCTTCTTCCCACGAACCGCTGCTTTGTGGAACAGACTCCCAATAATACGATAATTACAGTCTTAACCTGTTCAAGACTTGGGTTAAACGTTATCTTCCCCACATATTCCCATAAACTGTGCCTCTTAAACTGTTACTCTCTACCTCGAGTGGACCTCGGCTCTTGTACGGGGTGAACATTATTGTAAAAAAAAAAAAAATTAGGTAAAAGTGCATAAATTTGACACACAGTGCGGATCGAACTCACAAATGATGCTCGACTATGGGACGAGTCTGTTAATCATTGTTATGTGCCATATGCTTAGGCGCTCATGTATCGAAAGATACATGACTGACGAGGCAGATTTTTTTCAGCAGTAGGTTACCATTTTTTTTCTGCAGTAGACCAGTTTCCATCTAAGGCTATAGAACCCAGTCTGTCCTATTTACCCATGGGAGTGGGGAAGAAGAGGATTCATACCTTTCCCAAGGGTGTTAACATGTAAGTGAATGCAATGGATTCGATTGGAATTCGAACTCGGCTCTCCGATCCCTAAATCCGAGCCGCTATTCATTACTCCACCGTCTGTTTACGAACCGTGTTGGGCAGATCAATTTTGTGATCAGCAATTTCATGAAACCTAGGTACATGGTGTGGGTGGCGGCGGGTGGCGAGGGCTAGTTATTTCGTTACTAAGCTTTGTTTAGTCTGGTAACCAGGGCAACAAAATATACCTACACAATTCACACAGGTTTTATGTTTGTGTAGCTGTTGAAGCGACGACTCTCATATTAAATACAAGTGCTGGAACGAACAAACAAATATATTAGGAGCAGCTCACACCAACAAATGAACGAGACATCCTCGTCTCCTTTGACCCCGTAACATTCTCGCTCACTGGGACACGAATTGCTTTCTAGAAGGTCGAGCCATTTTTTTAGCAGAATTCCTTCATTCGAAAGAGATGAAAACAAAAAAAACACAAGACTATTGTCAAAAAAATAAAATAAAAAGTTATCACTTGGCTGCCATTTTTTCATGTCCATTTAGCTATATGATAAACTTTATGCGGCACAAGGTCAAGAAAAGAAGATTATATTGCACCAATCTTTTAAATAGGAAGAGCCCGCTTGTGTGCCTTTATTATTAAATATCAGTATTGGTTCCATCGGGAAGCCCTTTGTTCTGGCCATTGATTTCAGTCTAAGAAGCTATAAACGATGCCGTGTCATCATCACAAAAGCTGTATACATAGCTATGGAATCTACTCCATTGTCCAAGATAGACAAATAATTCTGTCACGGTTACAGAAACATAGCAAAATTAAACGATATTCTAAAGGAGAAGCACCTAAAATATACAGAACTCATTTTATTCATTTATTTATTCCAACAGGATAGGAAAGTGTAAACCTTAATGTAGCTGGCCGAAGAAACAAAGAAATCGTTTAATGTTAACAGTTTTAACCACAAAACCTTGTTTTCGGTGATGTGGCGTATCTAATTAGGTGGAATAAGGCAATCCCAATAACAGGCCTGACAACCATGCAACTAGAAGCCATGACTAGGGGTGGATATATAGAGACCTAAATTAGTATTAAATAACAATTACAGATAATTTTTTAATAAAATTTGTTATTGACACCAGTATATTACCAATTTAGTAAATAGAATTGTTTTGAACTCACTTCCTATATTAATCTCGTCTAACAGCGGTGAGAAAGTAAATTTTCAAGAACGAGTGAATCGGTAGATGGAAATTCCCTGGAAAATCCTTGTTCCTGATGATGCGAGTAATTAATTTGGTGGGCTCAAGGCGATCCCTATAACAGGCAACTAGAATCCATGACTAGGGGCGTATATATAGAGACTTAAATTACTATTAGACCATTTTTAGCAGTGAACCTGTTAGTAATATCCAGTATTTAACTAATTAGTAACTATACATACTATTAGGAAGCTCCTTACAACGGTAACGATTACTGACGTATTTCCATAAGTGCAAAAGTTATAAGTGTTGCCTTGCGTGAACTGCATTAGCTTTACCCAACTGCCTTTCAACTTTTGGAAGCCATTGCTCAATTAAGAGTTACAAAAATAAAATTTGTTATTGACACCAGTATTTACCAATTTAGTAAACAGAATTGTATTGAACTTACCTCTTATATTAATTTCGGTTATTAGTGGTGAGAAAATAAACTATCAAGGATAAGTAAATCGGTAGATAGAAATTGCCTGATTAAAAAGACCTTGACAATGGAATTTTGTGATCTCTTATCTTGTGTCAGTAATTCTTTATTAGGCCACGATTTTTAAACAACTTTAATTATTAAAAAAGTTTAACTTACTATTTAATCCTTAGCTGAAGGCTACTAATGTAGGATTTTCTTTCCTTTCCTTTTGTAGTCTTACTCTTCATTATTCCTTGCTCCTACTCGTGTGTACCAAATAAAAATGCCGGTACGATTAGATTATTTACTTCGTTTACCTCTTCCCACCGGCACGGTGACTATTTGGTACTATTTTTTTCAAATAATTTTCTCCAATGCACAATTCATTTTGCCAGCCTGCGTCGAGCTAACTACCCGGACAAGTTGACTCCTATTGTTATGATACTCACCAGGGATTTTTAGATTTTTTCACGGCCCTTTAACAGATTGGACCTCTGGCTTCGTCCTGTGACAGCCTCATGACCACCCCACCAGAATCATCTATCAGTTTGACCCGTCATCTGGAGACTACCTCGTGGCAGATCATGCAACCACTGGAAAGACGCTGTACCTTAAGCAGGTCAATCTGGTACTGGCTGGAAGATGTTCCATTTCTCTGATTGAGAGAGGAGAAGCAAAATGGTGGGCTCTACACATTCATGGTGTGAGATTTAGAAGCAGTACACGATTCTTTTGTTTCACGCTTAATAAACTTATATAAAAATTCTTGAGGGGACGTTTATTTGAACCAACAGGTTTATTATATAAATTGAAAATTTCTCATGGGTGTGACTATTCCAGACGGCATTCTTATTTGATACAAAAAAAATAAAGTTGCACCTTTCGTACTTTTTGAATATGATTATCTGCTTTTTGAATAATAAAATACAACAGAAACATTTCACCGCTTTATGGACAACATAATTGCTGGTGAAGTGTCTGTATTTATATCTTTGTAGTTAGTCATGTGTCAACACAAGAAACTTTCCTTTTTTTAAGTTTTAATTATTTCACAAAAATGATTTACCACAACACAGAGCTAAATCACAAACAAATATTTAATTTACTAAAACACAACATAAAATATATACAAGATAAACAATTGTGGCCTACAAAACAGAAAACACAGAGTTACTGGCAAAGTGTTACGAGGGAGAAGGAAAGGGAGTCAAATATCTTTATCACTTTAGGGCTAGTGAAGTAATCTAAGTGCTATATTTGGAAATCCACAAAGGTGTGTAAATAAATATTAATTTTTAGTTTGGTCAATGAAAATTAGTCAAAATTCTATTTACCAAATTTATTCCATGAAATTCTCTTTTGGGTTTTTGTTGGTCGGCAACTTTTTATAGAGATTCTTTCGGCTGGATATAATAGTCCTTGAATCAAAAGCCGGAGTTGATAACAGCAGAAATTCCCATTTTAGGTCAACAAAAACAATATTTATTTTTGTAAAATACAGAAAATGTGGCACAAGGCCGAAAAAGGGGGGGGGAAAGGGACGGTCATCATCTGTCTTAATTAATAACTTAGCTAGCCACAACCACTGACCCAATCATACAAGACAATAATCCTAGCACCAAAACAACACATTCATACTTCAACGATACCTTTTCTTAAAATACATTCACCAAAATACCTCATTGTCTTAATTAATAACTTAGCTAGCCAAACAATGAACAACAACCTAACTAGTCCCCATATGTAAAATCTTTGTCTGTGGGGGAGGGGAATAAAAACAACAAGCTAAAAACACCCCAATGATATATATACAGTATGGTAATAAACTATTTACAGGAAACTAAACAAAATCGTGTTAGTAAAAAAAAACCCCACAAACCTTAAATGTGGCAGAAAATTCAGTTAACTGGACGAAAATCGATGCGGGGCTTTAAGAAAATAGAAAACCATTCATTCATCCCAAACACTCACACAGACATGCACTCATTCTGCCACAACAACAAATACAAAAAACACACACGCAAAACGAAAGGCACCCCGCATCCACCAGAGAACTGAAATCACTAACCACCTAAACGAGGGAGGGGATGGGGAGTTAAACTAAAGGAAAAAAAGGGGACAGAAATAAAAGGGGCCAATGAGCAAACATACCCTAGCTAAGTTAACTGAAAAAGAAAAACTAAAGCATCAAAAAACCTAACTTCTAACCTAAAACAGGGAAGGGTTGCCCAAGTTCAACCCAGTAAAACAATATCCTGATGCCTAACCGGCATCAAAATGCCACTCTACGTCAGCCCCTTTTACACGACACAAACGCGCAAGATGCACCCACCTTTTGCTGAACTCTGATGAGGTGAGTCGCTGCCTTTCCGTCCTAATCTTGACTTTAAGCTGATGCCTAAAGTACAAGATCAGTTGGGAAGAAGTGAACTTCTCACCCTCATAGAATCCCTTCTGATGCGTCGTCCAAATCACGACTCTCATAACACCTAGTAAGCAACAGAACACATAATGTTCAGCCTTCGTCATCTGCGGCACCACATTGCTACAAACAGAACTGGCCTCAAGGACAAAGAACTTTCCCTGCAGCATGCGGACTATGAGGCCTTCAACAAACTTGCACAATGGCACTACCACCCTGCAATGAAAGAAGGCGTGACCAATGGTCTCGACTTCCCCAACACAGCGACGGCAGTTTGGATATTTCTCCAAGCCCGCTGAACAAAGTCTTTTGCCGACCCAGAGGGCCCCACGAATCACCAGCCAGGTGAGTGATGCCTCATCGTTAGTGAGGCATTTCAACCCAGGCGCCCAAGGCCATATCGAGCGAGCCTCCTGCTTCGTAAGCCCGAGCTCGTCAATCAGATCATCCTGAACGGCCCACCCTAACTAACACTTGATACAATGCCCTGAGACAACGCCTGAGCGTTGGAGAGGCCATCCGTCGCCCGTAAGAGGCGTTTCAGAGCACGACGACATTCACGGTAGAAGGAGCACTCGGTCGGGGCGTACGGCCAGCCTCCTCCTCGCACGAGTGCACACTTCTCAGGGATGGGAAGTTTCTACGGACGTCTTCCTTCCAGAAGGCGCCCACCTCATCCGATTCGCGACACATTCGGTCTAAGAAGGCGATGCGAAGCATATGTTGACGAATCTCAATGCTAGGCATACCCAGACCGCCTTCAGCAGGATGAAGGCAACAGATCTCCCGAGAGACTCTGGCGGCCTTGCCTCCCCAAAAGAAAGAGAACAAGAGCCTCACTAACGCCAGTAAAGTGCCAGACGGAAGTGGAAGCACAGAAAGTCGGTAAAGGAGAATCGGGTAGATGTGTAAAACACATACTTCCGCCCTCCCCTTCAAGGAAAGCCTCCTCCGAGACCACAAATTAATTGCGATCTCGGCCTTCCCTTGCACCTCCGACCAATTCATATCCAACTGGAGATCAGGACCGAACCAGACGCCGAGAATCTTGATCGGCCCATCCGTCCAGAGGAAAGGCCCGGGAAGAGAAACTCCCTTCCACGCACCCAACCGCAAGCCAACAGACTTATCACGGTTGATCTTGGCCCCTGTCACCATCTCATAACCACTGATCTCTTTGCTGACTTCGTCAATCTCGGCTCTGCTTGACACAAAAACCGAAACGTCATCAGCATAGGCAGAATACCTGGCTGAGGTGGTAGCCCCAGGCAGGGAAATTCCATGCAGGACCAGGTTCGCCTTTAACTTGCGAAGGAATGGTTCCAATGCAAGAACGTAAAGCAAAGGCAATAATGAACAACCTTGACGAATGGAGTGAGACAATAGGAAAGGCTTCGATCTTACCCCATTCACCTCTACCAGCGCACAAGGGGTCGCATACAAAAGTCGGATCCAGGAGCGAAAGTCGGCTCCGAAACTGGCAGCCGAAAGGACAGCCTCCAGAAAGCGATGATCAACCCTATCAAAGGCCTTGGACTGATCTAAATTGATCAATGCGGCTTCACTGTCGACTTGTTCTAAGATCAAGCGTACCATATGCAGGTTATCCTGAATAGTCCTGCCCTTCACAGCACAAGTCTGTTCGGAGCCAATCAGACTAGACAGGACAAGCTGCAAGCGGTTGGCTAAGATCTTCGCCAAAATCTTTAACTCTGTGTTTAACATAGTCAAAGGGCGAAAGTTATTTAACCCATCCCCACCGTTCTTGTCCTTACGCAGCAACTTGATCACACCCCTGGTGAAGCGTTGGGGTATAGACCCCTGCTTCATCCAGTTGTTGAAGACCAGTTCCAGCAAAGGAACAAAAACGGGCGACTGCCTCAAGTAAACTTCATAGGGAAGACCATCTAGTCCCGGAGATTTATCCAGGCCAACCTGTTTCAGCGCTTCCCAGATTTCCGACTCTGTAATGGGACCCTCGCACCTAGCCGCTTCAGCTGCCTCGAGGCAGGGAAAGTCGGCCAAATAGGCGTCGAACTGAGCAGGGCTCAGACCGGGCTCCCTGGTGAAAAGATCCTGAAAGTAATCCCGAAAGGCCTCGCATATGCCCGCGTTTGTAGTCACGGTCCGATTATCCGGCAATGTGACGCACGCGATATGTCGCTGAGCTGCGCTCCGATTTTCCTCTGCACGCAATTCAGCGGCCATATTCGTCGCCTCAGAGGACATTCTTTTTAACCTAGCCCTAACTACCAGAGCTTGATCCTTCTTGATAAGCAAGGAGGACAACTCTGCCTTAGCTAAGGCTATTTCCCCACTATCACGGGATTTCACTGCCCGATCAACTTTTTGTTCTAAGGCCGTTTGCGCCGCTAATCTATCTAGATTGAGTCGACGGCTAAATTCGGCAGCAAACGTTCTAATTTTCGATTTTAATTTATCCCACCAGGCGTTCCCAATAACCGCCCCCGTCAATTCCCTCTGAATCATTAGTAACAGCTGGTCCCGGAAATCCTGTTCACCAAATAGTGAACAGTTTAATTTCCAGTACCCAGCCAACCTAGCCTTAGGCTTATCTAAGTTTACACGGACCCGGACAAGCCTATGATCCGTATAAACTATATAGTGGAAACTTGGACACCCTAAGAGCCCTACATCGACTCTCCTAACTAAGACTCGGTCGAGGTAGCTAGCAAGCGTCCCAGGAACCGAGCTGCCACTATTTGTCCAAGTCCATGCTACCTCCCGAGGGTGTTCATTCCGGTACTTATCGACGAGATCAAACTCATCGATAAAGTCCCGAAATGGTTTCACATCCCGGTTGTTAGTACCCGGTTTTTGCCCTATACGATCTATATCGGGGTCAAGGACGGCATTCCAATCCCCCGCTAAAACTACCCGACGAGATGTCATCAAGTACGGCCCGATCTGCCGAAACAAAGCAGGCAGCTCAGTATAGCTATTGGGCGCATAAACCCCAATGAGACGTAGCGCCTTATCCTTTATAGTAACATCCAGCACGCAAAGCCTGCCCGCCGGATCTGCGAAGACAAGGGTACATGCAGCCTTCAAAGACCTGCTCACCAGCCAAGAGACACCCTTCGAACGACCATCAAAACATGCTGAATAAAGGGACAGCAAGTCTTCACGGTCATGAGAAGAAAACCGGGTCTCTTGCACACAACAAACATTCACCCCGAGGCGCTGAAGGTCGCGAGAGAGCCTCGCCCTGCGAGACTCCGACCTCAGGCCTCGGACATTTATACTAGCTAACCAGAGAGACATAGTGAAGACCGATTAGGGTTGAAGTACTGGTTTGAACATGGACGGGGTAAGGATACCGACCGCCTCTCCCATAGACCCATGGCCCATCTCAGTCTTGATGGAACCGTCTTGGGAGATTCCGCCGATATCCCAGGGGAAAGTCAATTTAAGTGCTCTATATAGGGAGGGGTGAACTAAAACTGGGACCCTCCCTGCACAAAATTGTTTTAAATTTTTTAACTGTTCGTTCTGGGTGATTGCAATTGGTAACGCCATTTTGTAGGAACTGATAGCCTCATCAAGCATAGCCCAAATCTGCTTAGCTCCAGCTCCAGTTCTGATCACTGTCAGAACCCTTTGGGCAAGCGGGAAGTTTTGAGGCACCTCAATGTCCTGGTCAGCAAACTGCCTTATAGAGAGAAAATATTTGAGGTCCTTTATTCGATTTCCATAATCCCTGGCCCTCTCGGCCTGGGCAGGGGAAATGCGACAAACATCCTCTCCTGTGTTGTAAATAGGCTTCTGTGCCTTCTTCTTTTTATCTTTTAGCTCCTGTGAGGGGCTTCTCTGTCGTTTGGAAGCGGGAGGTGGCATATCCGCTTTTTTAACAGGGGAATGACTGGGAGTATGCAGAGGTGTGCCGGAAGGTTTTTGTTTAACAGGGGAAGGAGTGGGTGTGTTGAGGGGTGTGTAAAAAGATCTATGTCTGTAAGGGCTGGGATCTCTACTGAGGGGGAGCGATTTGGATAGAGTTATCTGGGGCGAAGGTCGTTTCTTAGGAGAGGGGATGGACCGGGTAGAGGACGTGGAAGGAGTCGGATTTGGGGGTTGAGAACGGTTCTGACTAATTTCTTTTTAAGCTCCTTAATTTTTTCGGTTTTTTCGAAGCTGGGATCGAATTTCTTTTGTTTGTCTTGGAAAGACAGTTGTGAGGCCGGGGCATCGCCCTTAACGTTGCCAGAGGGAGTGGGGCTGTTAGTGCCTTTCGTCCTTGGGGCTTCAGGGGACTGAGGACCCGCTGTCTGGCGCTTCCCTCTGGCCTTACCAGCAACAAGCCATTCCCCCTCTCCCTTCTCCGCAACTGCACTAGCAGCGGGCGAAGGCTCTTTGGAGAATGTGGTCTTTTGACCAACCGGAGGATTCTCCCTACCGGTCCCAGAAGCTGGCATGCCCATTACAGGCGAGGCGGTAGGTAAAGACTCGGTCAGAGGGGGATTTTGGTCAACGGGAGATTGAATTCCAGAGGCCTTCTTCTCTGGGCAGGAAGAGGAAAGGTGACCAGTCTTTCCACACTTCCAGCATACCGGTTTACGGCCGGTCACAATGACCGGCAATTTCAATTTCCCTACTACCAGGCAGTTGGGGATGGAGAGGAAGGCTTTTTCATCTAGACGAATATCGAAACTCCACCCCCCGCTCAGGCTATCGCAGGATGCGGCCAGTATTTCGCCGAACTGGGACAGGTAGGCCGCGAGATGTTCCCCGAGAACCTGAGGAGGGACCTCATATATTGAAACGCTGGTCCTTCTTCGGCCTAGGTATTCCGTCCGCAGGATCAGATCTTTGGTGATCAAGTCCTTGCTCGAAGCTGCCACGCAATCTTCCGGCGTGGGTAACAATACGTCCCACATGAAAAAGCCGGCTCCTTTCACAACTCTGAGGGGCTTGAACCCCAAGGACTCCAGTGATTTTATCACTGTCTTTCGTCGAGCGACAAATTTTGCGCGTACGCTTGTCCACGACGAAAACTGACACTATTCGTTTTTCAATCTTTCTTAGTTCCTGGGCATCTTCTAAGAGTCCACCTTCTACGACAAGGTGTGCGTAACTCTTAGCTCGCGCCAAGAATTACGCCACATTGATAATACAACTCGGCCGGGGGGGGGGGGCTTCCAACAAGAGGGCAATTCCCCAGCCTTGTCACTTTCTTGTCACTCTTTGAGGCACTATTGGCCTCCATACAATTTTCCTTATTGCCATTTTGGGCATCCATACTAGTAGTTCTTTGGCCATTTTGGTCCTCTGTAGATTTATGCGGGGTATTTTCCATATTTGAAGAAGTACCTGGTAGCGCAGGATACTCCTCCGTATCGTCTTTGTTGGGTGGTTTTTTTTTTATTATAGAAAATAAATGTTTTTTAACAGACCTTTTTTAGGTCAGGGATGACAATTTTTTTTTTTTTTTTATAAGAAAAGACGAAAATTTTTTTTTCTCCATTTTTAAAAAATACAAAGGGAAGGGAGGGGAGGTGGTAAAAAAAAGTACGCCTATAGGCGGTGTGTGCAGGGGGCCTAAATAAGTAAAGTTCGCCTAGTAGAAAAAAATAACAGTTGGACAAAAAAATCGTCCGAAAATGATAAATGGCAAGAAAAAAAAAGTTTTAAAAAGGTTTTAAAAGTTACAACAATCAAAACAATTAATGGCAAGACAAAAATACAAACTAAAAAATAAAATTCACAAAAAGGACAAAACAAATAAATTTAAAACACAAAAAAACGAAATAAACAATGAAAAAAGGTAAGAAACAAAAAAACAAAAAAAATGAAACTATCAAAAATAGCCGAAAGCTAGTTACAAAAAAAAGAAACACAAAAAAGCTGACAAAAAGATTAAGAGGGTAAAAATAAGAAAGCGAGTCAAAAAAAAAACAAAAGAAAATAGACAAACAAACTTACAATACAAAGAGACAATACAAAAATTAGTACAAATTTGGCACAACGAAAAAAAAAAATCCCATTTTTATACTACACGAGAAAAAATGTTAACAGATATTAAAAGGAAAGAAAGAAAATACAAGAAATTAAAGTTATCCTCAGAAACGTAAAACACAGACAAACATTTAGGTTACAAAATAAAGAGAACGAAGATATAATTAAAAGAGAAAATAAAGAAAACGAAAAAATCAAAAATAACTGGAAAACAGTTCTGGAAAAAAGTAAAAAAGATTAAGAGGTTTTAAAAAATAAAAATTGAGGAGGGTAAAAAACAGAAAAAAAAAAAATCAAAATCTTTTCAAACAGTCTTATAAAAAGGCAGTAATAAAAAAAAAAAAAACTCAACCAAAAATGCAGTTCAACACAGAAAAAAAAAAATGGTAAAATCCAAGAAAACCAGTCAGGCAGAGTCGAAAAAAAAAATTTGACGAGAACAACGGTCAAAATTCCCATTCAACAACTGACAACCCTTTCCAAAATCCCATTTTTATAGGGGCTAACACCTAATTTGCATATTTCTAGATGTTTCGAGATCATCTAATTTTTCTAACTTAATATACTGAATGATCTAGAATCTTCCAAACAGATGAATCTACAATGTCATTGGTATCGTCTGTAACTCGGCTTCGGCCACTTTCCCACCGCCGTAATGTAGCTTCTCTGTGCCTTTTCTATAAATACTTCCACGGTAAATGTTCTTGTGAACTCTCCTCTATGGTAACTTCACTATGAATTCAAGCGCAGTACTAGATCAGCGGCAAGACCTAATCATTTTACAGTTGAAATGGCTGAGATGTAACCGTAAGTTCTATGTTAACAGTTTCTTCTCTCACATTGCTTGCTTGTGGAACTCTCTTCCGGCTTTTTGTTTTACAGTCAAGTTTGATCTTCAAAAATTTAAATGCAATATCAATCGTTATCTTCTGTCTTCTTAAATCCTATTTTTTTTTTATTATTTCCGCTCTTTGATATTTTTTTTCTTATATTCTTTCACACTCAGTAACCTCGTACATGTTAGTGGCTTTGTTGCCTTGCTTGGGATGAAATGATTAAAAAAATAAAGTAAGCATCCGTCAGTCTCGGGGAAGACACCGATTTTTACTAAGGTAACTAGCTAATCCCTGTTGCAGACGCCTGCTCAGGCACAATTGTGTTACCCATAGTTTATACTGAAAATATGCTGATCGGACATTGGTCATAATTTGTCGTGATCACCATTTTGATCAAGGTCAGTACGATTAGACCCTCAGTCACGATTACTTGTGACTTCGTGTTGGTACAACCATAATTAAATAAATAAATTGTAATTTTAAATGTTATAATAATTATTGAAAGTTTTAATTAGGATTTTATAACAAATTATGCCGCTAAGTAGTCAACGCTATAGATTTTAGTAGCATTTTAGGTTCCTGACTGCGTCGACATGATGATTGTAAGTAAGAAATATTTAGAATTCGCAAAACGTAAATAAATAAATTATATGCGTTATTAAATAAATGCATTAAAAAAGCAAATTGTAACTTAAAAGGGAAGTTGGTGAATTATACAAAAGAGAAAATACCAAATTTAAGAAAACTCTATTTAAATAAGTAAGATTCTAACTATCCTCCCACCCAAGAAATCACCACGCACAGAAACGTGCCCTGTGTTTTATGTCTATGTATGTTGGTGAATTTGTTTATAAAGGTTTCCTTGGTGACAGGAAATAGTAGAAACATTGCTTCAATATTAGATCGGTGTTTCGAGGCCGACAAATTGGAGGGCCTGGCGTTACACAAACTTTCTATTTTCTATTTGAGTGTTTTTGAAAAGCGCGATTAAGTTATTTTAGAGTTTGTATTCCTCACCTCTTACAGTCTGCCAGTGTCTATTTGTTATGCTCTCTCTTATGAGCCGAATTCTCTTTCTCTTCCAGTCTATATCTATCTATCTATCTAGAAACAAAGAAACAAGACAGCGACAATATAGAAAGAATGTTAGAAAAAGACCATCGCATACAAAGTATCACACCAACCTTCATTTTGTTTTAATGCTATATCCCTTCAGGAGGACATAGGCGGTCATGGCTCTCCACAGATCCTTTAATATCCATGAATTGACATGTATTCTTGGGAAATATAGAGTGTTTTCCCGCTGTTGCTTTCTCCAGGGTACTGAATTTAGTTTTCCTTATTTTATACTGTTTACCACTAAAAGACTATATAGCTCAGTCTTCCCTGATAGTTAATCCATAGCCAGGGGAAAAGAGACAGATTCATGCGTTTCCCACAGGCATCTATGCGAAAGTGAACGCAACAGATTCAGATCGCCAATTCCACTATTCTGCAACATTGCCTGCAAATTCTAAAAACTGGAGAGTAAGAAGATACAAGAAAGTGCTCAGCCCGACCGAAAAAGAATTTTGAAAAAAAAAATATTCTGATGATTTGTTAAATTTTGGAAACTAAGTTGAAGCGAGAACTTTTCAACACCTGTATATGTAGATTGTGTTATGACTATTAATAAAAAGAAAAGAAAAAAAAAGAAAAGAAAGTCATGACTTAATTGAGACAAATTCCATGCGCCGATTTCTTGTATGTACGTCGACACAGCTTGCTATCTACACAATGACATTTAAACCTATCTTATCCATAGTAATGATAACAACAGCACCGTAAGTTTCAAGTCTTTGATTGGCAGGTTCCAAATTGAACAACATTTCACTACAGCTACTAGCACGGGCAACATTACGACGACCACCGCTAACAATACTATCAGTACTATAAATATTCTTACCGATTTATAACTTAACTGACATTTGAATTCAAACTACTGTTTCCAATATTGCTTAATATGGCTATCTTACAAATTATGCAATTTGTTACAGCAAAAGTTACTACTGCTATTATTAACTATGCGTCAGATAATCTAAGGATTACTTTTATGTGCTTCAACAACGGTAGTTTTAATTAGTAGAATCTATTAAATATGAAGTAGAATGTCGTAAAAACACTGATTTGGTACAATTTTATTGAATATGCTAGTACTCATTGGTAATAATACGTTGTTAGTGTTAGTGACTTGAAGTCGGTTTAGTTAAATGGTCAGACCTTGAGAGATGAATATTTAGATAGATGGCTATAGGTGTTAACATACGGACATACTCATACTCATGTAGATACGGACACATTTAATTATTATATAGTTATTTATTTATACTCAGCTTAATTTCATCCAGTGAGGATCGGCGGCATTAGCAGTGGATTGCGATACTGGGATTCATAATCAACTGAGGTTACGGATATAGATGAATTCAAATAGACCAACATAGGTACGGAATTGATTACGGATAGACTATGATGAAATATGAATTATTATTCATATTTCATCACATAACCGATACGAAACTTGACAGATCAAAACTGACAGAAACGCTTACAAACGGAAGACATTACAGCGACTTCTAGTGAGAATTCGTGTACATTTGGGTGCGTATGTAATAGAAAGAAATAAATAAAATCAATTTAGGCATCAGCATGTATCACCATCACCAACAATACCGCAAATATCATCATAATCATCATCAGTTCCTCCTTTTCCTATTTTTCTTCAACTCCTGGTCTTAAACTAAAAACAAGTACTTATAAAAAAAAAAAAGAAAAAAAAAAACAAACAACAAAAACTCTCTTTCGTTCCCTCTCCCCTTTGCATTTTCCTTATTTCTTTTCATTTTTTCAAATACTCAATTTCTTCCCTTCCCTGTCGTCCTTTGCTTCTCGCCCTCCATGATTCTTTTTTGCACTCCATGCCGATTGTGACTACACACATCCACAACAACAAAAATAACAATACAATGCATTGCATGTCAGCGACTGCCGAGGCGGGGTAGTTGGAGAGAGGTCTTGGTGTGGGGCGCTCTCGCAGCCTCGCCTTTACTTTCAGGCCAGCCTGTTGTACTGCCTGTTAGTTGTTCAAACCTTTTCACTGGTCTCAACTCAACACTGGTCTCAAATTTAATCAGCCTTGCTCTCTTACTTTCCTCTCTTCTTCGGCCAAATGATGACCATTGGACGCCACTGCTAATATCGAAGAATCGAGCTATAAATGATTATTGTCATGATAATCAAACTAATGAAGATTTCTTTGAGTTCCTGTGTCTATCACTGTCATCTAGTAATAATAATATCAGTAAAACTAACTTTATTGTGAATTTTCGTCATAAATGAACGTGTCAAAAACAAGGACTATAACAAACTATTAATATTTGGACCACCATAAGAATGTAGTAAATTAATGATTCCATAATTACTAACCACCACCTGGAATAATTAGACTTTTACGCCAATATTTACATATTGGGGGGAGAGAGAGAGAGAGAGAGAGAGAGAGAGAATAAAGCGTTAGACTCTTCTGTGTGTGTGTGTAAACTGTAAATGGCAGAGAAATATACGCAGTTCGTTTATGTGCATTATTGAATAAAATATTTTTTATATATATGGCCTGTACTACATCATATGCACAGTAAATATAACATGTACGTTTCACACGACAATAAAGCGTCTAAAATAAATTTAAAGTAAATATTATCAGCCTATAAAACTTATTATTGTTATTGCATTTTAGTAGTAGTAGTAGTAGTAGTAGTAGTATTTTTAAAGGTTTTCATTCATGATATGAATCTGAATTAAAACACTTTGGTTGGATCTATTGCGGCATCTTCAGGTAGCTGTGTTTGCTCTTTGATGATTTATGCGATCAAATATTGATTTATTATCATTGTTCTTAGTAGTAGTAATAAATTAACTGTCAGAATTTAGATTCCCTTATCTAAGGTAACCAATCTTATCATCATCAGCCTTGTTGCTAATAGCAACCGTCACCCGAGAGTAGGAAGAGGGTGTAATAAAATCAAATAAATAAATAAATAAATGAAGAAGAAGGAAGAAAGAAAGAAAAAGAAGAAGGTTTTAAAATCTTGATTTTTTTTGTCGCATTTTTTAGGAGTGTCGTGTAACGCCTTTTTCAAAGCCCTTCCATATTTAGATTGTGTGGGGTTAAAAAAAACCTCTTACAATTATTATAAAAATAATATAATTATTTTTAAATAGTATTCTTAACTTAAGGCTCTTAGTCTTACTCTTAAAGAAGTTAATATTTGTTTATTTCAGACAAATTTTATTTTTCTGAAAAATGCCCGAGAAGTCCTTTTCTTTTTTTAATTTGTTATGTTTGAATAAAAATAAAATACTATTTTACACAAAACTGGTGAAAAAATGAGATAAAAAGTGATCGATAAAACTTGTTTTAAATGACGTTTTACAATTTATTTCACTATCAATACTCAACAAATACATTTTTGACGTAATAATCAACATTCAACAAATATTGACAGGACGCAACTGCCACAAATCACAGTTTTATTGCTGAAGAAGCAACAGTAATATTTCAAATACCTTTATGCTCCAAGTTTCAACAATATTGTTACATTGGTCAAGCAAAAGGTAAAGTTTGCGACTTCTTAGCTGAAACGACAACAGAAAAATTAATAAAAATTAACTCAACTTTTTAGTTAAGTCTTAAAAAAAGCAACCACATGTGGACAAGTGACATTTCAATTAAGCTAAGCAGTACTTTCAATTCATCTACGAAAATTAGCTGTTTTTAAATACTACACATATTTTTTTTACGAGCACTAATAAATAATTTTTTAATGTGACTTAAAAAAATTCTGGTCACAATTACTGGGTGAATTACTCTCCTTTGCTACAATTTGTACTTCTTTCCTAGAGTACTACTACTTTTCAACTATTGCTACTACACGTACAATTACTACAATTTGAAATACGTTTCTCTCTTACAACAACAACTACTACTAATAATAATTTACCAGTTTTTGAATTACTGCCCATACAACTACTTGGAACAAGTGCAACTACTATTACTACCACTACAACTGCGAATATAGTAAACTAAATACAACTATGACTTTCGGTGCATGTAAAAACTATTACAAATTACCTGATTTGAAGTCTGACAATAACTTGGATTTTTAAATTATGTTTAGGATTTACGACTAGGTGTGATTAATAGTGTAATTAATTAATTAATTAGACTTGATTCATTGCTGTTTTATGACGATGTCGAGAGAAAGGAATATTTTGAATTTGAAATTAGTACGATAGTACTACTATGATTGCTTATGAAATTTGAATTCCAACTATTACAATAAGAATTACTGTTTTACAATAACAGCATTTGGGCTAGTTACTACAACTATAACTACTACTACTTCATCTGCTTCGACTTTAATTACATCTCTCTATACTACTACTACTGCCCCCCGAATTACTTATCTCAACTGCTTATCGGGATCGTGCGACGTCATCAGAATTAGAATTTCAAATTATTCCTCTTTCAATCAAAGCTATTTACGACAAAATTACAATTCGAATTCGTGAAACAATTTGAATTACAACTACTATTGAAGTAGGTCTCAGAGTTAACTGTTACTACTACTAGTAGTAATAATAATAGTATTGAGTTTTGCTGTTTTTTTTTTCTCCCAGCATAGCTAACGAAAAGCCATGTGTTGTTGAATGAAGTCCAGTTACATAGTATAACTCCGTCTTTCTTCTTTCTTTTTTTTTTCTTTTGCCTGCGTGAGAGAGAAACAGACAGACAGATAGAGAGGGAGTGGAATATAGAAGTAAAGCAATAAAGAAGGAGTGGGTGGTGAGATACGATGCTTCAACGACTGCTGCTGCTGGAATGTTTCAAAAACATTAACGTCTCTCTCCGAGGCTCCTCCCAACTCCTCCTCCTTATTCAACTCTTTTTTCTTCTTCTTCTATTACTTAAAGGACAACCCCTTCCCCCCCTACATTCCGTGAATGTATCTATTTTCACACTTTGCCTCTAATTTTTCTATGTTTATCTTTATCTCCCCTCCGCCTTAGTCTTTACTGAACTGTCTATCAATTTCCACCCTTTAACATCTCATAGTCTATCTACCCTCTCCGTTCCTGGATGATTCTGTCTTTCTAACTTCATGCTCCCCCTCCTTAGTTGATACGTTTTCTTCTCCCCCCCCCACACTCATTTGTTTCGCTCACCTCTCTCTCTCTCTCTTCCCACGACATACAACAGTGTTTGCTGTCTAGGCGCACATAGTAACACAACAAATAACAAAATTTGCTGAATTTTTTTACTTAGCAAAAGCATCAACACTACCACAGCCACGACTGGGACATATTTATTTATTTATCCACATCTACAGATATTTACTTATGTGTAAATACAAGTTATGGATGAAGATTTTACAACTGGGATCGTCTCGACTACAGAAAAAGAATCTACCAACCAACCAACCAAAAAAAATAACAAGGAATACTAATTCTTAAGGCAGCCAATATCTACCTATTTGGCGCGACATACACATTTTCCAACCTACCTAAGTACATCTCAAAACACATAGATTTCTTGTTTATCACAATACATTAATTAATAATTTAATATATTTACCTGCGTGTACATATTTTGAGTTTTGAAGGCATTGGATGCGTAAATATTTCTTGCATTAAAATTAGGGGGGGAGGGTTAGAGATCAAAGAGCTCAGATTTTTTTCTTTTCATATACACACCTGTGACACCAGTTTATAATAAACATTATAAAAAATATAAGTATTCGTTTAATTAATTGCAATAGAGAGACATAATCTTTCAACTGTGTACACTTAGTTTTTTTTTTATGTAAAAAGTAAAAACGTTATTTAAACAGAAACTGTTGCATAAGGTATTTTTTTTTTAAATATATACTTGATAAAAATCGATCATCAATTGTTAGTATTGATATAAATTCAAAGATTACAAATCTTTGTATTAATTAAAAAAAACATTCTCTAAACAGTGATAATTTTTATTTATCAATATTAGCTTTTTATTTTTTATATCTTATATTCTGACATCTTTGCCGCTTGGTACTTCAAGTGGCGAATATATTGTTATTAATATTAATCTTTATTAATATTATTATTAATTTAGCATTCCAGTATAATAAGAGTATTTCTCTTCATCTTAAGTGTTTGATGGTGTTACATCCCTGTTGCCAGATGTGTGGCCGAACGTATAGCTCCGCCACCCTAATCTCTGTTGTCCGAGTGACATTTCGAATTTCTCGTCCCATTTTATCAACTGATCATCTTCGTGACACTTGAAAGATTAACGAAGTCCAAGCTTTTGTTATTTTATTTACTTTTTATTTATTTCCTTTCTTTTTTTTTTCTTATTTAAGATAAGGTTCAATTTTTAGATAAGGTCCAACATACTTACTCGTGCTCAAAGGTGGGGAGTGTCTGGATCTCTTCCTCCTCTCTTCGTAACACGTGGTACGTCCTTGTTGGAGTAAGGACGGTAACAATTTAAAAAAAAAAATACCTTAGTTTTAGTTAAGAAGAGTAAGACCTACATATTTATTTAATTTACTCATGGAAATAATCTACAAGTTATATAATATGCTGATAAATAAATAACTTTCGATTCAGGACCAAGTGGAAAAAAATCTTTTTATAACTGATATTGCTTTTTTTTTTCTATTTTTAAAACCGAACTTGTTTTTACTTACTGTTATGTTTTCTCTCCTGTTGTGATCTGTTTGTTAATTCCTTACGTCTGGCACGGGAAAATAAATAAGTACTAATAATAATTATAATATACACATAAAAGGACAAAATCTAAGGCAGATAGGAAAAGTACAATTATATTTATTTTTTTTTTATTAGTATGGTCAAAAATCAACTTTAGACGTAGTCACATTTTTGTGGTGCCGAAAACATTAAAGAACATAATGTGAAATTTTCGCTGGAAAAAAAAGAAGATAAATTAAAATTTCGTGCAAAGAAAAAATTAAAGAAAGCGAATGTTGAATAATCATGAGCTCTTTGAGGGTAAATTAATTGCAATCCATCCATAGAAAACAATCACCGATTCTTAAAAAAAAAAAAAAGAAAAAAAGTGGTGAAATTAAAATACAAAAATATATTTTTTTTAAGTAACATCGAAATTATTTTTTAAATTTCTTTCGCTTTTGAGAGAAAAATGGATTAGCTGATAAGTGTAAAAGAAATCATGAAAGTTTTTTACTTTAACAAGAAGGATTCTTCTTTTTATTATTCAATCTACGAATGTTGGGGAACTCGTTACCAAACACCAACAACAATTCTTACGACGGAAGAAACAAATAAGATGAAAACTACAAGAATAACAAATTATTGGCATCCATGAAGTGAATAAAAAAAAAAAATAACTTTTTTTTTTTTACATCTTAGTCTGGATTTTTTTTTGTTTTTTATTTGTTTCTTTATGAAACTCTAATTCAGTATCTATTTCTGTGTATGATTGATATAATAATTAATAATAATAAATAAGGAATTGAAAATGGCTTCTATGAAAAGAAATACAAGTCAGCAAATGGAAGATACAAATGATGTCGTGAAAACTGGCTACCTTAAGAAATTAAAGGTAAGTTCATTTTTTTTTTTTTTAATTTTCAACAAAAAATATTGCTTATTTAAGGTGCATTAACAAATAATTAAAAAAAATGGGAATAGTGTAAAAAAAAAAATAAAAAAAATAAGTTGGGTGGTCGGCGGTTTCCTTTTCCTTGTCAACATCATTTTTTGTGGCAACAGTTGTTTGTTGGCAAATATTCTCATTTTATTCTTTGGGGGGGGTATTTTTTGTTTAAGATCTAATCATTTATAAATTTTTTTTAAATAATTCATTATTTTCCAGAATTTGAATTCATTTATTGCTGTTATCATCAAAATTCAAAACTTTTCTCTCCCTTCTGTCGCACACATTCCTTTAATTGTTAAAAATGTTTCGAACGTCAATGAGTGCCCCCTCCAACTTGGAAATTCTTTTTCATCATCACAACAACAGTGACATTCTGGTTCATAATGTATGTATATTTAGGCAGCAGGTTTTCATTTATACATATTTTCATTAAAAACGAGAGACAAGTTTAACTATAAAAATGAAAAGAACCTCTTGTTTGTCATTTAAAGTAAAAAAAAAAAACTATGCGCTGTTTTAAATTTAATCATGTAAAAATACGCGGAATATTTTTAAGCAAATTTTGAAGCTTGCGTATTTATTTTATTTTTATCTCATCAGTGTGTGTATGTATATATAGATATAGATATGTGTGTGTGCTGTTATTGTTTGTCTCTAAATACGTAATGCGGGGAACTCGGTTGTTGGCGCGCGCTTCCATGCCTACGTGACGTGTGTGTATAAGTGTGGCTGTGTTTATCTCTCTTTCTAAACTTGTGTATACACACATACACACACGTCACTCTTTCTTTATTTACCCAAATGTGTGTGACCACTTGCACTTCGCGTGTGCTTTTCTCCATATATCTTGCTTGTCAGTCTCATTAAGTATGTGTGCGCGCAAGAACTTGAGCAAATCTTTCACTCCTCGAATCTGTAAAAATGTATGTTTGTGCAAAAAAAAAAAAACAAAAAAAAAAACGTGAATATGTTTCACTTATTGCTCAAGTTTGCCTTTGTGTGGCACAAGGCCGTGTGTTTTTAACTAACACTGTTTCATGTGTTTCCTGTAGAGTGCTATGTAGGGTACATATCTGGTGCCCACGTGTTTTATCATTAAAAATGCTATTTAAATTAATTATTTTTTATCACTATTTTTTTATTCCTACCGATCTAGTTGTAATTCTCTGTGTGTGTGTGTAGTTACATATTTTTATTGCGTATGCAGCACTGAAAACCAAACGATCATTCATAAAACATGCATGTATCTGTCAGTGCTCTCATTAAAAATAATTTCGATAAATTAAATATCAACATTGCCATTATAGTTGTAAAATTTGTAAATATATGCTCATTTTAATTTGATATCGACATGTTTGTACACTGCTCAGACATCTGTTAGTTAGATAATACGTCAATATGTATCGATTGTCATTGTTAGTTTAGAGACGTACACAGCGCACCCCATACAAGTGAGATGTAGTCTATTACGGCTAGATAAGAGACTATGATGATATGAAAAACGTCGAACTCCCACCCAAATAATACGATACATCATGCTTTCTTGTTGTTCTCTTTTATCGTCTATGTTGGTTGTTTGTGTCCTTCACCTTGTGTCAAACATAAGATCTAGGGGTGGGTGCATAAGTAGAAGAAAAGAAAGAACGCATGAAGGTAGGGGAAAGGGGGCACCTGCCTTAATAATAATAATAATATCTTAGCTGTTGGTTCATCTGGTTTTTACTGAAGTCAGACAGAAACACATACATACCTACATACCTACCTTATTTTCAATACAACTGTCTTTGCATTCAGAATTATTATTCAATATATTGCTGCTTTTCCTAGTTTTTTTATTTATTTATTTTATTTTAGAAATTACTCATCCTTGTTATTTGAGATTGATAAAAAAAAAAAAAAAGATTAAAATAATAACATTTATGTAAAAGGACTTAGAAATAACGAAAATCCTTACTTGGTGTGGTGGGTGTGGGGAAGCCAAAAATAGAACAAGTACTTGGTGTATTAAAATAAAAACATATACAACAAAAAAGGTATCATTTGAATTTGAAAATTAAAACTAATAAATAAATTAAAAATAGAACTAAGAAAGGAGAACCTGAAATTCGGTAATAAATATATTTCTTCTTTTTTTTTTTTTTTTTTTAAGATTTGTAATTTTTTATGTAAATTTTAAAATTAACAAGGGATAAATTTCTGTTGTCTTTTTTTTTCTGCAATCAAAATAAATGATTTATATAAATCGAACCATGTGTAGTCACGTGACGAAACGCTTTTCTACTAAGGATCTTCGTAATTTTCTTTTCGAATATTATTATTGGTTTCTCTTTTTTAATATTATTTTTCTGCGACTGATGATAAATTAGTACATGTGAAATGTGAAATCAGGTAAAAAAAAACACAAAAAACACTTAAATTAGCATCTTACGTAAAGAACGTTATTCATGGAACATTGTCTGACCACGTGGTATTTTTAAGGTAAAAAAAAAAGAAAATATATTCGCTTTCAATGACAGTTTGAGTTACATAAGTAATTTCGAAATCGAGATGGGATTTTTATTTCCATTGTCTTTTGAATCGATCGAAAGTTTAGAGAATGTTTCTAAATTTAATTTCACTAACAGCAATATTTGTGTGAACTGGAAGGAAAAGAAAGAAGTTACACGATTATTTTTTTTTAATAAATAAAAATAAAATCATTGCAACAAGGGAGATTGAGTTTCCATTATTTCACATTGTTATTTTTATTTTTTATTCTATTATTTATTTGTAAATATAAAAATGGCAAATTTTGTGTGAATGATTTTATTTTATTTTTAGATTTTCTTTCTTCAATTGTCAAGATATTTGAAAATGAATACGTGTGCTCATGTGCATACATAAATTATAGATTTTAAAGCACACACACACTAAGTTACTATTTTTATACAGCTTAGTTTAGTTTTGGCACAAGGCCACACAAGTATGATGGAGTACCAAATCAGAAACTGAAACAAACCTACTCTTCACCTTTCCGTACTAGTTTCACCCCTCCCCTATTTTAGGTTGCGCTGTACACACACACACAGTAACGTATGACATTTATCACGCTCAATGTATTGAGCCTTGCTTTGCTATAATCATTAAGCTACCTACGACGAGCCATAATGACTTTCTGTAGCTTAATGGTAAAGCACGCCTGGATTGGAAGTGATTTCTCAGATTAGAGAATAATACAGGTTTGTTTCCTCTCGAGTGGTACTTTTTCTTTAATTAAGAATCCCAGTCTCAAGGCCGGTAGATATCAATTTCACTTTTCTCCCCCGACTTTCCTCAAGAGAGCTGTCTAGTCAAACACAACACGTGTACCCACTAACAACGTAAGAAAAAAATAAGCCCGCGCACTACACACATACAACTGTGTACCTTTTCAGTGGTATGTTATTGGGAGGAGGAAGGCTATACACAGCTTCTGCTTACTGTTATGTATGTACTCCCTCCCGCCCTCTTGTTGGTCTATATATGGTCATTCACGACATCTATATACTACTACTAGTCGCCCTCTCTTTTTAGTTTTTACATTTACACACACTCTTTTCCATCTTACCTACCTATTTATCTACCTGACTAGCTGTCTGTCTAACCCAACATTTACTATTTACTTGTACTTACTACTTATTATTCTTATAATTCAGTTGTTACACTACACATGGTAAAACAGTAAGTCATCAAAATAGTAGTGTGACTTAATGTTTTGACTTTTGATGAATTGGTAACAACTTATTAATTTTTTTTCTTTTCTAAACAAAATATTCAATAATAAATAATATTAAAAAATATTTTAATAACTTAGGTAGCATAGTTCGTTTAAAAAGCCAGTTATTTTGCAAGCTTTATAAATGTAAAACTCCGAAAAACCTCAAGTCTTCTTTCTCTCTAAGCCAGGGTTTGGCTCTGGGAGGTGTATTGTCCCATGTGTTGGGATTACGTTGTCAATACAATAATTATTTTACAAGAATAATGAACTCTTTGTGATTAATTATGTTATGTACGTCATTTTCTGGTTCATTCTGGTTCATTTTTACAACCAAAATGAAAAATGGATATATTTTTTTTAATCCTAAAAATTGATTTAAAAAATGAAAAAGGTCACGATAAATAACAAACACTAATAAAGAGCGTTAAATTTAAAAGTTTTAATACGACCGTTCAATTGTCTTGTATTTTTGATTTTGTCTTGTAATTTTGAAGGCCACATCTCCGGGGTAAATCTGCCTGCTTAGACTTCGCACGTGTTTCTTGATCACGAATTTAAGTTTATTTTTTTCATGTTTATGATTACAAAATAGTTTGGTGCGTAAATAAATAGATATAATCGAAAAAATTGACGTAACTTACACTAAACTTTCAAAAGTTAAGACGCGTGATTTGTATCTTTTTCGTACTTGGCTCTCGAAGTGCACATCCAATAATTTGTGTAGCGAGTGCATGTGTGTGTTATTGTAAAAAAAATGTAATATTTACTGTAAAAAACAAACAAACAAACTGTTCTTTTACATATTAACAATAATTTTATTTTGTTTTTGTTCAAAGACATGCACCCAAGAAAATGTCCTAGGTAGGATTATGCATTTAAAACACACACAAAAATAACAATATCGTGAAGGTAATTGATAAATTTTGCCTTTTTTGCCATTAAAATCTAAAACTTTCTCTGTCTCTCAGACCTTGACTACAATAGGATTCAGGCTGTGACCTTGTTAGTGTAATTTTAAAGTGCCATGATTTTATTTTTCTGTGTGAAAAATCTATTTGCATTTTCAACGTTTTGTTTTTTAAATATTCTAAAAAAGCACAGTAACCTTTTTCCTACTGTAAGTGTACTGTAGTAGTATAAAAAAAAAGTTTAAATATTTTTGTTTTTCAACCACCAAAGTTTTGCAGCAAAACTTTTGCTAGTCTTACTCTTCTTAATTATTCCAGTAGCTAGAACATTGAAACGAAAAAAAAAAAAATAGGGAAAAAATCTATTAAATGACCCCCATTGCTATTGAAGGAAATGCTTACTGAAAATTGTAAATGACAACAATAACATCAATGAAGAACAATGGACCCTTAAGCTTTGACTGTTGAAAAAATACTTTGGTCTCTCCTCTTCTTAATAACAAAATTTTTCGCGATAAAACTTTGTTTATATTAGGTTTGTAGTCTTTTTTTTTTTCATCAGGATATATCACTTTTTTAGCGAAAAAGTGGATATACCTACGTCGATCCTTCGCATTCTTTTAAGAAAAAATATGTATTTTTATTTCTAGTCTCTAGTTCTACCATTCATAACAAAAATATAAACTAACCTTTGACCTCTCACTTTATTGACAAGAGATTTCTCGTGTTTGGTGAGCTTTCAAATGAATACTTCACACACACACACACACACACACACACACACACACACACACACACACATAGTCGAACATTTTTTGGTTTTTATCTTCAAAAGCTCAAATGCCCTTCTTACTGGTAATTTTTAATAATTTTTTTTTAGAGGTCGATAATTTTCAGAGACTAAAGTAAAAAACGAATACAATTTACAAAGTGCGTGGCCTCCAAGGAAAAAGAAAAAAATAGTTAAAAAAAACAAAAAAGCAAACTTTATATAATTTATTTTTAATAAAAAAAAACAATCTATCGGTAATGAAGACCATGAATATTTGCTAAATCTCTTTTAGTTTTCTTAATTCCAACGTAGATTGTTTGTGTTTCTGGGAAAATTTAAATAAATTTTGATTATTTTTGTCAAATTAAAATAATTAATGTGCTTTAAATTTAAAGGTGAATTCATGTTTTTAAACTAATGAGTGGTTTTTGTTTTTCTAAATTTGACTAATTTTTGGAATTATTTTTGTTACCTTGTTGCTTAGAAATTAATTCCAAATTCGTAATAAAGTGGACTTTTAGTTTTTATTTTTAAATTTTAATTATAACAATTTTTACAGTTTCACTGTGTTATTTGAATTTGAACTTTCTCATCCACCCTTTTGATAGGAAAGACTTAAAAAAAACTTCTAAACATTACAACAAAATAACTTAAAAGAAATTATTAAGATTGTTGTTCATTTTATTTTTATTTAATCTTGGTACAAGGCATTGTTTAACAGCGTTGAACATAAATTTTATGTTCAGTTTTAAAATAATTAGTACCGATAAAAAAAAAGGTCGTAATTGTTAGTCATGAATTGTACAGTAAAAAGAAAACGTTTTTGTCATAACTGGAAGAAAATTGCGTGTGTACTTTTAGTGTTTTTGTTTTTCAGCAAAACAACTCCCACCTTTATATCAGCGATGCCAACAACGTAATAATGTTTTTATTTTTTTTTTGTTACTGAATTTGTCGAGGTAGCTGACGGCTAGGTGGGAGGAAATAAGAATAATTCTAACCAACAGGTGAATACTGTTTTTAGTCTTTCGTTCGTTAACCAAACGAGAGAGATACACTGAAGTAGGGGTGGGGTGGATACTCACTCCTATGCCCCTGAGGCCATCGACACAAGTCAATGCCAGACAGGTGTAGTGTAAAAAAAAAAACAAAACAAAAAAAAACATCCTGCCCTCAACAATATCCCTACTAGAATATTCTTTCTCTCAGGAGTGATACGCGCTTTGAACTTCAGATTGGTCGATAACGGAAATAAACAGGATAAATAAAGAAAGATAGAAATATTGATGAAAAGATCAAATCTTGCAAGTGTATCAAGGGGGGCAAAAATCAGTGTGAAATTTAGATCCAATTTCTATTATTTCTGCTAGAGAGCGAGGTTCTTTTCCCTTGTGAACCGCATAACATGAAAAAAAGTAAAAAAAAAAAAAACAACGTATTTTGGTTTTGAAATAAACACTTTCCCCCTTAGTACGTACATTTTTATGTAGTAGTTTGCTCGTTTGAGCTACAATGCGTTTTACAATTTACAATAGATCTTAGAATTTTATTATTTCTAAACTAAAAAGTATCTTTCCTTTTAAAAGTCATTTATCCATTCATTAAACGAAACCACAACATTACGCAAGTCAAAATGAATTGATTATCCCCGATAGAGAAAAGATTCTTCTTGTGCATTTTACACTTATGGTCTAGAAGACTTGAATCTTGATGAACAAGGCTGAAGAAGTGGGGTATGGAAATAACTTAAGAAGAGATTTATCTTTAAATTCGACCTTACCAGATAAATCTATAGTTTTTTAACGTCTTATTCAAATAACGACAAACTTAATGGTTGTCTCATAATTTATTTTAATAAAATGACTAGTGAACATGACTTCACTCGTTCTCGTCTTGTTCGTTGGTACCTCAGATGTTAATACATGAGAAACAGAATTAAATAAATGGCTGTCATAGGCGCCAATGCTATCAGTAGACTTTCCCCTCCTATTTTTTCAGATATGTAAAAATAAAATTGACTGACCACAATGGTTATATGACCTAGACGTTTATTATTTATAAGCCGCTTACTTAGTTGAGCTTGCACTTAAAATGACTGCCTTTATTAAAAAGAGATTACATATGCATTTTTTTGTGAGTTGTACCAATGCTCGTGTAGTGATTACATATGCAAATCAACAATTATACACTAGTAATGTGAGAATACACATTGAAATCCATTTCTATTTTTAACACTAGAGACTGAAGCTAAAGAAAAAACAATTGCTTTTTTCTAAGTCACACACGCAAGCAAGCTCAAGCACATCATATTTTAAAAATAATGAAATACCTGGAGTGGAGTATTATTTTTAATTTATGTGATTCGCATACGTTGCATATTCAGTATTTTTTAAAGTTAATTTTAACTGTATGTAATTGTAAATCTAAGTCTCTTGTCTTTCACACAAATCACAAATCTTTTGAAAATATTCACCTCGATTGAATGACCAAATCGAATTTATTGATAATATTTCAATTTCATCTCTACAGGTCGCAATATTTTGCCAGTAAATGTATTATTACCTAAAGCATGTGACCACTAGACACACGAAAGTGATGTGTTGCATCCACTTATTGTTTCTGTAATTTACTTAGTGTATTGTCAGTCTTTTTAAGTGCATTATTTATATTGTTAGTTAGATTATCTTATTTAGACAAAACAAAATGCATGATGGTGTGCGATGTACGACTTGTTGGTATGAAATGCCTGTGTATGGTATGATGGTAGTGTGTAGCCGGTTGAATACTCCTCCTACCAAATTGTTGGCTGCTGACCAAGGTTTTTTTTTTTTTCTTGTTTTTGTGCTGATCGTTGCAGTTAGAATGTGATCAATTGAAACTTCACCTTTAATTTACTTAAAATCACAATATAGACATTTTTAGCGTTAGTCTACCAGAAGAAATGTTTACAGACTCATTTTGATGATAACGTTATTTATTATTAGCAATTATAAAGTCTTTTTCGCTGAACACACTGCATATTTACGTTTTTTACCCATAATATGGGAAAACGTAAAAATTTTATTGTTTATGAGTGAAACCCATAAACGTGTTATTTATTATCTTTCGTATTTGACATTTGATAGCGTTAATTAAGGATTACCTCTGTTAATCAATCAATAGTCAATACTTTGAAAAAGTTGAATCAACAAAGTATTGACTATTGAATGCTGATACACAGAGGTTATCCTTAAAAAAAAAATTAAGTTAATTTTTAAACTTAACAGAACTGCTATCAAAGCAGGCAAGGTCCTTACCTTCTTACACTTAGAGAAGATTGGAGCCACACAGTCTTTCTAGCTATAAAGTGAAATGAATTGTATATTTTTTTCAAATCTCTCAAATTTGCAAATTAATTAGAATATCCCTATTCATAGCTAGGTTTGGTTAATAATCTGTGTTGTTTGACTGTACTTTTATTTCCATAACTCTCGTTTTTTTTATACATTTTTAATTAATATTTACATGTGAAAGGTGAACATTTAACTTGTTCAAAAATGTCATACGACGTAATACCAATATCATTGGTATATAATAATAATAAAAAAATAAAATTGTTTCATTTACGGACGATATGATATTCTTGAAGCTCTTAGGAATTGATAATTATTATAATATTGGTTTGGTAGTTTGTCTTTAACTGTTTATTGATCAAAAATAATCTCTAGGCATTTTTGATTCAAAGTGTATCGATGGCATGAAGGAAATATAGCTTTGCTAGCATTCTTTTCACTTAATATTTATAAAAACGAAAAAAATGTTATTGTCTCTATTTTTGTCCCTTTTCCTCATTTTCTTTGCCGCCCTCGACAGAAACCTTGTAAAAGTCATTTTGCTTGTGCGAAATCGGCATCTTCAAAGCAAAATGAAATCTTCGACATTTTGTTTAAAAAAAAATGTCTTTTTAGAGCAAGAACATTTTTTTCTCTCTAATCACACCAGATAAGAATTTTAATTCCATACCTTGCCCCCCCCCCCCCACCACCTTTTTTTAAAAAAAAATATTTTTCTGTAGTTTTTGAGATTCGGACTTTATTTTTTTTTTTTTTTTTTTTTTTTTTTACTTTTTACGTGTTACGCAACCAAGTGAAATGGCGACGCCTTCGTTTTTGGCCTTTCTTTAAAATAAATTCGGCAATACTCCAAAAATGTCAATTCCTGTCGCATAAAGAGAGGAAAAATAGACAAGAATTTACTTAAAAAAGAAAGAAAGAAATCAATCAATGTTGATTCAACTGTGACACAAATATTTTCCTTCTTTCCGTTCTATGTCTTCATTCTTTTCTTAATTCACCGAGCATAGATCCTGACCTGTCTTACTTTTTATTCCACCTTAGGAAGAAAGACGCAAAACTTTCTTCTGATGACTTATCTCATTGGAATTCACCCATGTATGTAGCATGTCGTCTTTCTCTAGAATCTAGTTTTAGTTACTTGTCAGACCAACATTTATGTGGACAATAGGAGTCGATTCGTTTGCCTTTTCTAATTTATTTTTACTGAATTTTTATTTTCAAGTTTAGCAATAAAGATATTTTTATTCGTTTTCTTTTTATATTTTTCTTAGAACGCCATTCCCCCACTCGACCCATTTTTGAATCGGAAAGTGTAGAAACCCATCTAGATCTGTTTATTTTTATTTTTTAAATTTACCTCAGATTTTGTAAGGTTCATTTTGCCTAGTATTATTTGGGACTATAAACCTTACAAAATCTAAGAATTGTGGCATTAACAAGCCATTCAAGGTCCCTGTCAATTCAGATCTTGTGTTAGTGTTCATAACTCGGACAATAACATTTTTGTCCATAAGTGATAGGGGGGGGGTCATGTGAACTGAACTGTAAAAAAGGAAATAGCTTTTATAACCAATTTACTATGTAATTCAAATGTATCAGTGTTTTTTTTGTTTGTTTTTTTTTTGTTTTTTGAACGAACAAAATTGGCCTTCTTTTTGGAAACAGGTGTGATTTAAAAATTAAAAAAGTACTTTCTATTAAATTCCTTTAACCATTCTAATATATTTCTAAAAACACAAATTTTTACAGCCAAAATGCATTAAAAACAAATAGTTGTAAGTACCTAATGCTTTCTATGCTCTCAACAAACGTGAAGGAAACCATAAAAAAATTTTCAATGAAAATATAAGTTATAAAGGTCTCGTTACACTTACTTAATAAAAAAAAATGCTTTCTATCCAATGTTATGCATTTTTTTACTGTTCATTAATGACTATATTGAGATGGGAAAAAAACAATTGTATAGTAGTATAAGACCCAACGTCAAATTTTTTGAAAAGTGTAATATACTACTTGCCTCAACTAGAATTTAGCCATTGATATTTTTTTTATGTAGCTTTAATTTTATATTATGTATTGCTTTTTGAAAATTCCTTGTTTGAATACTGCATCAGAATTTTTTTTAATTGACATGTCCTTTAGAAAGTAGATTACCATAGCTCTTTACAGCTTCCTTTTTAATACCTATGAATTGCCATGATATCTTGGAAAATATAGTGGAATGGTTTTTTCCTCCACAGTTTTGAATTCAAAATTTTCCTTTTATTAGACTGGCTGCCACCCAAGGCTAGAGAGCCTAGTCTACATTGCCATTTAACTAGTAGCGGTGTTGGAAGAGGGGAGAAGATATGGATTAATGCCTTTCTGAAGGGCATTTGTGCAAAGGTGAATGCGACAGACAGTGGAAATTTTATCTCAGCTGATTCAATTTCCCGCGCCAATAACAACTATGCTTCCTGCATGTCATGTCTACACTTTGAATTCTCAGAGAATTAAATAATTGCAAGAGTTGAGTGATACTGATCTTAAAAGTGGTGATTGTTTTGAAGACTTTATAAACTCTATGGCAGTGGTTCCCAAACAGTGCAGCATGCCTCATAGGTGCAGTGGAAGAAGGTAGCAGATGACATGGAATGATTGAAAAAGGCAATCAAAGATTTAGAAACAGTTTTAAAAAATTCACATGCCAAAAATGAATATGATTTCAAAATTTAAAATATTATTATGGATTACTTGTAATTGCATGCATGAGTCCCAGTATAAATAATTATGAATAATTATTGACAGATTTTATCATTATGATATTTTTGCATTATATCAAGTATTAAGAATATAGTAATGAGGGTCTGCAAGTTGGAGGAGAAATTTATCAATGATAATGTTCTGACTTCAAATCTGCGGTTATCTCCCTTTAACACTCTCTTTTTTTTTTTTTTTTTTTTTTTTTTTAAATGTACTTTTTATCACATAAAATTTGCTTGCACCTAACCAAATTTTAAGTCCAAAAATATGTCCCAGAGAAAAAAAAGTTTGGTAACCACTGCTCTATGGGCATAGTGACTGAATTGTTTTATTTATTACTTTTTAAAAAAAAAGCATATTAAATTGTGTAATATATATATATATATATCTTTTCATTAATGATGATAGACAAGGTACTACAATTAAGTTGTTTTATTTAATTTTTCTTGTGTTCTAACAAGTGTTTTCTTTCTTTGTGTAGAAACTGTCGGAGTGTTCTATAGCCAAATGCCCCTTAAGGAACTGAGTTCTTGATCAAACTGAGTTCATAAATAATTACGTCGGTTACACAACTACATGCCTATCCAGACACCTTACGTTACACCTATCCAACCACAGCTCTATTAGAACCCATTTAAACACACACACAAACTTACCAGACTCCATCCGAAACCTACTAGTAGAAAATACAAATATAATAACCTCATCCACATGTAAAATATATTAAAAATAATGGAAGCCTTAATAATAAAAAGTAAAAGCTAACACTTAATAATATTAATTATGAACACAGCCACAATGTGCTGTGTTTGGAAAATGAAACTTCCTTATTACTCTAAAAACACAACCACATACACTCAATTCAAAAGCAAAAATAAAATCATCCTTGATAATGGCTAAAAGTATAGCTGAACTATAGACAATTTCTACACTGTGTCCAAAAAAGAAAGCACTTGTTTGAACACAAGAAAAATTAAATAAAAAAGCTTAATCATAGTACCTTGTCTGCCGTCTTTAATGAAACATGTATAAATGAAGGATTGCTGCCTAAATACACAAAATATATATATAATATATATGTCATAGGAATCTGCCGCATAACAATTTTTTAAACACACATCAATTTTTTTTTTTTTTAAATCATTTCACCCCATGCAAAGTGATAATGCCACTAAGATACAAGAGGTTACTGGGAGTGGAAGACATTGAGAAGACTTTAGTGAGGGGAAAGGGCAATAAAAGAGCAGGATGCAGGAAAACAGATGATGGTGATTGATATTGAGGATTGTAGGTGGCAGAGAAGCAAGAAATCAAGTGATCCACTGGTGAGAAAAACTATTAGAACAAAACTTATTACATCTAGCTAGTTCAGCAGTAAAACTATGAGACCTATCTCCCAATCTAGTAGTACACTTACATTCATGCAGTTGAGGTACCAAGGAAGAGAACTCATTAGAACAATTGTCATAGAAATATTTATAGAAAAGACAGAGGGAAGTCACATCATGGCGGTGGGGAAAGTGACTGAAGCCAAGATGTCAGGAACAGTAACATTAAAGATCCTTCTTTGGATTTTGTCAAGAATCTCTATGTATATAACTGGAGCACCAGATCAGATATGGCAACAATATTCAATCCATGGACAAAGGGTAGATTTATAATTGTGCAAGATAGATTCTGGCAAGGTAAATTGTCTGGCACGACACAATGAACCAAACTACTTAGCTGCAGATTTTTGTGATGTCAACAAATACTCGTCACTTTTGTAATGCTCATTGTAGTAAAGACTTTATAATTACAGATACAACTATAGTATGTCATTGAGCAATACTGGTGTCAAATGCCTTCGAATAGCACTCATACTAATAGTATTTGCTTGATAATACTCGCTCGAACAGTAATCTGTATAGTGATCCAAATGGAGGAATAGTATAGTGAATAGAGTAAAGAGTAGACTAGTAATGACAACTGATTAGACTCACATTACCTCCTAGATATGCATTTCCTCTATGGTCACGTGGTCTATTTAATTTAACAATGGGATCGCATGTGTTTGCTTACTGGCGATCTATGTTCGAACTCAAGTGTTGGCAACGACACTTTATTCTTATATAACACAGACATAGCCATTTATTCAATATAATCACTTCATATCAGTAGAAAATGTGAGACCAAGAAGGCACAATGAGTTGCTCTTCTGGAGGTTAGCATCAGTCATGCTGATGTGACTCGAAAGAGGCGAAACATTATCTGAACATTTTCCACTTTGTCTCATTATCTCTGGATCATCAGAAAAGGCTGGATGCAAAATATGTAAACAAATGCAAAAGTTTTATTTTATTTTTTTTTTTTTTATATTATGATGTGGTGACTTGAAAACACTGAAAATTGATGAGATATTTGTACCCAACTGAATGTGCACCTAGACACATCGGATACTAGAAATTTAATCCCTAAGTTAAATGTCTCTGCATCTTCAGCATTTCTCTCAGTGTGTAATTATAGTTAATGTTTGTATTTTGTTCTCTGCCCTTACGTATATATGATCCTATCAATAAAAACATTTAGTTTAAAGTTGTTCTGAAAGATGAAATTCATCACATAAGATTTTTCATTTTGTTGCTCAGTTACCCACCATTTTTCTGATATATAGAATTTATATATCTCCCATACTTGTTTATGTAACTTTTTATATCATGAGTAGAACTTGTTAAATTTTCATTCTAATGATTTCATACCAAAAATATACCAAATTTTTTTTAATCTCATTTCCATGTTTTGTACTACTAGAGTTATCACCTTTGCACTAGAAGTGACAGTAAGGACTTAACATTTTTTTTACAGCATGAATAAACTATACTATTTACATTATTCGAACTATTGTCCTCATCTTTGTCGCCATATTTATTTAGTAATGAATATGGCAACAAAGATGAGGACAATAGTCCGAATAATGTAAATAGTGTACATAATACCTCATCTCAGAAATATAGACAGATATTGATGAATAAACTAATATTTATAATAAATGCCAAAATTTGCATATTGTATTCAGTGTGTTTGAACAGATTACAGCCAATATAATTTTGGGTCGGAATGAAACTTCACAGAAATTTTTAAGTGAATTTCAAAGTCAATATTTAGATATACACACACATATACAGTGCTGTTCGATAAAAGTGACTCACCTGTTTTTTTTTTTTTTTACTAAAAATATTTTTTGTCTATTGTTTTTGGGGTTAAAATAATTTTTAATCTTACTAATATAAAGACCCTTTCTGACAAGCTAGGAAAAAAGTTTATTCAACCTAAGGTATTCTACTGATAAATATAAATTTGGATATAAATGACATTCAGGAAAAAACTGTGCAAAAAGTGACTTAGATATCGCATTCTAATGATTAAAATGGTAAATTTAAAGAGCTTTTGACAAAATATTGAAAACTATTTTACAATACACTCACAACAATATTCTAGAGAATTCTAGAACAGCTTAAATTAAATCTAGAGTATTCCAGAATATTCCAAAAATCCTCATACAGTATAAAAACAGCTTGAAATAGCCACTCAAGTCACTAACCAGATGAAAGAGTACAAACACACATCAGAACCACTTAAGGCATCTATTATTGCCCTCTCAAAAGCAGGCAAGTCTATGAGAGAAATTGCTATAACTTTGCAATCAACTGTCTCTTGAGTGTTTAGGGCACATAATGATGCCACTCCTGCTCTAAGGAAGGAAACAAGGGGACAAAAGAAAAAGATTGATGATAGAACTGGCAGGGTAATCAAGAGAGAAGCTGCGAAGAATAGGACTATAACTAGCCAAGAAATTGCAGCCAGTCTAAGCAAAGAGCAAGTTGTTAGTCTTGCCTCTTCAACAGTCCGTCAGAACAAGGTTACAAATCTTGTTAGAACAAGTCTACAAATCTTGTACATGAAGGTTTAAGCCGCTAATAAGCAAAGCCAACAAAGCCAAGAGACTTGAATGGGCTCATTATTATAAAAATTCCACCATAGAAGACTGGAAGAATGTTCTCTTCTTTGATGAAACAAAAGTTGAGCTAAATTCAAAGGATAAGGTGAGTCACTTTTATCGAACAGCACTGTATGTTCAACTACTTATCTGCCATTTTGTTCTACTACTTTATAATTCTGCCATCTTTGAGGTAGCTTCATGATTTAATTCTCCTAGAACTTGTTCATTCTTCTGAATTGGTTTAAGTGTTTTTTTACAGACTTCTAGAGAATTAAAGTTCCTACCATTAAGAGAATTTGGTAGGGTAATCTGAAGGTGCAAGATCAGGGAAGTACAGCAGGAGTGTTAGAACCTCCCAGCCATTCCATACCAATTCCTGCTGGGTCTGCAAAGAGCTGTGAAGTCTGGTGTTGTTCTAATGGAAGATGACATTCTTCTGATTGGCCAATGCTTTTCATTGATTGCTGACTTTTTAATTGGTTCATTTGAGAAGAGTACTTGTCTTAATTCAGTGTCCACTTTTGAGGAAAGAGCTCATATTGCCCTTCCAGTCTCACCAGTAATACAGTATCACCTTTTTTGGATACAGACTTGTGTTAATTGTGTCTAATTTTGTCCCCTGCATTTGGGACTATTTTGTTTGCTTCAGATTGTTGTAAAAAATTTATTTTTCATTGCCTGTGATTGATCTTTTCTAATTTGGGTCATTTTTTTGTGTTGAGCAGAGAATTTCAGATAGAAATGTGGTTCATTTAACATTTGTTTGTTTTAATTTTTTATTTTGCTAAATCGTGAATTACTCAAAATTGTAGCAATTCACATATGCATGTGTTTTCAAATGCTTGTCTGAGATATGTAGATTATCTCTGCAATGTCACATGTTGTTTTGATTTGGTCATCATTAGAAATTGCAGGCTTGCTTGTCAGAATGTTCTCAGTCTTGCAGATTAAAATTTTTACTTCTGAACCGGGAAAACTACTTATGAACTGTACTCTCAGCTATGGCACCATTTCTATAAATAGTACTTATATTTCTTTTGCTGTTTTTGCAGAATTCTTTCATTTGCGTAAACAAAAGCGATTCATATGACAAAAATGTATCTCATTTTCTTCTATTTTCAATTTTAACATAAAAAAAATTTAAATTCACAATCTACAAATCTTATAGAAAGATGTGTTGAAATGTCCCCTTTGAGAATATGATATGTATATATGTCATAGATTTGTCATGAAATGAAATCCTGTGTCTAAATGCTCCTTATTGAAAGCCGGCACAAACTTTTTATTCTAATCTGATAATACAAAATTTTCTGTTAGAAAATTCACGTAAAATATTAATTTAAAATTTACATCTAAAGCAGAAATCCCCAAAGGAGGTGGTTGTTATCACACCTCACCCACCCACTGGGGCTGTTGGAAAAATGCAGGGTTGGTGGTCACATCAGGACCATAACATACAGCACACCCACGGTGTACGTGATGTGTATGTTGCCTTCTTTTTACATCCCATTTGTATAACAATTATTGTGGGGAATACTAAAATGCTCATTTGATATGCAATACTAATATCAAGAGAATCCAATCAAAGGTTGACTATACATTGGAGGTGGGGCGTTGGGGTCATGATTATACATTTGGGAGGGGATGTTAGTGTCATGTTTTGCTATGTAAGGAGGAGACAAACCAAAAACATTTTGGGAGCCATTCATCTAAAGAGTAGAAAGGATACATTTTGATTTCTTTCACAGAAGAATTTGTATTCACCCACACTTCATGTTGCTCAAGATCATTGCCAGAGCAATGGATGAATGTAAATAACCAATTGTAAACATAAGCACTCAAAAGAAGAATTAAGGATTAAGCTGAATTATTAATATTCTGTTTTTTTTTTTTTTTTGTTAATCAAAAATTTGTTTTAGTAATTTTTGGCATTCAGCCTCTATATTGTGTAATAATAATCAGAAATGTTTTTTTTATTCATGTTCAGTATGCATTATCAAGAGAATCACTATTACTGTATTATACTCAATTAGGGAAAAAGAAAGATTGAATTTCAAACCAATTTTGCTTATGATTTAAGTAATTCCTAAGATGGGACATGTGTGTGTTATAGCAGTTATATGCACAGGATGTGGGATTGTTATGTCAAGTTGTAACACCAGATGAATCCATTGCATTCACTTTTGTACAAATATCATTGGGCAAGGTATGAATCTATCTCTTCTCCTCACAGCAAATGTTCAAATATGTATCACTAAAGAGATCCTCCCCTGCTCTCCATTAGGATGTCTGACGCTCAACTTCTCGAGAGCAACTCTCTGCGGTTGCTCGGTCTCACGTTGACTGCTGACCTGAGATGGAATAAATACATTGAGTCAATTGCTTCGTCCACCGCAAGGAAAGTTGGCTCCCTGTGCCGCGCCAGGAAATTTTTCTCCCCGGAATTGATCCTCCAGATCTACAAATCAGCAATTCGTCCTTGCATGGAGTATTGCTGCCATATATGGTCTGGTGCCCCCTCTGTTTGCCTCGGGGTTCTTGATAGGCTCCAGAGGCGGATATGCAATGTAGTTGGCCCTGCTCTGGCATCTCGTCTACAGTCACTTTCTCACAGACATGCCGTCACCTCCCTCTGTCTGTTCTACAAATACTTTCATGGAAATTGCTCAGAGGTGCTGCATTAAGCTGGTTCCCAGACATCATGAGTTCAAAGGGACCTCTGAGGCTGGCATCCCGCCTCACCCCTTCACTGTCGGAACTCCTAAATGTAGCCATCTCTTCTACTCCAATAGCTTCATGTCTCACCTCTCACCTGTGGAACTCCTTCCCTATTCCAGTTTCCCTGAGAGCTATAATCTCCAGCTATTCAAGTGTAATGTCAATCGACATCTCCAGTTGCCTTGATCTTTCCACTACCCTCCTCCTCATCCTTTCTTCTATCACTCCTATCTGATCTTGCTCTAAATTTTCTGTAACCTCTTGCGTCCTAGTGGCTCCCCGCCTTGCTTGGGGTGAAATGCTTAAAAAAAAAAAAAAAAAAAAATGTAGATCCTTCAGATCACTGAGGTCTGTTAGCTCTCCCAGATTTCATAGTTTTTAAGAAGTTATAAGACAAATATCTTTTGTCCAAAGATTAGTTTATTTAAAAGTAATAGGTGTGGACAGAAAATACTAAACAATGTTCTAATCTTCTATGTGTCCCTTCTGGATGTGAGCAGTCATGGCTCTCCACAATTTCCTGTCGTTTGTAACTATTAATAAATTTTATCTTTTTGTAATGTGTTGTAGCATACCTACGGACGATAATGGGTATGTCCCCATTCATATAAATTCAGTAGTAAATACTGTATGTTGGTCTGCAATTGGAGATTCATTGTGGAATTCACTTGACTCACTTCTAGCAGTTGACTACTACTTCTATGCACCGCTGGTGAATCTTATATGTGTTGTTCTTGTACCAAGTATTATCGTTCATTACCAACCTTTGATTATTCTAGTCAGTAACCTTCCCTAGGTTACAACATTATCTCTCCTAAACCGTGTTCTGCTATCCATTTACTCAAGCTCACATTGTTTTTCTCTGTCCTTCTTGTCTTCAATCTGGCCTGGGAATATCAGATTTTCCAAACTCTCTTTCCTCATTATATGCCCTAGAAATTTCATCTGCTTCTTCCTGTTGTTAAATATAAGTGTCCTTTTTGTTTCCATTTTCTGTAAAACTTTGTCATTGCTCACATGTTTGGTCCATGGTATTCTCAGCATTCTTCTGTAGAACCAGATTTCTTTTGCTTCAAGTCTTTTCTTCATCTTTGAGGAGATTATCCAGCATTCACTTCAGCACTCTTTGCTTAATGTTCCAGTATTCTGCTTATAATTGAAATTTAAATAAGAGTCCTGCAAAAGCAAGAAGATAGATGTTAAATTGCTTATAAAGGTGGATAACATTTTGGAAACAGAATTTGATTGCCTTATTTGAATATTTTTCTTTAGTAGTAAAAGCTAATAACATTTTGAAGAAAGGGGTGCTACTGTCTTGAATTGGATGTTATCAAATTTGAATCTGATGTTAGAAATGTTGAAAAATAACAAGCAATATATCTGCGTATAAAATGAGAAATTTTGTATTTGGATCTGAAGCCTGAATTGGTTGGTTGAATAATTATCATGAGT
The DNA here is from genome assembly GCA_903632075.3 of Acanthosepion pharaonis. Lineage (NCBI taxonomy): Eukaryota > Metazoa > Mollusca > Cephalopoda > Sepiida > Sepiidae > Acanthosepion > Acanthosepion pharaonis. Next base: position 161,247 of record CAHIKZ030000897.1, on the reverse strand, counting down.
ATATTTTGACAATTTTTTTTTTTTTTTTTTTTTTTTTTTTTTTTTTTGGGCTTCTAAGTTAGAAGCAGAACTTTTCAGGCCTCCCCTTGTATATAAAATCTCAGTTTTCCATCTATATATGTCAGGGTGGTGAGTAATAAGTTATAATTTATATTCTGAAATGATTACTCATCTGAGAAATTTTGTTACACCCAAATAATTATCTTTGTCTTTATTTATTTATTTTTTTAAATTACAAAAAAAAAAAAAAATTGTGAAATTACCTTTTAAGAAAAATCTTAAAATCTTTTCAGGTGAATAAAATAGTTTATGCAAGAAAATTATTTTATTCCTTAAATTTAAAAAGAAAACTTTTAATGCTTTGTTTGTTATGAATCTACTGCTTTTTAAAACTGCATTATGCTGGGGATGAGGATTCAGTGCCTATCTTAAAATTTTGCATGTGTTTATAATTGGATATAAATTTCTGTTTTGTTTTTTTGTTTTTTGTTTTTTTGTGGGTGGTGGTGGGGGTTCATGAGCTTGATAGAAATTTAGCTAATCTCAGTATAAAAACAATCACAAACACTTAGGAAAAAAAATAGTTAAAAATCTAATTGATGCAAAACTGAGCTAATTTTGCATCAGAAACATGAGTCTGCCAAATAGAATGTGAACAATGCTCCCAAAAAATACATTGGCAAAGCACATCCTGATATTTAAAGAAAAGATTATATGTACATGTGCGGGTGGGGCAATGGATAGTGGCTTGGAATAAGAAATTGGAGAGCCGGTTCCAAATTCCAGTTGAGTTCATTACATTCACTTACACATAAATACTCTTTGGATAGGTATGAATCCATCCCTCCTTTACCCTCCTTTGGGTTAAATAGCAATGCAGACTGAGCTGTCAAGCTGTGGTTGGTAATCAAACTAGGATGACATCTTTGAATTCAAAACTGGCCCTGACACTGTGATAGAAATAACTTATGGTCTCTGTTTTGACCAAAGTGTTTTATCAAATACAACTCTTTTTTTTTTTTTTTTTTTTTTTTTTTTAAGCGTTTCACCCCAAGCAAGGTGAGAAGCCACTAGGATACAAGGGGTTACAGAAGATTTGGAGCAAGATCAGATAGAAGTGATAGAGGAAAGGATAGTGGATAGATCAAGGCAACTGGAGATGTCGATTGACATTACATTTGAATAGTTGGAGATTATAGCTCTCAGGGATACTGGAATAGGGAAGAGAGTTCCACAGGTGAGAGGTGCGAGACATGAAGCTATTGGAGTAGAAGAGATGGCTACATTTAGGAGTTTTGACAGTAAAAGTGTGAGAACAGGATGCCAGCCTCGTAGGGCGCTTGACCTCATGAAGTCTGGGAACTAGCGAATGCAGCTCCTCAGTGCAATTGCCATGAAAGTATTTTTGTACAAGGATCCATATAAGGGATTATGCAACTATTGCATTATTGCATATAGGTTTGTAGATAGGTTCGCCTATCATGATTCGGGTCACAATCCTCTCCAGCCATTTTGAAAAGTAGAGCTTTGTTTCCTGTTTCTAGTTCCTTCTAAAGTTTACTTTAATTGTATACTTTTAATATCCTTGCCTATAGTCTGAAATTTTTACTATTTATTTATTTTCTTCAATATGAGTAGATATCTTCGGCTATCATCTGGTTCACACTCCTCCTCACTCTTTTGAACAGGAGTAGAGGTTTATCCCTTGGTTACTGTTTAAGATTGCGTTTCCTGTTCCTTCTCAAGTCTTCTCAAGTCTTCTCGTTCTCTTTCACTCTCAGTAGCCATTTGCATCTTTGTAGCATTATCGCCTTGCTTGGGGTGGATTGAGATATATATATATATATATATATATATATATATATACACACCTTCATCATAACAAGTTTGACCTAGAAAATGCCATTTTAATTAAAAAAAAAAAAAAAAAAAGTAAAAAAAAAAGAATACCGTGATCTATGTGTTTGCTATGATTAAATAACGACTATACTATTTCCTTTTATCATTAAATTAGTACTGAAAATATGTGGTATAAAAAAATACACACACACACACACACACACACATATATATATATATATATATATATATATATATATATATATATATATATATATATAGTCTGGTGCTGCTCTTATGTATATAGAAATTCTTGATAAAATCCAAAACAAGAATCTGCAATGTTATTATTAGTCTTGATCTGGTATCTTGGTTTTAGTCACTTTTCCACTACCATAATATAGTTTCTTTTTGTCTCTTCTATAAATATTTTCATGGTAATTCTTCTCATGAGCTTTCCTTGTTTCTTTGATCACACAAATTGAAACACATTGCTAGACAGTGGCAGCTTGGTCTCATAATTTCACTCTTGAAATGTCTAGATGTAACTGTAGGTTCTATGCTAATAGCTTCTTCTATCACACTTCTCACTTGTGGAACTCATTTCCAGCTTCTTGCTTTTCTGTCAGCCATGATCTTGAAAATTTTAAATGCTATGTCAATCATCATCTCCTTATATTGTGCTCACTATCACTAACTCCTTGCATCTCTTGTGGTTTAATTGATTTACTTGAGTTTAAATAATAAAAAAACAACTTATATTTGAGTTTTGTCTGCTTTGTTTGTGTGTAATACATTCATATACAGGGTGGATTGGATAAATTGTCATCTAAATTATGCAATAGTGAAAATAACACTGACATCTCATTTTAACAGATATATTTACCAAAATTACACAAAAATATCCATTGCCACTGTTGTCTGTCATATCCACTCACATTTACATGATTTCTATCTCGGATATTGAGCACTTTTACCCATAAATATAGCATACCTTAAAACTGTTTTTTTATCATATATGAGAGAGAGATAATGATATATATTTTTATATATCAAAAACAATATTGGAGGTAGGGGGGAATCTATGATGAAATGGAGAAAGTTTTCTTGTGACACATTTCATCCTTTAGTCCAATGAAGTCCTAAAGAACAAAATGCATGACAAGAAAAGTTTTTTCCACTTTGTCATACATTTTTCCCTAATATGTGTGTGTGTATGTGTTTTATTTTTCATTGCATCATTATTGTAAATATAAATTTAATTTAAAATCTTATTAAAATAATACACAGTTATTTGTAATAGATTGAATACTGTCTGCCATTAAATTCATCTTTAAAGACATTTTTTCTTATTTCTGAAAACTTGATGGCATTTTTTTTTATTATCATCACTTAATCAACCTAAACATTCTTAACAGGTTTTAGAGTTGGAATTGGTTGGAAACTAGTGCCCCAGGATCGGAGTATCTGTTTGGTCTATCTCAGATTAGTGTTTGCCTCCCTAATTTCTTGCCTAGTATCTGTGCACACTTGTTTAGCATTACAAGTCAAATTACTGGACTGTTGAAGCAGTAGAAATATAGTACAGTGTAACCCGGATATAAGAGAGTTGTTGGGACTGGAGAAGAAGTCTCTTATATCCGGGTCTCTTATATCCGGGTTACACTGTATAAGGGATACATCACTTGCCTGGTTGCAGGTTCAAATCAAAGCAAGGATAATTTGTGCATTTCATATATCTGTTTGCTTTAGTGTGATGGATGTTACAAATAGAATAACATACAGAAAAAGTCATACTGTTCTTTATCTGTCGCTAAAAAAATCCCCCCCATATATATATATATATATATATATATATATATATATATATATATATATATAATAGAATTCTATCTGAGAGTACATATTAATTTTCATGGTGTGTCTTGTTTGTCTTTTTAGCTTATTTATGTTCTTGTTTTCTCAAAGTGGCTTGACTTTGGATTACTTTCTTTTTTTCCCCCCTCTTTGCAGACTCTAACTTTTATACTATGCTGAAAAGCCAAAGAACCAACACTTGGTGTGTCTGATCTCTGCCCACTCATTCTTGCCTCTCAAGTCATTCCCCACCCTTGCCTATTTGTCTGGGGAAATTTTTCTTGCTCTCTCTTTGGTTCTTATTTTCTATTAGCTACAGATCTTAATGCTGCTGTCCATCCACAGGAGACGGCTAAGACTCGGTCACATGTCAAGTGCAAAGAAATACTATGGCTTTTATTGGTTTCAAGTTTGGGATATATAATGCTTAACATTTTGATTTTGTCTGTTCATAGATATAAATCTATATGTTACTAGTATTGTGAGAAATGAAGGAATTGACAAGAATGCATTTTTTTTTTCTTTTCTAGTAAAGTATTAAATAAGTGTGTTTTCTGACTCTGACCTTGTATTCTTTACATGGGGATTTTCATAGAATGCCTAGCATTTTTTTTCTTTCCTTTTCTTTTCTTTTTTTTCTTCCTTTTCTTTTTTTTTCTTTTAGTAGAGTATTAAATAAACGTATTTTAGTGTTTTATTCTAACTCTGACCTTGTATTTTTGGGATTCATTTTTATAGAATGCCTAGCATTTTCTTTGGAAGCGAGTATTTTCTAAGGAATTTCTGAATTTTTCTTTTTAATCCAACATTATTTTTTATTAATCTGTTACATTTTAGTGAATATACAAGTAGACACCCTGTTTTTGTTTTTTTTTCTTTTAAACAATGTGAATTACATCTACTGACCTGTGCATAGGGGGATTTAACCTTTAACATGCTAGAAGTGATTTTACTTGCAAAGCAAAAATTTTATCCTACCACTGCAAGTGTCTCAGACGAATGAATATTAGCGTGTTTGAATTTTGCAGTTGTGTTGTCATATTCTGCTATGGCAACAGAAAATGACCATGACTAAAATTAAGTAGCGCAGTAAAGGAGCCTTGAAAAATGATGCAGTGGAAAGAAAAGTAGTGAATAATGCAGTATTAAAGGTTAATAAACAAAATGTGCTCTCCAGCAGGTTATGAACCTGCACCCCCTTTTGTAGGTTAAACATCTGTCTGATCTAGCAGGCTTTAGACTACTTTGCCAGAGAGAGAGAGAGAGTATCATGTCCCAGCAAGGTGCCGGAGTGCACATTTTCTTTAAGTTTCTTGCATGTGTCAGCCAGTATATGTAATTCACAGTTTAAAAATGAAAAGTGTCTATTCAAACATGTGTACTCATTAAAGTAACAGAGTAATAAGAAAGTATTTTTTTTATTCTGATGACATATTAATGAACTGAAACCTGTGAAACCCAAACTCACTAAAAATATGACTGAAAAATATAAACATTATTAACCAACCAATATCTGAAATGTAAACTACAGAAAAATATCCTAATGAACATTGCAATATTTTAGATTTATTTATTGCATCAATCTGAAGTTGAATGACACAAAAACACAAAAATATTTCTTTGTTTGACACCTTGTCTTAGATAGTCTGAAATTTCCAAACTGCAGCTAAGAACAGATTTTGTTTTGTTATTAGATAAATATCTAATAACAAAACAAAATCTGTTCTTAGCTGCAGTTTGGAAATTTCACATGGACTAAAAAAGAAAAAATATTTGGTAATCTACAGAATAAGAGAAAGAAAAGTTTTGATTGAAAATCACAGAGATTGCAACAGGGAACAACTCCATTATCTTTCCCAAGAAGTTATGGATTTTCACAGATAATAAATACTGTATGTACTCAAATATAGTTTTTATAAGTTTATTACACAAAAAAATATTGGATCGCACTATACACAGGTAATTTTTTTGAAGAGGTTAAAAATCTGGCATTTTTGATGACTGTCTGCAGTATACATATGTAAATTTTTTTTCTGTGGGGGTTAAAATTCATGCAAAAAATATTTCAGGGTGTTGCACTATACATGAAGTCGGCTTATACATGTGTGTATATATGGTAAAAGGAGTCTGTGGAGAGTTATGATCCCCTGTGTTCTGAAGGAACATGGCATTAAAAAAAGAAATCTACAGAATACCCAGGAAATGTGTACAGATTTTATTTTATACATTGTCTTGAAGTTTCAGGCATTCTATAGAATACCAGGTTTCCCACTATATCTGTAGCATATACAAACATAAGAGCAAAGACTGACTGTTGCCGGAAGTGGTTTGATGTTTTTCTTTCTTTTCTTTTCTTTTCTTTTCTTTTCTTTTCTTTTCTTTCTTTCTTCTTTTCTTTCTTTCTTCTTTTCTTTCTTTTTTCTTTTCTTTTCTTTTCTTTCTTTCTTTTTTCTTTCCTTCTTTTCTTTTTTCTTTCTTCTTTTCTTTCTTTCTTTTTTCTTTCTTTCTTTCTTTTTCTTTTTCTTTCTTTTCTTTCTTTTCTTTTTTTCTTCTTTCTTCTTTTCTTTCTTTCTTTCTTCTTTTTTTCTTCTCTTCTTTCTTCTTTTCTTTTTCTTTCTTTCTTTTCTTTCTTTCTTTTTTCTTTCTTTTTTTTTCTTTCTTTCTTCTTTTCTTTCTTCTTTCTTTTCTTTCTTCTTTCTTTCTTTTTCTTTCTTTCTTTCTTCTTTTCTTTCTTTTCTTCTTTCTTTCTTTCTTCTTTCTTTCTTTCTTTCTTTCTTTCTTCTTTCTTTCTTCTTTTCTTTCTTCTTTTTTCTTTCTTTCTTCTTTTTTCTTTCTTTCTTCTTTTCTTTCTTTCTTTCTTTTCTTTCTTTCTTCTTTCTTTCTTTTTCTTTCTTTCTTTTTTCTTTCTTTCTTCTTTCTTTTCTTTCTTTTTCTTTCTTTTTCTTTCTTTCTTTTTCTTCTTTCTTTCTTTCTTCTTTTTTTTCTTCTTTCTTCTTTTTTCTTTCTTTCTTCTTTCTTTTCTTTCTTCTTTTTTCTTTCTTTCTTTCTTTCTTCTCTTCTTTCTTTCTTCTCTTCTTTCTTTCTTCTTTCTTTTCTTTCTTTCTTTCTTTCTTTCTTTCTTCTTTTCTTTCTTCTCTTCTTTTCTTTCTTCTTTTCTTTTTGTTTTGCTGTAAACTGTTTTATAATCTCATCAGCAATTGTGAAGAAATTTTAAAATCTTCAATAAATACTCTTTTCAAGCATATATACTTCCTATATTTTAGTTGGCCTTAAGTTAGTCTGGCACAAGGACATTTGGGGGAGAGGTACTTGAGGAAGATTTTGTTTAAATTATATTCCAAACAGAGAGACCTGCCTCTCTTGAAAATTTGTCTTTAAACTCTTTGTATTAACCTTAAACATTGGTCACTAATAGGAGACATCACCCCCCCTCCCAAGCAAAGCAGTACAGGTACTATCACGCAAGGGGTGTGGAGGAATTAGGAACAGAAACATATTAGGAGAAAGAAGACTGATCAGGAGGACAGTAGATAGTAATTGACATTGCATTTAAATTTTTGCAGATTAAAGTTGGTTGGAAAACAAGGAGCCAGGAGGGGGTTCCACAAGCGAGAAACTGTTAGCATAGAAGTTACAGCTACTCTAGCTAGCTCAAATGTAAATTGATGGGATCTCACTGCCAGTTTAGTATTCATACAGTGTAGGTACCGTAGCGAAGAGCTAATCTGAACAATTATGTGAAAGTATTTATAAAAAAGGCACAGAGAGGCAACCTTACAGTAGTTCGCAAGTGACTGAAGCCATGCCACCAGATCAGGGCCAATTGCTGATTTTTCTTTTTATCTTATCAAGGAGCTCAAGGTAAATAGCAGGGCCACCGGAGTATATATCTCAACAATATTCTAAGCATGAGTGAATGGTAGGCTTATAGATAGATTCTAGAGAGAAGAATTGTCTCACCTGATACAGTGAACTGATTTTCTTAGCAGCTGATCTAGTGTGGGATTCAATGTAGTCTTTCCCCCTCATGTCAGCTGAGAATGTTAAACCTGAGAAGAGGCAATGAGTCACTTTCTTGGAGAATAGCATCAGTCATGCTGATGGAAGGTAGAGAGAGGTCTCTCAGATGATTAATGGAGAGCAGTTTAGTTTTGCAGGCATTAAAATTGACAAGCTAACTTTTGCCCCAGTTAACGATGGTCTTTAGATTGTACACTGGCTGCCATTTCTGACTGATCAGCCTTGCTGTCGAGGCAGGAGTAAATGGCAGTGTCAGCGTAGATGCCAAGTTGTGAGCTGATGTCATCGGGAAGGTTGTTAATGAAGATTAAAAACAGTGTAGGACCAATGATGGAAACCTGGGGGGACACCCACATTAGCATGAAAGGATGTAGATGAGTGGCTGTTCAGGACGATATACATTTAATGATTTGATAGGAATGACTTAGCTTTTTTGAAGACTCGCTTACATTTGTTACGAGCAGTAGCAAATAGTTGTCATGCTGGTTTAGCTGGAAATGGTGGTTCCTGTGTGCTATGGTGGCCAAGCAAAATGATGTGAACCATGGAGAAGATTGTGATTTCACCTGTTATTTATGAGGAGGGATGAATGCTGGTTTTGACCCAAGAATAAACCTCAGTGGTGCAATTTTCAATTGGGGGGGGGTTAAAGGGGTGGCACAAAGAAAACCCAGAATGAGCCCCAAGTAAGAAATAGATCCAGTAGAGAAGCCTGTTGCTCAGTTTGGCTATGGAAATGAGTAGGAAAGTCCATGATTTGAGTTAAGGATTGGGCAATGGAAAATTTTAGTGTCTGCGTATCAGCAACATCAGTACCTTTAGAATGTTTCATGTCGTGGTTAGCATTAAAGTTATTGAAGAAAAAAATGTTCGCATGGATGGAGAGAAATTGCCTATTCTATACTGTCAGCTATTGTGTCTAATAGACTGCAGTCTTGAGGAGAGGGGGGTGGAAGTGATAAAGGAAAAAGAAATAGCTGACAGTTTAGTAGTGAAAGATAGAAGCACATGAAAGAGTAGTCAGAGGTCTTGAGAGACAATTCCCTGGCCATCAGAAGATTATCCTGGATGTAAACACCAAGGCTGTGCATGTGAATGCTGGAATCTTTTTGGCAAAGTGGAAGATACCCTGGAACTAAGAATTCATTGGTAATAATGGAAGATTTCAAGTTGGTTTTACAAAGGGCAAAGATATGTGAAGACTTTTCCAGGCAAAAAGATTCTATGCTGCCAAAGTTTGAATGGATACCATGAATATTGCAGAAAGAAAGATTTAGGTGGTTTTTTGTTAGCTGGTTTAATTTAATTTTTTTTTTTTTTTGTGATTTCCATGAGGTGTTTTGAGAGAAGAGAGAAAACAAAGAAAAAGAAAAGACCACCTTAATTGTCACCGTCATCAGTGGCAATCTGTTCTGTGGCTATGCCTACTTACCATATCACACGCAGTTAAACTTAATGTCATGCTAGACCATTTCAAATGTCCAGCTTCCCAAAGAAAACCAGGATGCAGACAAAGAAATTCTAACTACCACACAGACACCACGTCAGTTCTTGATAATGACTGCTAAAATCAAAAGTACTTGAACAAAAATAACAAAATATGAATTTCAGACAGTTTATTCACAACTTTGAGCATGATACTCAACACCTTATCCAAAAAATTGTAAAAATACTTTAAAAAAATTAAACACAGACCTTGTCAGTTCTTTTTTAATCAAACCTGTTTGGATGAATGCTTGCTGCCTATCTATCCAAATGAGAGAAAGATCAGATGGAGCAAAATTCCACTGTTCATAGCATTTACTTTTAAAAAAGTGCTCAATACAAAGTAGAGCAATATATTATTGTTTTTATTATAAGAGATTATAATAAAAATATGTTGAAATCACTACACAAAAGCTTTCATGTTTCAATACTTTGATTGTACTTCAAGCGATGGTAAGTAACTGGTGATTAAATGATTTTACAATCAAAGTATTGAAACACAAAAGCTTTTGTGTAGTAATTTTTTATTATGTTTTTTATTATAATCTCTTTTATATATATATATATATATATATATATATATATATATATTTTTGGTATATCTCTCTGTGTAGTAACAGTCATAGCACAGTTCTCCACGTTACATGTAGCAAACTGGTTTGCTAAGCATAGTCCTTGTGTTCACCAGTTGTTCTATATTTATACTTGTCTATCTAATTTGTATACAATATGCACATACAAATATTGTGAGTGTATTCATTAAACTTAACTGAGTTTGGTGCAAGAAATTCAATGAGGATCAACCTCTATGCACCATGTCTAATAGTATGTAGTAGTAGAATGTTAACTGTTGTTCTGTGATAATGTGTCTAATTTTATAAATATAATCTCTTTAACTGTTGAACTGCTTTGTTGTTTGTGTGTCTGCATCCCATCCATTTTTTTCCTGCATATTCAGAAGCTGTTGACCATGACTGGGTGCGGTGCTTGTAATGACGTTGACACTTTGCCACATTACTCTTTTAATTAATCAGGATTTAATTAAGTTTTAATTAGCCCAATATGATGTTGCTTTCTAACCTTATGACTTTTTACTTTTATGTCATCCCAAATATTTTCCCCATTTGCTTTTGTGTGAGTCGGGAAAAGAAAAGTGTCAGGTTGTTCCTCTTGGCAACTGTTGGCGTATGTAATCTGCTAATGTGGTAGAGTGAATTTGCCTCTGTTGATTTTTATTTTTATTTTTTTTGTAATTAAGCACTCTTCCTGAAACAGAGACACTCTCCTACCTGCACCATTTCATATTCTTAAATTGTTATTTATCTTCTTTGTTTAACAAGTAAAAGAAGAAATAATTTAACACACACACACACACACACACATATATATATATATATATATATAGTAGACTCTCTTATCAATTTTGACTTATGAATGCCTAACAGTTCATTTTTAGAACTGAACCACCAGACTATCCACAAATGTTTTGATTATAATAGTGGAAGCTCATGTAGAATCAACAACACTTTTTTTTGAAAAAAAAAAAAAAAGGATGATAAAATAGTGGTAAGTTAGCAAGTTGCCAAACAGCTCTCCTCTTTGAATTCAGAGTTTTCCACATGGTGTGGTTCTAGATTGATTTGTTTCTTATAGTGTTTTTCTTTTCTTTTTTTGTGGTGGCTGATAAAGGAGAGGTTTGAGCATGATGCTTCTTTCCTTTTAGAGGTAACTACTGAAACTCTCGTAATGCTTTGAAAATCTTTAAAAGAAAAAAAATTTAGATTAAAAGAAAAGTATCATGTCTGAGTGGTGTTTACATTACAAACAAGTTGAAATGTTACTTAAATATCCGCCATCATCTGGCCAATCTTCAACAAGCCAAAGTTATGAATATCTTGGAAAAGTTTGCCATGCAATCAATGAAGAATTTGAGGTAACTTCTTGGAGTTGATGCCAGCCAATTGCTAAGAGAAGATTTGAAAATTAAATTAATTTCCACAAGATTCATGCCTTGTTGGCTCACAAAAGGCCCCAAAACAATTGTTCAAATTTGTGCCATGGTTTAAGGAAACTAGTTTGAAATGTCTCAGTTTCTTTCCAAAGTTGTAACTGAGGATGAGTCATGTAATTTGGTTATTTTTGGGGTTTGTTTGCTCTCTCTCTTTCTATCTCTTTCTCACTATCACTCTCTTTATCTATCTCTCTCTCCCTCCTTGGCTCAACCAAAAAGCTCTTCCAAAAAAAATTTGACATTTAGTCATATATGGGGAAGTGGGCAGAGCTAAAATCTTTACAGCACCTCCATGTGTGTGGTAAGCATAAACAAAATTTAAAAATTACAAAAAAACAAAAAAACATTGTAATTTAGAAGAGTGATAAATTCGACATATTTGTTATTTTAAACAGTCTCTATTACAATTCTAAGCTAGACTCTATTTTTGACAACAAAGCTAAATTTAAAACCTAAACAGAAATGCTATACCCTCCTCAAGACACAGATAAACTTATTATATTACAGTCAATAATGCTGAATTTGGATCAACATATGGCATTGATTTAAAATTAGCAAGATTGCCTTCAAATATGTTCTGATGAGTGGGATGAAAATGCAGTTATGAGGTAAATTTATTTCTGAGATTTTCACTGAATAATGTTTGACCTATGTGTAAGTAACCTGAAATTAAGTGCACTGACAAGGGAGGTAATTATTGAAAAATATTTGTGTAAAATGTTTTTTCTTCTCATTTGTTTACATACCTATTGATGAATATGCAGTACATATTGGAAATTTCAATTCAAATCTTGAAGTTGTTTGGTGTACTCTCTGTTGCTTCAAATCTTGTCTGGTAAAGATAAGCCTCTCTCTCTCTCTAATGTATAAAATATATATATATATATATATATATATATATATATATATATACCTACTAGCAGTAGAGCCTGGTGTTGCCTGGGGATGTAACAGTAAGAGATAGATCAAGTATCGACCATCATAAAGACTGAAAAATAAAATTGACAAAGATTATTGTTTAAGGTTGACGGACATGCATGTCTTAATTAGTTTTTTTTTTATACAAATTGGTCAAACTCAAACTGAAACAAAAACATTGTTTTCAATCGTTATGAGTCTACCGATTGAATAGAATTTTATTATAAACAATTGTCTTGTAAATGTAATTTTTAAAGCATTGTGAATGTAAAAATAAAGAAAAAAGTGTGCAAGACAATAAGAAACACTACCTGCCAAAAAAAAAGTGAAGTTTTGTTGAAATCGGTTGAAAAATGTTAGAAATCCGATCCCACATATAAAGGAACACACACACACACACACACACACACACACACACACACACACACAACCTGGGTTTTATAAGTATCAGTTGTCCCCCTTTCATTCTTGCAATGCCTCTTAATTGTGTTTTCAAATTGATTTTGTGCAAAAACAATTGTTTTTCCAATTTTTGGCACTGTCAGAACCACCACAAGATAATTTTATGTAGTCCTGTGAAGTTGTGTTGAAATCTGTTGAAAAATGTAAGAAATCCGATCCAATATATAAACGTACAGACACACACACACACACGCAACCTGGTTTTTATAATAAGTATGAGATATATATTTTGGACCTTTTTATAAATAAAATTTTATTTGATTATACTTACTGAATTTCTCAACCTTCCTTCTGTCTTTATGTACATCATGTCTAACAGAAAATTATATATACAAATAGATGCTGAAAATTTGTTGCTCCGTTTCCCCTTCTCAAAATCTGGGCAAATGACTGAATATCACTGTGTCTTGTTGAGAATATTTCACCACCTACTTCCCATATAACAGCTTTATTTACCTTAATTCTTAATCACTGATAATTTCTTCTTGATTTTCAAATGGCAACTACAGATTGAATGTCAAAACATGTTCAAATAAACTTTAGATCAAATGTATTTAATCAAGAAATTGTTTTTCTTCTGTCAAAAATAATCATTTTATTACTAAAGCTAAATAGAGGTTGGCACGCGGGGGGTGGGGGTGTCTGTTGGGTTATCAGTGTGTTGTCATAAGACAATCCAAAATGTAGTTGGTGCTAAAATATGACTAGTTATTTTTTTTTCTCTACCGCCAAATATTACTATTTTCCTATATTATTAGATCAATAAAAATATTGATTGATTTGTTTAGTAAATCCTATCTGTAATATGAATTGTATAAACAGCTAATATTAGTAAAATGAGTTGAATGTATGCGCCTTTAGTATTTGCTCTGTGTAATCATAGTGAGTGAAAGGTTTGATGTCTTTTGTTTAATAAACCCTACTTATGATATAGAAAAAAAATAATATTAAAATAATACCCAATGAATTTCTATATACACTTTTAGTATTTGTTGTGCTTATATATGTAATCATTAGAGGGGGTGAAAGTTTTCACATGTTTAATAAATCCTGCCAATGATATGATAGATTAGGTAACCTGCTTTAAGATTAAGCATTTATTTTGTTTTGCATCTTCTATCAAACAAGATACGATATATGTTGGAATACAAGACAACCTTTTAACCTTAAAAAATACCCCCCAAAATAGGCAGCCATTTTTATACTCCAGTTATAAAATGTGAGCCTTAAATACTGTGGATTATGGTAAGTTGTTAGCAGGGGTGGGGGGGTTACACTAGGCTAACCCCAGCCTTGCCTCCTTTTTTTCTTTTTTCTTTTTTTTAAGATCTTACTTGAGAACAGTGGAATGTATGGATGGTTAGCAGGGAAAAGTCATTATGGCTACTGAGCCTATGAAAAACACAGCACCATTCATGAGGTATTGTAGATTGTAGTAGTTAATTGACAACATCTCTACACTGTTTTTTTTGTTATAATTTGAGTGAAAAGAAATTATATACTTACTTAATTTATTTAATAAATTCAATAAAATATGATTTAGAGAGGGATTGTATTGTATGGTGAATATAGTCTGCAACCTACATTTTTAACTTGAAAATTTGGGGGTCGTCTTATACACCCAGCCACTTTGTATGCCAGTATGATTACTGTTGTTAGTTTAACCTGGAAATGATTCTATGATTATTTAGTGTAATATTTTTACATGTTTTTTTTTTCTTTTCTGTTTTTGAATGTTTTTTTTTTAATGTTGTTTAAATAATTCTGTTATGTCAAACATAGTGAATACATTCATACCAATGTTAACAAAAATAATAGGGATGATATAAGTAATAATAATGAAACATATTTTTAAGCTTTGGATATTGAAGATTTTGCAAGACTTGAAATGTACAAACCAGTTGGGTAGAGAAGAAATATTATCCATCTCTTAAGGGTATATAGCTTATGGGTTTTGAAAATAGAATTTTAAGTTTTAGTAGCAAGCACACTACTATTCTAGCCACAAAACTAATAATTTTGATATTAGTTGTAAAGGCAGCTGTCTTTTTGTTTTATTTTTAAATTTAATTTAATTTTAATTATTTTTAAATGCTAATTCTGAATTTAGTTTTAGTAGTGTACATGTATGCATGGTGGAGTAATGTATAGCGGAGACATAGAGGAATAATATATAGCAGTTCGTATTGAGAAATCAGAGAGCCAAGTTCGAATTCCAGTCAAATCCATTACATTCACTTATGTGCTAATACGCTTGGAAAAGGTATGAATCCTCTTCTTCTCCCCCCAGCTATGGGTGAACAGCAGGACAGACGGGAATCTATAGCCTTGGATGTCAACTGGTCTACTGCAGAAAGAAATGGCAACCTACTGCGGGGAAAAAAATCTGCCTCGTCAGGCAATCATGTATATTTTGATACATGACTAAGTGTGTATCACGCATGGCACATAACTGAGTGTACTCATATTTGCATATAGTAGCTGGTACATATTTGGGGGTCATTTTATCATTCTTTTTGCTTAGACTGGTTTATTGAGGAGGATGTTTAAATAAGGGGGGATAATCCATAGCTTACAACATGTTCCAAGCTATCATTTTTCCTCTGTTTGTGGAGGACATATTGCCAGTTATTCATTAGTTATAACAAAAGAAACTTTTAAAGTATGAAGCTCGGTGTGACAAGTGTGATGAATTAGACCAGATATGCAGAAAAAAAAAATCCTGACAAGTAAGCTTAGAGATGTCAAAATAAATTTAGTGATAATGCATTTACAAAATTTAGGTATTCATATGAATGAACCTTATTTGTAACGTAAAAAGAAAATTTGCTTTACTCAGGAGGTTGCTTCCTTGACAAATCTTGTTGTGGGGGTGAATATTTCTTTACTAATGTTCACCCAATGCAATGCCCAAGAGCCACTCAAAGTAGAGGGTTACTGTTTGGAGTTGGATTAGCATAGGAAAAAAGCAAGACAATAGGAAAGATAGACAACTAATTCTAGACTTGAAGAGGTTAAGATTTAATTAGCAAATAAAATGTCAAAGTTCAAGCAGAGAGGTTAGGAGTATCGAGTGGAAGTAGATTTTGGAAGGGACTAGAAACCCAATCCTAAACAGGAAACAAGAAGAATCTCTAGTCCTATTCAAAAGATTGGGGAGGAGTGTGAATTGGACAATGATATTCAAATGGCCACTTTCTTAAAGGAGGATGCTGAAGTAATCCTTAATTAAGTTGTTTGAAAAACGTAAGTAATCGATGATTAAGAAACAAGAAATTGGGATCAATTCTGTTAAAAAAAAAAAAAAGAAAAAAAAGAAAAAGTTAATCCTTAACTGTGATTAAACAGAAAAATATTCAACCATTGAATAATATTTTTCGTTTTGAGGGAACAGTATCTTCTTTAAATTTGTCAATAAAATAAAGCAATTCTTTCTCTTAGAGTGGTGAAGGGAGAGGTGATGTTCAAAATAAAGCATTTCTCTTCTCTCTTAGGCTGATAAATGTAGGGGTGATGTTCAAAAGGTCATTTTAGAGAGCGGGAAATGCTGAAATGAGCATAAATTTCTGCATTAAAAATTGTCACAGATTTAATCTCTAGGAAGTGCCGTAGCTGTGATTAACAGAGGATTAAAGCCATAGAACCAATTTCCTGAAATAATAAAAATTTCCTCCCAAACTTCCCTCAGGTTAGTGGGTGTAATGGCAGTTGTCGAGTTCACTAGCTAAAATCTGTGATCAAAACAGTAAAAATTAGAATAGTGGGTTGAATGAAATATCCGGTTCTCTAAATCTCATCTCTTAACCTCAAACAAATGATAAAATTAAGTTACAGGAACATTAATTCTTAAAGTTTAGTAAAATCAATGCTAGCGATAGTTGCTTGCTAATACTGAATGAAAAAAAGGATAGTTAGATGCTTCTGGGTCATCAAGCATATAAAATTTGAATTAACCTTTTCCCATCCACCACCATCATTTTTTTTTTTTTTTCTTACTCTCTATTTAAAAGAAGAGAAAAGGATGGACTGAATTCTTGTCAAAAATTCCATGATTGCTGAGTTGTATGAAATCAGGTGTTGTGTGTGGGGATGGATAAAAGATCAAGAGGATTTTTCAGATTTTCCATCTGGCTTTTGTAATAGTAAACATAATGGTAGTGGTTGTGGGGAGGGATTTAAATTTGTGAATGAACATTGTCACTATAAATTCTCACATTTTTTTTTGGAAAGAACTGAATTCACAATGATATTCTTTAGGCTTCTCACTCTGTCTCTGTTTTTGCATAAATTTGCATAACTTAGCAGTGTCTTGTGTGTGCTAGGATCCTATATTTGACTTGGTGTCATGTGTACACTGTACAGGTGTTATGGACAATACTCTAGTTAGGTGAATACTGTTCATTGTAGAAGGAAAACAAAAAAACCTAGTATTTTTATTTTTTTCAAATGTATGACTTGTGTATGTGTGTAATTGAAATGGTTTTGTTCACGCATGGTTGTGCATTTAAACTTTTAAACCATGGAATTTCTGTTGCCATGAATGGCAACATTAATAGATTCAGTTATTTGTGTGTTTGCATATTTTAATATGTATTTGTGCATGCATGTAATTTGGATTCCATTCTGTATGTGAATATGTGATTCTTACATATTGATAATATAAGGCCCATGTCTGTATCTAAAGCGAGAGTGTATTGGTTCTTTTTTTTTTTCTCTCTTTCTCTTTCTGTCCCTCCTACCTAACTCATTTGAAAGACAGGCACATATTTGAGATATTATGCACTCTTAAAAGTGCACACCTAGAAGAATTACTGAAGAGATGTCAATCATGTGTTTGGACCTGAACAAACTGCATCTATCTGAAAATGAATTTAAGAAAAAAAAAAAAAATATTCAAAGATAGTTCAATGCATTTGGGTGATTTTATAACTAGAATCTGTCTTTTGTTTTTAAGCTTTCCAGTAATAAAAAAGCTGCTATATCCCATGGGTCAATAGAAGAATAATAATAGGATCTAAATGAATAAAATAGATACATGGAATATATATATATATATATATATATATATATATATATATATATATATATATATATATATATATATATATATATTTATATTAGGGGAAAATTATGACAAAGTGGAGAAAAAAGATTGTGTGATGCATTTTATTCTTTAGGACTTTATTGAACTAAAAAGCTTTTTAGTCCAATAAAGTACTAAGGCAGGGGCCGGCAACTCATTTGACCCATAGGCGGATTGTGTTATAATGACGGGTTGCGGGCGGACGAAGGCCATTAATGAAAAATTAAGGAAAATTACATATGCAGACCCTGTCAACGTAAATATTTAAAACCATAATGAAAATAAACATTGAGAAATCAGAAAAACAAAAGAAAATCTAAAATTAAAAACACCTAACAAAAATTACATTTCCTCAAGGAACGTCAAGATACTTCAAAGTGAAAAAAATCAACTGAAGTGAAATGGATGAAATTATGACGTGTAGATTTGAAACTGTTATTGAAAATTGTTCCACAAATGAACCACACACACATCAAACAAAAACGAAGCACATATAGCCATACATACGAGTACAAATAGTTGCAAACATATACACTTACATACATAGACATGAGGCATGTATGTATAATGCAGGTATGTTTAACTGTCTTTAGATTTCTGCTACCTCACATGTGAGTCCCTCCCTGGCCTCTTTCACTTTATTGTTCCTTTCGCTTCTGTTATTTTTTAATGTAGCCAAGGGTCATAACAAATATGTATCCATTATTTGACATTAAACGTAATCAACGTAACTTGGTAAAATAAGTCTCATGAAAGATAACTGGCTTGCGGGCTGGTCAAAATGCCTTCGCAGGCCGGATCTGGCCCACAGGCCGTAGGTTGCTGACCCTTGTCCTAAGGGATGAAATGTATCACATGAAAATTTTTCCACTTTGTTATTGATTTCCCTAAAATTTTTCTTGATATATGAAAATTTATATGTCCTTTTCTCATATATATTTAAAAATGAAGCTTTTATTTTAATTTTAATTTCAAATTAACAATTTATTTTTTACATTTCCAGTAAGCAAAATACTTTGCTGTATTTCAAACTGAATTTAAATTGATTGGAATGAGTTTTTTATTTTTTTATTTTATTTTTTGTAAAATGCTAAAATCATCAATATTGACAAAGCTGTCAGCACAATCTTTATTAAAAATCTTTCAAAACTAAAATATACTTTTCTGAAACTTTATTTGAGGAAGATTATCTGATTTAAGGTTTAATTAATCTGATTGGAAACAAATATTACTTTTAACTTAAAATATTGCAGAAAAACCTTTTTTAACATGGAGGTGGGTGTTTCTATTTGTCTTGTTAATTTTTTTGATAGAATTGGTAATTTTTTTTTCTAAGGTGGACATAACTAACAATTACATGATGAATACAATGTAAATACCTTTTTTATCTAATATTTTTTTAACTCCTCACTAATCTAATCAATCTAATATTTTATTGTATTTTAGGCACTTTGGCTTTATAGTCTAATTTATGAAGGTGATTGTTGAGGAAATGTTAAAAAAAAAAACTACCAATAAATTATAACTTTACTATAGTTACTGATCTTATTTTCTGATAATGTCATGTTTGGACATCTGTATTTACAAAAATTGACACATTTATACACACATAATTAAATTCAAAATTCTTTTTAAAATATTAGGGGTTGTTGAATTGTAGTGAGCTTTTCCATTTATAATTAGTAAATGCAGTCTTAATACAGTCTTAATTTAATAACAATCTCACTTGACTGCTACAAATTAATACTAAACTTTAAAAAATGTAAAAGTTTATGAATTATTCTAAATAAAATTAAAAAAAAATGAAAACGATTCTTGTTAAAATCATTATTCATCGAAAAAAAGTTTTTTCTTAAGACTATTGTGTCCATAATATATTCTATACATAAAAGCAAGTTTTCTAAGTAAATAATTTTTATTTCATTTTTTTATTTTACAGTTCAGAGCAGAATTTCTGTAACTGTTTGACCAAAAAATTTCATGATTTAAATTTTCTGAGGACTTGTCCTTATAACTAATAAATTTCTTATTTCATAAAATTAAGTGTGAGTTAACAGATGTAAAAAAAAAAAAAAAATTACAAAGACTATTCAAAAAAAAGAAACATTTCAAAAATAATTTCATCCATTTTGAATGAAAGTTGAAAGTTTCATTAAAATCTGACAATTATCTGCAAAATTTCTATATCAGTGTGTTTTGCATCACAAAATGATGCTAAAATTCCCCATACTAATTTATGGTCATCCACTGGCACAAGAAAAACTAAATTTTTAACCAAAATTTCAAAAGCTCTAAAAAGGATAAAATATATATATAAAGGAACCTTGGTGTGCAAGAGTGTAAACATTTCTAATTAGGGTGGAATATGAGTGCCCAGTCACCCTTGCCCCCAATGACCTAGTCCTGTCTTGATGACTGTTGTTATTTTGTGACAATAGAGTTTGATGAACCTGACTCAGGCAAATATCTTTTTCCGATCTCTCCTTTGGTGCTTCTCAATTATCCTTTTTGCTTTCATTTATCTCTCTCTCTCTCTCTCTCTCAGCTGTTTTTCTTCTTTCACATTCTGTGTCTATCATTAAGCACCCCCTCTCTCCCCCCCTCTCCCTCCTTCCTTCCATCTCTCTCTCTCTCTCTCTCTTCAAAAGTAGTAATTTATACTAGCCTTCTTAAATCTTGATTGATTCATTAATTCTTTCTTTTTTAATTATTTATTTGTTTTTAAAACTTTTAATGCCACTCAAAGTCTCAAACTGGAGGAAGGAGGTTACTGCATTTGAGGAGAGGAGGAATTCAGTAAAGAGAATTGGGGTCACTGGGTGTTGAAAGGGTAGGAATTGTGCGATAGATATTCTCCTTAAAAAAAAAAAAAAAAAAAAAAAAAGCAAAAAAATGGTAGGTTATAGAAGCACTTGATGACATTCCTTTCTTTTTAAATCTAGCCAAATGCAAATTAAACTGGTGGTTCTAGATCTAAGTTTCCAATAATAACCTTTTAATCCCTTTCTTTTGCTTGTTTGGTTTCATTAATGACTTCATGAGACTTTCAGTAAATGCTCCTTTTTAGATCCAATGTGTAGTTCTTAAACACATTAATTTTTTTGTGGTGAGACAAAAATGTACCAACAGTATTGTATAACAAACAACTGGGATTATTGACAAAAATTAATCACTGGTTATTATTAACATATTTTCTTAAGACATGCATATTCCATTAGGATTGAGAGGGTTTATGTTTGAAAAAAATTACAGCTGATTAGCTTCAGAACCAAAATGCCAATTGCCATGAGTGTCATTTATTTCTAATAAATCCTATTTTTTTTTGCCTGAAGCAGGCCAGTATATCCAGGCAACAATGCCATAACATTGCAGCAGTAAAAGTGTTAAAGATTAAACCAACAATGGATCTAGCCAGAGCTTGGATTAAGGAAATCTCTCATTTCTACTAAGAGTACTAGTATTCATGGTTCCTCATTCCCCATATTGTGATTTAGTTTTGATATAATATATATATGCATATAATATATATATGCATACACCTGTGTTTCCCCTCACTGGAATATGATTGGCTGGTGTCCGTCATAAATACCGACGGACGTGTAGGTACGTCAGAGCCTTGGTCTGAGAGCTAAGTCTATAACGACGCCCATTGGACTACGCTATTGATCTACACTTCTTACCTGCGACTACGATGCGTACCAGTCGATTACTGCTACCATATTCTACTTGGTTATAATAGCCAAAACCACTTAGCTACTTCATTCAGACATATCAAGTTTTAAAAATTATCAGTTGATTGTGTGATGTTTTTACTTACAAGGTTGGTTAGTTTGTTGAAGCATTAAGTTTTCCTTCTTTTTCTTTTTAAATGGAAGACTTTCTTTTAGTTGCAAAATCCATTTTAACAAGGCTCTTTTTTTTTTTTTTTTTTTTTTTTTTTTTTTTTTTTAATGAGTTGCAATCATCTCTCAGCCAAAATAGTGTTAAAAACTAATTTTATTTACACTTTGATCTAAATTGTCTAATGTCAAGAACTATGTACACAGGCATCTGTATGTTTTGGCTCAGATAACACACACATATACTTCTTGGTCTCAATCAAATGACCCTTGAACAACAAAAAGACTTATCAATGTTTCAAGTTTTTAATAGATACCAAATGTTTTTCTTAACACATTCAGTGTCAAAACATATTAATTAATGTTTTTCATATTGTACCTGTTAAGCATCAAATGACATTAATTAAAGGATTTATTACTGATGAGCCACATGGTATTGGGACATATACTGATGTATACTGAAATATGTACTGGTGGTATTGGTATGCATACTGATGTTATTGGTACGCATATTGAATAATCTACTTGATGAGTTTCTGAGTGAACAGAGGACAAAAATAGGTAAAATGGCAAATGTTATTTACATTCATTTAGATTGACTTTCCATAACTTCCTGTCTTTTGTTACTATAAAGCTAAAGAAGTTATTGTGAATCATGATCACCTATGTCCTGGTCCTGAAAAGACATGGCATATAAATAAGATATTAAATGCTTAAAGTTCCTCTTTTTGAAATGCACACTTTGTCTTCATTTTGTCCTCCATAGACTGCTGTTTTCCAAAGACATTATTTAGTCTTTGCCCCATGTTTGAGTTTTAAATAGATCATTGGAATAAAAGAAGTGGCTTGAATTTCTTTTTAATAAATAATTTATAATTTTCAGTAATGAAATGTTTTCTTCTACAATGTTCACAGCCTAAAGTAAGAGATGTGGGGAAGTTTTCTGAATATTTAATAAATGGTGGTTGGAATAAAGATATCCTGGGTGGACCACCCCACTCCAAAAAAGACTAATTTTCCTGGCCTGTCTATTTGAAACTCCAAGGTACACATGTCAGCTAAAAGATATTGGCTTAGAAAGTCTTTATACTTTGAATCTTGACAGGACTGAATACCATTGTCTATGGAAAACACTCAATGTACTTAGTAAATCTTATACAGATTCAAGAATATTGTGTAAAAATGACCATTATATTTTCTGGATTGGGGGAGCCTATGTTTTCCTCCACCTCTTTCTCTCTAAATTTATCAGTTTTGCTCTTTCTCTTTCTGTGGCTATCATTATTCTCTCTCTCCCTCTTGTTCTAAGCTGGTTCTTCTTTCACTTTCTAACTATCATTACTCTCTCTCTCTCTCTCTCTCTCTCTCTCTAATAACTTGTTTTACATTTAAGTTGTCAGTATTTGATATTTGTAATCTGAACATTGTTTGAATTTCCTACTGGTGCTCGTGGTCAGTATTTGAACCCAGAAAAAAGCCTGTATTTTGAATTCTGATTTTCAAGGTAGGTATTTCAAGTAAGTCATACCCACCTGGAAGATTGCTCCCAAACAATTTTTCTCATGCAACAGCAGATGTAAAAGAAAACATGAGGACTGTTGGGATTGAACACAAAGAGTTAAGATGTTTCAAAGACTTTTGGTTATACATACTAGATTTTTGCTTAAAAATTTCAACCAGTCAACATGTTTCCTTTGAATGTCAACTGGCTGAATATGACAGATTTTAAAAGTATATAGATTGATAGTTTATAGTTGTAATTTCTCTGCAACTTGGCTCTTTAAGCCTCTCTGATGGTAATCCTCATTTTTAACCATTAAGCCAAACCTACAAATGGCAGTTGCTTTTTATGAATCTTACAAAAGATTCAGTGTAGATTTGGAAGCTGTTTTTATTTTGTTGGTGATTAATCAAAATCATGATGCTTAGAATCTTGCTTTTTGTCTTGTTTTAATCTAAAGGACATTTTTTTACCATTGTATATTGTCTGCAAAAACTACAAGGTTTATAAAAGCAAAGTGTAGGTTTTCCTCACAATCAGGGTGGTCCTCTGCAAAAATGACAGATTGATAAAACAGTGGGCAAGGACATCATCTATGAGGGTGATTTTTTTTTTTTTTTTTTTTTTTTTGAGTAAACATTTTCCAGTACTTTTGTTGTTGTGTTTTTTATTTATTTATTTTTAATATAAAGTTAGCATTTATTAGTTTGAGCCATTTTGCATCCCACTTGAATTTTTTTTAGACTCTGGTGGGTGTTATGTGGCAGTCTTTGTATTGTGGCTGACATATCTGATGTCTCCCTGCCTAGGCAATTGGCACCATTTGTAGGTTAAGTAGCCTGACCATACCTCCTCCCTAGCAATGGGTGCACCTTTTTTTTTTTCTTTTTTTTTTTTTTTTTCACAATCTGATAACTTCTTGAATACTAAAGAAACTTGTTACCAATTGGCAGGTAATTTGATCCTCACTTCTGTTAAGGCTTGTACCTTTTGCTGATGCAGTAGTCGTGGCTAAAAGACTTGACTGATGAAAGAATCTGAAAACTTTGGGCTGTTGATCATTATTTCCAAAGATTTATGATCATTTTTGGTTAGTTCTGGATTCTTGCCTCTGCTTGAAATATTTATTTTTTTCCTATTTAAAATTTATTAATCCTTTGATACTGATATTAATGTAAACAAATAAATAAAAATTGTCATTACTGTGATAATTACTGTAGCTTTCTGTTGTATGAATTTCTTTATTTAAAAAAAAAAAAATAGTACTTAGTATTTAAAAAAAAAAATAGTACTTAGTGTTTATGGTACACTCTATCTTTTTTATTTATTTTATTTATTTATTTATTTTTTTTTTTTTTTTTAGACTTTTCCCACAAAATAAGCCAGTTACTGTCTCAGGCCAGATTTAAAATTTCTTCAAACAAGCCCAGATTCTTGTTATTCATATATTTTATATACGAGAGTGAGTAATCATATTCATATGACAAAATAATAATAAAAAAGAAGCTCTTAAGGTAACTTTGAATAACTTCTTTAGGATAGTAATGGTTTTATCAATGGAGTCATTCTAACATACACACACACATACATATATATATATATATATATTACCATAAACATTATTTTAGTGGCTACATGCGTTTAAATTGCTATCCCTGTTTCTTTTTCATTTTTTTGTAAACAGTAAAATTAATAACAAATGACCTAAATTGTTAAGTCCTACTAAAGAAAAATTGGGCCTCAGATAGGAAGGAATTAAAACCATACACACACACACACACACAGTATGGCAGAAATACTTCTCAGAAATATCTTCCAACATAATAAGATGAGCTATGAAGACACCGTTGCCACTAATGTCTTGCTATTATATGGGTGGTATTTCTGCTTTGGCCAATATATATATATATATATATATATATAATATATGAGAGTGAGAAAGAGGTGGGGAAGGAAGAAATACACCAAATGTAATTTAATTTATTGCCCATCTTCAAATATCACAACACTTTTCCTTACATGAAATTTTGTCTTTCATTCCAAAGAAGCTGAGATCAACAGAGGTCAGTAAAATAGATTGTTTATGAGCTTTTCCATTTTGTCTTATCTCCACACACACACACACACACAGAACATATCAAAAATACTTTTACAAACTTGGAAAGGGGGGGTCCTGAAACCAAAACAAGGACAAATGTCCCTATAAACATATGTCTGCAAATCCTTTGTGTGTTAAATTATGTGAAGGCTCCTTGCTGTGGTGTGGTGTTCATTAGTAAGCTGATTTACTAATTACCCATTACTGCTAAGTAATAAGTTTGATCCTTATTTGGTTCTGTATGCTCATGGTCTTGTGCCAAACTATGTAATCATTAGAATTATGCTTTATCATAATTTAATATTATTCTCATCTAAACTTAAAATATTTTAAAAAATATATTTAACAAATTAAAAAAAAATACTTCATATGTAAGTTTTTTTTTTTTTACTTTCAAAGATATTGCTGTCATTATTTTTTAACTGTAACAATTACATTCTCACAAAATTTTTGTTAGTGCTGAGATGCTGTGTAATATCAGTCCTGCTCTATAGCACTAAATACTGAACAATTTCCTAATAGATGAATAGGAGACTGGAGCCAGCAGAAATGAACTTTTACATGGCATAGACTGAACATGTGAGCAGCAAAAAGACATTTCTATTTAGAATCAGAAAAAGATGGCTGAAATTTTTGTCACACATAATGAGAAAAGAGTTTGGAAAATTTGATACTCACAGGACATTGAAGGCAACAGACCACTTGCTTTACATATCAAAAAGATGGTAAAACCTCAAAAATTACTAAGAACTACCAAGGATGGGAAATTGTGGAGAGCCATGATCGACCACATCCTGGAGGGACATGGTACATAGAACAGCTATATTTTGTATTCTATGCAAAAAGAGCATTCTTTGATGCCTGTTGACTAGGTTTTGTAAAATAAAATAACAGGTGGGGATGGTATAGGTTTTACCTATAAAAATCCACCAGGTTGACTGCTGCTTGTATTTGCTGCTGGGCAGAGAGAAATGTTAATTTGCTGCAGTTGCTTTTGTTTTTTTAAAGCTAGATGTTTTGTTAAAACGACATTAAGGATATTTTTCAAAGCCACCTGCATCTTAAAAAAAAAAAAAAAAAATGTCAAAGGTCATATTTTCTTTTATCGATAAATTCAGTCTTCTTTGATTGATTTTGGTTCAGTTTTGACATCTGCCAGGATTGCCAAATTGGGTTACTTTTAAATGTTCAGCACTTGAATGAACAGACTTCCAAGAAAATATTTCCCTGGTCACTGAAATTTTAACCTCTTCAAGTCTAAAGGTCAACTGTTATCTATCCTACATATTCTCATAACCTCCACCTCTTGCTTCCTCCTTGTACACTCTTACAAAAAAAATCATTTTTAATCCTCTACTTTGAGTGCCTCTTTGGCTTTGTATACGGCAACAATAGTAAGAAAAAAAACATTTTTTGAATTTTGTTATTTGTAACTTTTATGGGTTTACTTACAAAATAAACTGGGTTTATTGAATGGTTAATTGATTGAGAAGAAAATCAATTGAAAATTGATTATCATGAAAAGGGAACCTCATCACTTGTAGAATTTCTTGCTAAAAATGTGAAGCAGATTCTGCTGACTGTGTTTGTGTTTCCTGCAGCTATTTGTTATTCTTATGCAAAAAAAAAACCTCAAAAAAACACTGTCAGTCTTGGGCAGGAGGCTTGCCAGCTGCTCACATTCCTATTGTGGATGTGGAGTCATCTCCAAAATCTTTGTTTGCAAGATTAAGCCATGATGTTGATCGTCCGGTTCACACTCCTCCTTGAAGGAGTAGAAGTTTATCTTTTGTTTCCTGTTTAGGATTGAGTTTCCAGCTCTTTCTAAAGACTTTCTGTTCTCTTTCACTGCCGGTAGCCCCTTGCAACTTAGTGGTATTATTGCTTTGCTTGGGGGTGAATTGATTAAAAATTAAAACATTATCCAGATACTTAAAATTCTATACTTGCTTGATTTTTGGCATCTTCAATTCATAGCTCCCATATTGGGATTTTTCTCTTGCTAACAATCATACATGGTGAGTCCTATTTTTGCATTTTCCTACACCACACATACATAGTTTTGAATTATTCTAAAAAAAACCTTTTGAGCCTGCCTTTTGCCCAAAGGCCACAATAATGTTGAAGCCATTGAGAATTAAACTTACTATTAGCTAGAAATATTTTACAAGACAAGCTCATTAACCATTACTCTTGAGATGTCAGTTTCTTTCAATTTATAAGAGTTAATGTGATTTTTTTTTTTAAAAAATACTATAAAAAAAGTTCTAATTTTATATGTAATAGTCCAAGTTTGCATGTGTGTTCTTTTTTATAATGTCTGTAATTTTGTTCACTAGCTATCTCCCTTGCATTGGCATTTTCATTTTAGAACTATATAAAAGTCCTCCACCAAATGTGGTAATCATTTTAGTTGCTGCACAAATATATATGACTTTACCCCTACAATGATTCTGATAAAGCTACTGAATCAACAGCTTCTGTGAAAAGTTAGTTTCAGTTGTATTAAGTGCAAAATATCTTGATAAGTTTTTGTTAATGGTTGATTTTAATGGGATCTCATTATAAGACTTGGTTATTGCTCCCCTATGGTACTAGAAACTTGAATAGTAAATTTGTGTTTTCTTTCTGCAGTGAATTTTATCTCTTTATTACCAATATGGTTTTCATCAAGATAGATAAAACTACCTCAATGTATCCCAGATCAAAAGACTGGCATCTAATCGATTATATACTTTATATAACAGGAAATAATGGATTTTAATTATAATCCAACATTATTTCATATTACTTTAAATATTATACTTAGTGGATGAATGTGCTTGAGTAGACATCCCTGTTTTTTAAATGGCTTAAATTTGTCTACCCTCCTATTCACTTGAAAGTCATCATGAAGAAAGTGTACCTTGTGGCAGGTTTTGAACCTGCACCCCCTCATACAGGGTAATTTAAAAAAAAAAAAAAACAGACATTGTTGCAAAGTAGTTTTGTACCCTCTATTATCAGGTAACTGACAAAGCATACACGATGATGAGAGGTTCAGTTTTCTACCCTTCCCTGGAATGATCAGATTCAGCTGACTTAAAATTTATTGATTGATTCCTTTTCTACAGCTTATCATTCCTTTGCAGTTTATTTAAAGCCAGAAAATATTTTTAGATTGCAAGAATTTTTTTTTTTTTTTTTGTGATAATGATACAAATTTTACTAATTAACCCATAACTGGTGGTACAAGAGGTAAATTCATACCTTTTCCCAAGGGTATTTGCGTGTAAGTGAATATAATGAACCTAACTAGAATTGGAACTTGGCTCTCCGATTAACAATTCTGAGCCATTATTCATTGCACCACCTGCACATCCAAGTTTGCAGCAGGCTTAATGTTGCTTAACTTCAGTAATCATCCAGGAATCAGTGTTTCAACATGATGTGACTGTAAACTCTTAAAATTGTTAGGTAGGTCAAGCCCAATACTACTACTGCAAAGATATGGATGAAGACTGCAGACAAATTTATTAAGCTTAGTAAAATTTGAGGTAAATATCGGTCACGAAAATGGTTCCTTGTGGGCTATATGTTTTAACCCCTGGTTTAACCCCTTAGCATTCGACACACTCAAACCTGCTCTGTAAAATATTTGCTCTCAAAGTTTTACTGCTTGCATGGCTGTTATTTGCAATGATGTCGTCATATATTGTGACAGAGTATACATAGGGCAGGTTATGACGGGTTGAACATTTAGAGGCAATATTTATAGCATGGGTTAAATGTTAAAGTGTTAATATTAATAATGATAATAATAGAAATAGATAGGTTAGCATATCATCTGGTTCATACTCATCCCCATTTATTTTGAACTGTAGTAGTGGTTTATCTCTTGTTTCCTGTTCAGGACTGTTTCTGTTTCATTGTGAAGTCTCTGATTGAACTCTGAAATTTTAGTCACTAATTAAACCTTGACCTCCTCAAGTCTAGAATTTGAGAAAAAAACAGTTTTCCTGCAAAGAACTTCACCTCTTGCCCCTTTTTTATGCTAATACAACTTCATACTGTAACCCTCTAATTTGAGTGGCTCTCGAGCCTTGTATTGGGTGAACATTAGTAAAAAAAAAAATCTTATATATATATATATACACACACACATGCACGTGAAAACCTAATAACACATTTTGTTAAGTCCTTACCGTTTTGGGTCAGCATGGGTAAATATAAGTCTACTCTACCTAAAATTAGTTTTGATATTATAAAATAATCAGATCCACCAACTATTACTAAATATTAAATATTAATATTATTATAAAAAATATTTAAACGCATATATGTGAAAAACTAATAATGGTAAGAATTTGTTAAAAATGATTGTATATTTTAACTTTCATGAGTGTAATTATTTCACTATTATCCTGATGTGTGCATAGATTCATATTTCTTCTGTGTGCTGGTTGCATGACATTTGCATATATATGAAAAATTTATAGAAAACGGTGTCTAATGATAGGATTTTGGAGAAATGAAGAAATCACACTTTAACAGGAATACAGCCATTTAAATCTGGTAATTTTTTTTTTTTAAATATTGAATTAAAAAATAAATCCTTAGTTTCTGGAGTATGCCTGTTCATTAATGATTGGTACTAAAAACTACTTATAGTGGATATCTTTTTTTTTTATTTTTATTTTTATTTACTATAAACTCTTTTGCTTCATGCACCTGGTTGTTCTAGATTTTGATCTCCCCCCACCTCTTCCATCCACTCTCTATGAACCTCTTTCCAGGATCTCATCAACAACTCTTAATGACCCAATCATTTCATAGCTTAATGTCCCAAAAGAGAATTTGAGATCTTTCCTGAACTGACTTGTAGATCTTATTTCTATTCATTTGCATTTTGGTTTCCATAGTCAGCTTTTTTCCTTTTTTTTTTTTTTTTTTTTTTTTTCTTCTTCTTTCTCCTTCATTGGAAGTGATATGCTTATCTCCCTTTGTAGCTGCAAATGTGATAAATTTTAGATCAAACACACTTCTGTTTGTCTACTTAAGGTAATGGTAGACCCCATCGTTTCTTTTTTTCTTTCTCTATTCTGGCAATCCTTCCTCTCCAAAGCACAAATTTAAAGTATATCATGTAATAAATTCATTTTTCATCACTAATGATTATCTTGTTCTAAAATATATATATTTTTGTGTGTCAAACAAAAAGAAAACAATAGTGAAACCCATTTTTCCTAAGATTTTTCAGACAATGAACAACAGTTAACTTGTTACGTAAGACACACAATTCTGAATAAATTACAAAGGCACTTCTAAGATTGCTCTAGCATTGTGCAAATGTAGGTTGTTCTACTGTCCATGTCTAGGGATATCTTTTCATCAACAGGTAGAGTAGGTTTAAGGCTCCAAGTTCTAAACTCAGGATTGCCAACCTTGTTTTTCTCTCTCCCTAAATCTCACTTTTTGCTAACCATCTCTCTAAATCCGACTCTTTGCTGAGCTTATCTATCTATCATGTATATATAATGTAATCTCCATCTCCCCCTTTACCGACTTTGTCTCTCTTCTTTTGTTAAACTTGTCTGTCATATCACCTATATGCATATACAGGACTATATATATGCAATGTACATCAATCATCAAGTTTATAAATGGCATATTCATGCT
Organism: Acanthosepion pharaonis; assembly: GCA_903632075.3. Taxonomy (NCBI): domain Eukaryota; kingdom Metazoa; phylum Mollusca; class Cephalopoda; order Sepiida; family Sepiidae; genus Acanthosepion; species Acanthosepion pharaonis. Next base: position 130,476 of record CAHIKZ030000897.1, on the reverse strand, counting down.
TGTCCTTGTGCAATTCTGTTTCTCCTCTCCCCCACCTGTTTCAAGCTGCCCTTCTCCAGGGCTGCCTGTGGCCATGTGCATATGTAGAGCTGCTTGGCCCAGCTTGCTTTCTTTCTTTTCTGCAGTCTAAATGCCACTGTTTTTACTGTCTGCTTGCACAATTATTTCTGCTGCACACAGATAAATGCACCTAGCCTGTCTTCCACCATTTCTCACTCATCAATTTTCCAGAGGGTAGCAACCTCCTCCCCTTCCAAACCACCACCTTCACTGGCTAAATGCAAAATGCAGGTCAGGCAGTGTGGAGGGTGCATCTGACTAGACAGATACCTGCAACAGGTGCATGCAGCTATTTCTTAGCTGACATTTTTGGTATATTTATATTGTCTGTGTATGTGAGCACACACACACATATATATATATATATATATATATATATATATCTTATTACATTTGTGCACATCTGTTCATATGTATTTTATTTTGAGATGGTAATTGATGTCTGTCGATGAATAAATATTTTCATGCAGATATATAGGTGTGGACAGATAGACTGGTCTGTATACCGTCTTTTACCATATTAATAAATACCATATTTATTAATTTTGGAAAGAAATTCCATTCTCTAGCTGTTATTACAACTTCCTCATCCCCACACTTATTTATTTTTGTAGAAATATTGTAAAAAAAAAAAACCCTCAAAAACACTTAATTCTGATTTGATAGAGATTCTAAAACTTTATTCAAATTATAATTCACTCCATTTTAATTTGATTAATTTGAATTATAGTAGTTTTTTATTTTTATTAATCATTTCACTCCAAGCAAGGCAACAAGGCCACTAAGATGCAAGGAGTTAAAAAGTGTGGGAAAATATGAGAAAAAGAGAACATTAAGAAGAGAGAACAATGAAGGGACATGAATTATGATAGCAATTGACATTGCATTCAAATTTTTGATGATCAACCTTGACTGGAAAGCAAGAAGCTGGAAAAGAGTTCCTCAAGCGAGAAGTGCGAGAAAAGAAACTGTTAACATAGAACTTATGGTTACATATAATCCATTTCAACTGTAAAAGGCTTATGGTCAAATCATGTTGAAACATTAGTTTCCATATGATCACCAAAGTTAAGCCATCTCAAGCCTAGTTGGTACCTAGCTGGGTGACTGCTTGGGAATTCTAGGTGCCATAAGCTTGTGTGTGTGTGGTGTAATGGATAATGACTTGGAATTGTTAATTAGAGAACCAACTTCCAATTCCAGTTGGGTTCATTATATTTAGTTATGTGCAAATACTCTTGGGAAAGGTATGAATCCACCTCTTCTCCCTTCAGCTATGGGTTAATTAGTAAGACTTGTATCACTGTATTATGGTCAAAAATAAAATAAAATTGTGTACAAAACAAATTTAGATTTCAGCATTAAATAACCCATAGAGGCTGACATTCCGCTAACAAAAACAACCAACAAATCAACTGTAAAATAATGAGACTTTGCTGCCAATTTAGTAGTATGCTTAAATTTATAAAATCTAGGTACCAAAGAGCTCATCAGAACATTTGAAAATATTTATAGAAAAGGGACAGGAAACCTACGTTATGGTGATGGGAAAGTAACTGAAGCTGAGATGCTGGATGAGGACCACTGACATTTTTAAAGATTAGTATTTTATCAAGCATCTCTAACAGAAGCACCAGATCAGATGTGGCAACAACGCCAAAATAATAGTTTAGTCACATAATCTGCTGCATTTTTAAAACATAAAAGATAGGGAAGAAAAGATCATTTGGACAATTTGACAAGTGTGAAACTTTGACATTGTTAATGCCTTTTTGCAATCAGTTCATGGCTACATAAAATAATACACAAAGATCTGTTAAGAAAAGAATAACAAATGAAGCACATTAGCAATCTATTTTGTAAGGTTTATATTTTTTTTTTTATTATTATTTTTTTTTTTTTTTACGTATTGGTTAAACCCAAACTCAAACAAAAACATTGTTTTCAATCGTTTTCTACCGATTGAATAGAATTTTATTATAAACAATTGTCTTGTAAATGGAATTTTTAAAGCATTGTGAATGTAAAAATAAAGAAAAAAAAGTGTGCAAGACAATAAAAAACACTACCTGCCAAAAAAAAAAAAGAGTGAAGTTTTGTTGAAATCGGTTGAAAAATGTAGGAAATCCGATCCCATATATAAACAAACACAGACACACACTCACAAACAACCTGGGTTTTATAATAAGTATAACTCAATATGAGTTGTCTCCCTTTCGTTCTCGATGTTTCAAAATTGATTTCATGAAAAAAAAATTGTTTTTTCAATTTTTGGCACTGTCAGAACCACCGCAAGGTAATTTTATGTAGTCCTGTGAAATTTTGTTGAACTCGGTTGAAAAATGTAGGAAATCGATCCAATATATAAACGAAACACACACACAACACCTGGGTTTTATAATAAGTATGATGTGCTGCCTCTGGTAGATTGTGAGCTTGTATTTCAAGGGTTTCAGCCATTTTGTGTCTTTCAGGATGCTACATCAACATAAATGACCAGGAAGGATAGGATAGGTTTTTTTTTTTATTATTATCGAGACATCATCCCTAGATAGAAGCTCTTTAGACTTGGTCGGCAATCTATTTGTTCATTAGATTAGTACCAGCAACTTCGTTAATGACCTCTAAACAGTTTTATCTACATAACTTTTATTCATAAGGAATGGTATGATTTTCAGGTGCATTCCAACAGTGTCCCATGATGGGAGTGGCTCCCCAAGACAATATTATCAAGAACTCCCCTCATTGACTATGATGAGGTATGAACCCTGATCTCAGAACACTAACACGCTAGCCATTTGGCCACACACTCACATCACTTTTTCCAACCCTGTCCCACTTATTCTAAACCCCACTTTTGACCCTCAAGTACATTGATGCTGATTGATATAGATACAGATAGAAATGTGTACTCTAAATGTTATTTTTGTGGATGCACATGTTTTAATAGATGTTCTGTCTTTATTATTTTAAAGTATATGTGACCTGACAGCTCGAACCTGTGTCCTTCTTTCTCAGGGAAATCACTGTATGATCTGTCTACTCAGACACATGTATCCACAAAAATAACATTTAGAATAATAATGTGGATTAAGAATAACATTCATTAATTCCTTCTAAAAATGTGTTTAAATGAAATATTTTGCTTGTGTTAAAATCTGTTTCCTTCTAGAATATAGTAATAACATTATGCCTAACTTTTTCCAATTGGCTGGTTTGGTCTCGGAAAAGAAAAGATTTTTAATATACACTGTAATTTACTGACTTCTCTATACATTTTCTAATGCTATTTTCCAGCCTAATGATTAGGAGAAGCATTGATTTTTACACTGTGGATATTTAAAAATATTTTACACTGTGGATATTTAATATTTATTTTTCAACAAATCACTCACTTTGTCAAAGCACTTAACCCACTGCTTCTCGATTAATCATATACAGGGTGGTCCGAATGTCTTGTCACCCCCATACTAAAAAAGTATTGATAACAATATAAGAACCAGTAATACAAAGTACTGGATTCAGTTAATTCACTTTCATTGATGCTGTCACACATCGAGAAGGTCTGTAGGAACACCATCGTTTTTGTGGCACAAAATGATGTGGTGCCATGTCCTCTGTGATATGTTATTGTTTATTTATTAAAGTTATGCTTTGTTGATTGCTGCAAAGGTTCTCTGAACAGTATCCTTCAGCTGATTGGTATTCTGGTATCGTTCATGTGAAACTCTCTTCTTGATAATAATACCCCGCAGAGTGTTGAAATAGAAAGTTATATTATATAGGGTTGACAAGACTTTCGGATACAACCCTGGAAAATTTCAGTTAAAAATTCAGGCTACAGACTTATTGATCAGTCCTGATTTTGTTAGTTTTTCTTTGCTTCTCTATCTATAACTTTTATCATGCTAAAGCAGACAGATATATAAAATTAACAAATGAATCCTGTCTTGATTTTGAACATTCAACCAGGATGTAAGCAGGCAAGTTATGTCTTTGTACATCACTGTTACACTAACTTACAAATACTAGGTTAGGCAGGGTTCCACAGATACTATGCTGAAGAGTCAGGGTTCCACAGATACAATGTCAAACAGGGATGGGGCTCTACATTTACAATGCTGAACAGTGGTTGGGGACACACAACACTGAAGAGTGGGGACACACAACACTGAAGAGTGGGGACACACAACACTGAAGAGTGGGGACACACAACACCGAAGAGTGGGGACACACAACACTGAAGAGTGGGGGCATGATGCTGAAGAGTGGTCAGTGTTCCACAGATATCATGCCGAATGATGGGAAGGGGGCAGTGTTCCACAGTTACGATGATGAACACATAGATACAATGCCGAATGATGCTGGGTTGTGGGGGGTGGTCAGTGTTCCATAGATACAGCACTAATAGGGGTTGGAGTTCCACATAAACACCCCAGTGGGGTCATGAATGTGGGTAGCGATAATTTGATTCAAGTTTGAAGTGCATATCTATATATGAAATTTTTTTTTTCCCTAGCTACTAGGCAATATATCAATATGTGTGTGCGCGCATATAGTCTCTCTTCATCCTTTTGTTTTGATTTATTTCTTTTACTCCCTTGTTTTTTTTTTTTTCTGCTCTTTTCCATGTTCATTAAAAATAATCATTTTGAACTCTGCTCTCATTTTCTTTTCTTGCTCTTCCCCTTGACCCCCCGCTCCAGTCTTCTTTCCATCTTACCTCTGACTTCTACCTGAGTAGACTTTAACTCACTGATTTCTCATTGATTATCCCTTTAGCCTCGATTTACCTGACCTGGACCACACAAGTTATAACTAAACAATCTTGTCTATTATTGTCTTAATATTGTCTATTATGTTTGTCATAAAATTTTGATATATTCTCACAATTTCCTTTTTAATGATTAGTCAAGGGTTTATGCAATCTGACTTGAATTTATCTTCAAATTGAAAGTCAGATTATATTTTGGTGAGTCAAATAAGGTTAGCTACACCTTTTTATAAATGATCACTTGTAACTTGTTTGTCCCATTCAAAATTAAGAAGGCTTTTGATTTGCTGAATTTTAAAAATAGCTGTACGAAACTGAAGTTTGAAGTGAATTTTTATCTTTATACTTACACAGATCTTTTTATTTTTTTATATTTTAATTTTTTTAATTTAAAAAAAAAAAAATTGGTTTGGTATAAAAAAAAAATCAACAAATATTAGTAGATGCATTTAGAACTTATTCCTTTGCAGAGGCAAAAGAGACAAATGTCAGGTTAAATGTTTATAATACAATGTTAATCTGTTTGAATATAAACACCTTATAAATTGATTTATATAATCTTTTTAAATACCACTTCAGTTGCTACATTTATTCTGTGAATTGTGCATGCAAATGTATCAACTGTTATGGGACAGTAATTATAATAGATAACACACAACCCCTGTCTTAGAATAGTTGAAATTTCTAAGGTACATAATGAAGAAAGAGGGCTTAGAAAATTTGATACTCACAGGACAGACTGAAAGCAAGATGGACAAAGAAACAACACCTAGCAAGCTTGTGTAAATAATGGAAAGCTGAATGGGGTATAGGTGAGATAACAAAAAGACAGAATTTATTAAGAGCTACAAAAGGAAATTATGGAGAGTCATGATTGCCAATGTTCTGAAGGGACACTGGATATAGAAGTTATTTCTAATTTTATTGCTATTGTAGACACAGTAATATCATAAAAATTTTACAATTTTTCTTTTTAATCATTTCACCTAAAGCAAGCCACTAAGACACAAGAGGTTACTGAGGATGAAAGACATTTGATTGAAGGAAACTGAGAAAACATTACTGAGAGAAAGGACAATAAAAAGAACAGGATTCAAGAAAACAGAAGATGATGATTGACATTGCATTTAAATTTTTGAAGATTGGAGTTGACAAGAAAGCAAGAAGCTGGAATAGTGTTCCATAGGCAAAAAGTGTCTGCATTTTGTTTCTGCCATACTTGAAAAGGTTAAGATTGTAGTGATTGGGGAAGCATTCTCTTGGGAGTCAGTTCTACACAGCAGCAGTTCGTAGAAAGAAGCTGTTCGAGTGGAACTTACATTTCACTAGTGGAATATGAAAGGAATGAAGGTAGTTTGCTACAATGTGTGTGACATGGCAGGTCTGCCATGAAAGTTAGAACTGGTGGAACTAAGGAATGTAGTTTGTCTGAGCACTTTTCATGGAAATAACGATAGAGCAGTGAAAGGCTTGCAATGTTTTTGTGGTGAAAAGAGGTTGTAAGGTGGAAAATATTTTGTCACTCACAGAGACATGGAGACGCTTTTGACCTCTATCGTGAGTGGAAAGTGAAGATTGAGCAGCTCCTGCCCATACATGGCAGCAGTACTCCATTTCATGCTTGGCACTTGGCCTGGCTCTTTTAAAGATAGAGGATAGCAGGAGTCAGGTGCAATACAGGGTGCCAAACATTTTTCCAGCATCTTTAGCATATATATGTTCCACTTGAGATCTGGGTTGAGTTTGCTCCGGTAGGTGATCTTCGTGAGAGAATACCAATGATTGGTGAAAATTCAGTGTCTGCTCAGTGACGATAGAAAATATCTAAAATATTTTAGAAGCAAAATCAAGTTTTTATACAAAGACAGAATCAAATGTATGCGAATATTTAGTTCTTTTTATGGAAATCCATTTAAAAAAAAAACAAAAAAAAAAACTGTACATAGGGACCCAAATTTATGATTTCCAACAACAGTCGGTAAACCCCAGTGGTGGATTATAATTATTTGGTCTAAATAATTGCTTCAGTTAAAAAATAAATAAATAAAATGTAATTTAAAAACTTTTTTTCATTTTTTTTCCACCCCCTACTTTCACATTGCTTTACTCCCGCCTCTTTATTTCACCTCCTTACTTGTTCATGTCTTCTTGGAAAATTGCCTGCTACAAGGCACTGCAATCTAAATGCTGGAGTCTTTTGAAGCAGAACTATCCCCCCCCCTCCCCAATTTTTGATTGGTTATTATTAAGGAATCTACTCCAGAATGAATGAAAATATATATGCTTTTTCTTCTGGGTGACTTCTGAGAAAAGTTTCAGAATTTAGCTCCAAATCTGACTTCTTTTTATTCCCAGTTTATCAGCACTGTCAGCTGTTGACCTTGTGAAATAATTGTGTTCCTTGTTGCATGTCTCATTGGTCATATGATTATTTTTGTATTTCTTTGCTAGAGAACAACAACACCAATCATCACAAGAGCTTTTAATGCTTGCTTTACAACTTCTCAGAGGCATTGACCTTGATGGCTCTATTTAAATGATTGTCCTGGGTATAACAATAAACTACATCCGGCAGCAAGGTCTCTGATCAGGAGGTTTCGAGGAGCATGAAACCACCTCTTAATTGCTGTTATTCCCAGGTCCAGCCTAACCTAAGGTGGTAAGACCTGTTAGGGTCCCAATTATGGGCAAATAGTTAACCCCCAAACTGGTGTCAAAACACTATGAAAGTATAAAAATACATTTTCATAGTAAAAATACTGGCAATACTTTTTGGAAAAAAACAAAAAAAAACAAACACAAATTACCAGCAACACATTTTTGTAAATGAAAGTACTACTGTGCCCAAGGAAATTAAACTTCCGTATTAAATGACCCATAAAGAGTTGATATGTCACTAAACAAACAAATCCTTCTCTATTTACATGGCTCTTGGCCTTGGTTGGCCCAGAAGACACAGTTGTCAAGAGTTGAAATGAAAAAAAAAATAAGATTTGTTATCTCCCCTTGCCACTAGGAGACACAAAAGTCATAACTAAAAAAAAAGCCTTTGTTCCAGATAAGCGAGACATTCTTTTGTCTCTCTATTCATGTTTCCAAGAAAGAGTTAGCTTTTATAGCCAAACTAGTGATTATATTTAGTCTCCCTCCCACTAGGGCAACATGTGACACAAGGTCGGTTGTTTATTGTGGGCTTACTCGAGCCCGTGGGCTTGGCCCAAAAATATGCCCATTTTAACCCGCCTAAGCGGGTTCAGGGCCAGTTTTATCTCCCCGAAGGAGACTTTGCCCTTCGGCGTAGCCTCCTTCGGGTTTCTCTCCGTCCGTAGACAAAGAGTTGAACCGAACACTCGCTCAAGAGTTGAGCCAAACTAGTGACCTCTACATGATTTAAATCATAGCCATATTTTCTTTTTCCTAGACCAGTAGATATCAACATACTTCAATATGACAGATCCTGATCAATGAAGTAAGGCAACTGCAACTATGAAAGTCCTTAAACATTCATGGAATCAGCCACTGTTGGCTGGTTTATGATAATTGAGACCCAGTTAATTGAAACCCAGTTCTATCTTCAAAATATCACAAATACTGAGAAAAAAAAATTCTTTTATCACTAAGCTGATTAAAGAGATATAAGCCTCTATTTTGTCATCTAAAATGTATGATAAACTCGAAAATAGTTCTTTTGTTTTTGTTTCTGTAACCAGCGAAAAGCAACGAGTTAAAGTTTTTTCCCCCTCTCTTGTCTCTAAAGTAGTTCAAAAAAAAGAAAGAAAAAAGCCAGCTTTTATTGCCTCATATTTAAATTATGAATGTATTAATGAAATAAGCAACAAAGCAACTTTGTCTTGTTTACCACATACTTCAGAATGTTCAATAATCTTATTCAGCTCTGTTCCAAGTGATCCAAGATAAGGGGTTCAACTCCTGTCAGTGACTATTGACGTTTTTAACAATTTTTTTTTATTTATTATAATTGGAATCTGTATTTTTAATATTTTAGAAGTAGAAGTAACTTACTTTTGCTATATACAAATCTCTTTTAGTATCAGTGTATTTTTCTATCAGACCATGATCTAATGGATATAAGTATTAAGTGCATTTAGTTTATCTTGTGGCTTTGAGTTCAGTCTCTGAATGAAGCAATAAAATCCATATAATTTAGTTCAGGAGAACAAGCAGATGCTGCATCACAAAGATGAATTAACCAAAAGTTATTTCACTTACACATGGTCAGCAGAACGAGAACGGTTTATTATTGTGTATTGAATAAAGGGTTTGATTCAGAATTCCAAGAATTTTACCTGGTAAAACAGATACCTAAAGAATAGAACAACCAAGATGTGGTGATGAGAAACAAACAAGAATAAATCAGTTGTTTTTGGTTTTTTTTTCTTGCAGTATAGTATTTGTAACCCCTCCCCCACTAAAAAACCTTCCAGGTCTTATCTGAAGTTCAGTATCTGGTAATACTATTAATATCTTTGTCTTTAGTAATTCTATAATATAGTATTAAATGTTACAGTGTATGTGTGTATATGCCTGTTCCACATTGAAGTTATCAGTCACAAATGTGACTGCAAGTAATGTGTACAGACTCCCACATGATCTTTGTTTTGCGAAGCAAAGCCATGATATAAAATTTTTCATTAAAAAGAGAAAATGCAGCCTTGCTGAATTGTGATGCTCTTCTCAGCTGAGTGATAAACCATACCAGATTCAACAGTAGTTTCTCCAACAAAGGGTGACACAAGTTCAATCCCTGCCAGAGAGCACATTTTCTTGAATGTGCAGGTTGATTGACATAATACAGACTGTCTAAAACAAAAATAAAAATGGAGCATCTGTTTCATAATACAAGTATCCATTATAATAATGGTTGAAGTAATAGAAATACTAGATTAAAAATAAATCTGTTTATTCTTTATTTATTAAAAATAAATCTGTTTATTCTTTATATATTAAATGTAAATGAAGTGTGTGTGGTGGTAGGAGTAGTGTGTCTTATGTTGTCCAATGTGGTAATCAACACTTCTGCTGTTAGGGACATGCTTATACATTTTTAAAAAACTTACATTCACGGCTGTTGATGTGTCGGTGATATTATGGATAGCAGCTCAGAATGAAGAATTAGGGAGCCAGGTTTGAATTCCAGTTGGGTTTATTACATTCACTTATTCACAATTATGCTTGGGACAGATATGAATCCATCTCCTTCCCACCCTCTCATAAGCTCTGGTGAGAGGGTGGGAAATAGCAGGACTTGTATCTGGAACAATCATCAATAGTCTCAAAAAAATTGTTAATGTAATATTCACATGCAAAAAAAAAAAAAAATTTTTTTTACAAACCAAAATATCTTTGATCTTTAAATAACACACAAAGGAGTAAGATATAAAAACACGAATCAAACAAATTGTTTCTTGTTGCTGAGATATATATATATATATATATATATATATATATATATATATACATACACACATTTTCAAGACACCATGAAATGTTGCTCCTTAGTATTTATGCTATAAACTTATTAGCACTGAATACTATTTTTAAACAAGTGTAGACATATAGTAGTGTACAAAATAAACTATTTTGTGATCTGTTTTTTTATTATATTGTGTGTTGGTAGTGTCATTTAGCTCTGTACTGCAGAGTATCTAATCAAAACCAGATTAGTAGTATGTAACGTGTAGACTACTTCGTCGCGCAGTGTGTACAAGAATGTTCGTGTGCTGTTTGGCCTGTATTTATATTGCTTTACATTTTCCAGGTTTTCATTCGGTGAACTACTCACATTGGTCCAGTCTCTTTGGTCATCCTCTTCTCTCTACATGTCACCCCCCTCCGGTGACCACATGACCTATAAGCTGTGGTCACTTGATGGGACGGATAATCGTGTGTCGGATCCCGCATTTGTGGAGACAACGATAACGATGTAGGTGGCCGTGATATTCTTGTGCTCCGTCGTAGATCCTGAGTCACAAGTGGTGGGGTGTGTTCGGTTACAGGCTGACATTCATCCACTTCCATGTGGTCCTCGATCCCTTCATTGCCTTCTGCTTCTTCTATTTCCATACTTTCTGGTATGGTGTCTAGTAATTCTTCATTATCTGATGGGCTTTGCTTATATGGTTGTGGTGTTTGGTATTCTGGTCCCTCTACCATCGGTACTGTTCTTCGGAGGAATTGACGGTTATGCAGTGTAAACCAGTTGTTACCGTCTATGCTGTCGATGGCACAATTCTTCCACCACTTTTCCTGTCTTCATCCATCGCTGTGGATATGGCCCATCCTGATTCTGAATTCGTACTTGTTCACCAACCCGGAGTTCTTGAAGTGGGTGACTATGTATGTTGTAATATTCTTGGTTACGCAAGTGTTTCTTTGAGATTTCTTTTTCTCTCAGTTCTTTGATCTCTTTCCAACACCTATGTATTTTGTACTTCTTACAAAGTATGGGGAGGTGATGTTTTATCACCCATCCGTACAACATATCTGCTGGTGATATACCAGTGTCTTGATTGGGTGTGTTTTGAAGTGTTAACATGGCTCACGCTGCACAATCCTGGCATAAGCAACCATATCCGTCAATGCAGTCCATCGAAGTTCGTTTGCCCGTCTTTACAGCCAGTTCTGCCTAGCCATTACTTTGAGGGTAATGGGCTGACGATATGTGTTTCTTTATACCCCAGTCCTTCAAAAATGAATTGTATTCCTGGGAATCAAATGGGGGTCCTCCATCTGAAGATATCTCTTCTGGTGCACCGTACATGCAGAACCAATTACGTAGGGCATCACATATCGTCTTAGCTTTGACAGAAATTAATGAGGCTACTTCAATCCAACCTGTGTATCTATCAGAATATACTATATAATTTCTTCTATGAAGGTCGAAGAAGTCTGTGACCATTTTCTGGAATGGGAATTCTGGGTTTGAGGGTGGCATCAGGGGGTTCCTTCGTCTGAGATGGGGTGATTGTGTTACACTGTGGACACTGGGCCCTTGTCTGATGGATACAGGCATCTAATCTGGGCCAAAACAACTGCTGTTGTGCATTTGCCATCATTCTGTTAACACACTGGTGTGCAGAGTGGAGAGCCTCTAGTATCTCTACACAAAGCTGCTTTGGGATTAGGATTTTGTTCTCCTTTATGGGCACATTATCAAGACAATATAATTGGTCCCTCATTGGCCAAAATTGCCGAATATGTTTTGGCAATTGAATCGGAGAACCCTTTTTGAATGTATTCAGCTAATGTGCGACATTCCTCATCCTGTCCCATGTTTTTGCCCTCATTTTATGGTCATATGTATATGAGCATATAACTGATGCTTGCATTGCATCATCAATGTTCTGTGTGGTTTTTATGTGTCTTGGTGATACAGGATATCTAGATGTACAGTCAGGTGCCGTGTTGAGTTTCCCTGGGACGTGTTAATGTAAAATCTATACATCAATGATCGTTCCTTGAACGAAAACCAGTGAGGGTTCTTTGTTTTCTAAGACCTGGTCTGAAAATATTTTTACTAGTGGTTTGTGGTCCACCATCACAAGAAGGTCTGGGCACTCTAATATGAACATTCTGCAAGACTCCAACCCATATACAAGAACTAAAGCTTTTCCTTCTATGGATGAATAACTGGATTCTTCCTCTGTTGTGAATTGTGATCCAGCCAGGATTACTTTCCAGTGGTTATTGCCACAGTTAGGACCGGAATCTGTTGGGCACCGACAGTGTTTTTGAAATAAGGACCCAATGCCAGTCTTACTAAAATCTGTTGAGAGACAAGTTGTTCTACCCATCTCAAAAGTCTTGACCCCTTCTTCAATTTTACGTACAATATTTAATTTAGACTCCTTGAAGAGCTTGTCTAATGTTGTATCTCAATAAAATTTTCTGTCTTTAGTTCTTAACAGTTCTCGAAATGGAGCCATTATCTCTGCCTGTGAGAATACAAACGAGACTTCTAACCCAAACCAGGTTCAAATATCCGTGATGTTTGTTGGAGTAGGGAAGTTTAAAATAGCTTCTGTCATTTTTTTAGGTGGTTTTATGCCGTCTGCAGTTACCAAAAATCCAGCGAACTCTATCTCATTTTTTGCAAATTGGAATTTGTCAGGTTTGAAAACTATTCCATTTCTGCCACAGTGGGTAATATATTCCAACGTGTACCAGAATGCCAATTCAATAGACTCGTCCCAGAGGAGGGTTTTGTCAATACACTATCTTCCAGCGTGTGTCTGCCGTAATATCGTCGAACCGGCAGGTGTAACCATCCGCAGATGCATGGAACACTTGGGGCATTCTAAGATATTGGTATCGGACCCATTCTGTTATAAATGTGGTTGCATCTCATACAGCTGGAGATATTGGTGGGCTATGGTAACCGTTCCATGTGTCCAGTACAGTCTTCTTGGTTTGGCCTGGGACAATGGACACTTGGTTGAACAGGGATGGCGTGTGGTGGGTTTCCCTTTTTGTCGCAGTATTTAACTTTTGAAGGTCTACTGTTCTTCTGGGTGATCTGTCCTTCTTGGGTGCAACCACCATTCTTGAACATCAAGTCGTAGGGGTGCCAGGTGGTACGGTTCAATAATCTTGAGTGTGATTTCGCGGTCAAGGTCCTGTTTTACCTTCTTCTTCCAGTGATGGGGGACCAGAATTGGTGTGTGCACTGCTAATGGTTTTGCACCCTGTGAAAAATATAATGTCCAATGGCTTCCCTGTCATCGTCTGTAAGGGCTGGTGGGGACATGTGTTAAATGCACTGGACCTAAAATGGTCCCTTAACCAATGCTCTAAATGCTCCCTATTACTTTCTGTAGGAGTGAACGGGATACTGTCTGGCTTATCTGGAACTATCGTTCTTCGAGGGCACCCACATAATGCTTTTGCGTTGGGAGTGGTGATGTTGCTCTCAGGTATCTGGTTTGGGAAAAACTGGTGTATTAAACCCAGGTCCCTCAGAGCCGATTCTGACAGATAAAACCCAGATGTGTTGTCTGAAACATAAACTACTTGCCTAGTCACTCTAGGGCCAACTCTTATGTGCATAAAGAGTATGCCTCTAATCTTTAGCTGGTTGTTTGTTATACTGCATATTCTGTGGCTGGTTGGTACCAGGTGACTATTGGTGCACTTCACCATTTTTAATATTTCTAGTCCACTGAAGCAGGTTTGTGCCTCAGTGTCCGCTATGGCATAGATACAGTGCACTTGATGGCTGGCTGGGTCATCTAGGCTGCACCCAAGTTCTGCATGAGGTTCCGCCACCAGGGAAACCTCTGTCTTTAGAGATGGTGGTGGTTTGGGAGGACCCACACAAAACTTGTTCCCATCCCAAGTAAGGTGTGGTACTCTTCGTTGCGTCTTTGAGTATCCCTCGAATACCATGTCATTCCAATCCTTCCTGTTGCCGAATATCGCTGACAGTTGCTTTGTTGGCTGAGTTGTGGGCAACTTTCTTGATTTCTGACATACCCTTCCGAAATGGCCTATTATACCACATTTTAAACACTGTTGTTTTGCTGCAGGACAGTTTTTCTGTCCATCAAGATGTGACACAATTCCATACCCTTTGCATGCTGTCCGTGGTGGGATCTCAGGGGTACCGTCAGCCTCTGACAGTTTTTTCAGCTTTGACTTCAGCGCGTCTAATATCGTGGGTCGGGCTATATTATTCTGTAAGTGGGGTGTTGATTTGTCTGTCGTTTCCATGGAGACCAACCTGCTGAACTTTTGTTCCAGCGAGGTAAGGATATTAGCTTCAGCTAACACTTTATTTTTGTGTTCGTTGTTGGCAAGTCCTGTCACGAGTTGACCTGCTACCATATCATCTGAGTAGTTCACCTGCTGGTTGAAACTCTCGTTCAGACATCGAACGGTAAAACTTTGCTTGCAACCATAATTTCGCCAGGAAATACGTGACTGGTTCTCTCTCCTGTTGCCTCATATTGTGAAATCTTTGTCGGTGCACTTCCTTGTGCACACCTTTAACAGCGACGAGTCGTATCTGACGAAGGAGCTGCTGTTCACTGGCTGTGCTGAGGTCTTCTGCTCCAACCAGCTCGAATAACATCCTGTTCACATTGGTAGAGCAAGTGCTTCTCAGCTCCTTCTAAATTTCGGCTGCCTCTGTTATTTTACACATATCCTTGTATCGATTACACGAGTCAACAAACAACACCCACTCGCTGTCAGTCGAACCAAGTCTGGTTGAGTATTACTAGTGAATTTGATCCTTACTGGCTATCTTATAAGCATACTATCTAATCTTCTGAGAATGACTATAAATACTTGTGAAGATTTCATGGTTTTCCTATTTGAAATTTCTGATGAATCTTAATTCTTAATTTAATGACTGAATAAGGTCTTTGCAAGTTCCACTGCTACAAAATATCTATAGAAAATCTGATGTTGCATTGTTAAATATTTGAACTTAACAAATTTAACCAAATATTGCAATAAGAATTCTAGATATAAATGGTCATTATTTAAAGAAGAGGGTAAAAATGAAAAGATTTAATATTGACAAGTTCCATTTCACTGAAGCAACCATTAAACATATGAGTATTATCACCTCCTCTTTCATTTTAGCACTGAAATCAAACAGCATCTGTAATCTGTCTTTTCCATCTTTCCTTTTGATCAAAATGGAATAGTTCATTATTTATCAGGTATTGTCAGGGGATAAACTAAGGAACAAGCAGAATTATAACGTGATAATACTATATCTCCCAATACAAAAATAATGTTCAATTTCACAACACTTAATTTTGTAGTCATTATCATTACTCTTTTTTTTTCTTTTTTTCTTCTTTTTTAAATTTTTGTACCAAACACAAGTGCCGTCTGGAATAGTCACTGTAAAAAATAATGTAAATAAAGATTATTTACATATGAAAAATAACTGTTACTGAAAACATATTCTGATACCCAAATCAAAATAAATCTAGTCCTTTAGGTTGATAAAGTTTCTGGGTACACAACACTAGTACTTCTTCCACTGGGTACATGAAAACAAATTAGAAATCAAACCTTATAACAACTAACATGACTTTTCCTTAGGGGAAAAGTATGGAGAAGTCAGGTTGAAGCTAGCAACCTTGAAAGATTGTTTTTGTGCCTTTTAAGTAGAGAATTGAAAGTCTATTAGAATTATGAGGATCCTGGGAATGAATAAATTTTCTCTTTATTTTATTTATTGGAGGGTGGGGAGGCTATTCTAATTAGGATATTTATGTTGGTGACATATGGGAAAAGCTGGCTGACAAATGAGTTTCATTGGAAAATTTAGATTTCTAAGACACATGATGGTCATTCTGACTTTTAGTTGAAGCCTGTGGGAAGAAACACTATGTAGTTTCTTAGAACTCAGTTGGGTTTGGGAAATGTATCAATTAATCTGTGCAGCTGAACTTTTTCAGAAATCTTTTACAGGAATTTTTTCTTTAACTGCATTATTCTTCTAAGCAAGAATGCCTAGCTCATGGAGCCAATGCTTATTTTCTTAAATTAAAAAAAAATCGAAACCTCTTAAAAAACAAAAACAAAAAAATTTTTTTTAAATTCTTGTTTGAAAGCTTTATTCAGTCTTTTACAAACAAAACAAAAGCCAAGACTATTTAGTTTCAACTAAATGAAAAAAAACTTACTTTAATTGAAAATTAAATTGATGACTTCCAATGACTTTGGGGTTCAACACGACTCATGCTGTCATTTTTTTCAGTTCAAGTTACACATATCAGTTTGCCTACAAGAATGTAATTGTTTCTCTGCAATAAAGACCACAAACTCATTCTACTTTCAGTGACCTCTGAGATCAAATTTAACCTCATCCGTCCTACCAATTGTAAAGTCAAAAAGAATTTTGTACTTGATGCCAAACTCAACCTCTTAGTTCTTTTGGTTAGAAATGTCATTCTGTTGTCTTTGATGGCCTTTAGTGACCTCTGTGATCTGCTTCACATAACCAATATTGTTAATTGAGATTTTGCTGTTATCCATGAGAGACGATATTTGGTCTCTTTACATCTGTATCCCAAAATACAGTTAGATATAGTAGTATAGATTAATCTGTCTGTCTGTCTCTGTTTGTCTGTCTAATCAACCAAGTAAGTGGTAAAGAGAAGAAAGTACCAAAAATCGACCGTACCAGTATTAATCCTACCAAAGGAACCATGAAAACTTAATGGACTGACATCTACCTAAACTATTTATATCTATCTATCTATCTATCTATATATATATATATATATATATATATATATATATATATAATAAAAAGGCTTAAAAACTAATATTCCATGATTATAATTTATTCCATTGAAATTGTAAATACAATCCAATTCATCAGACCTACAAATTCAAAAAGAAAACAGAAAAAACAACTCCGGAAATAAAAATAGAATTTAGAGAGAGTGTAAGTATGAGAGTGTGGGACGAATGTTAGAGCTAAAGAGAGGGGTAACAGACGAGAGAAGGTGGGAGATTAAAACTTAACAGAGAGAAGTTTTACAGAGGTGATTTGAAGAGGTTCAAGTGAGAGAAATATGAATGTTGTCGGATGTCTAATACATTAAAGATGTAACTGGAAAGGATACATTTTGTGGTGACATACACACACATTAGACGATCTAATCTTAAAGATCAGAAGAAGAGGGAGGGAGAGGAAAAGAAATAAATTATGACCATGGAATATTAGTGTTTAAGCCTTTTTATTATATCCTTACTCTGTCCTGGACATTGAGTTCTACCTGGATTCTATCCTCTTGAAATTTTTTATTCAAAAAATATATATGTATGTGTATGCACCTATGTATATATATATATATATATATTTATATATTTTGCATATGTATGTGTATATTTACCACTAATATTATCTATATATATCTATATATATCTATCTATATATATATATATATATATATATATATCTATCTATATCTATCTATATATATATATAGTAAGGTAATGAAGGGTTTGGTAATCCATATGGATAATTCCAAAGAGGATGTGATCCAGAGAGCTCAATGTAACACCAGAGCAAATATTAATTAAATAATTAAGAAATAGACAACCTTAAGGTTCCAACAGTATAATTTATTTCCCCAGAAAATATATTTTTCCTGGTTCATCAGGTCACATCTCTAGTTGGGTTTCTTTTATTTTTAATACAAGTTTTTTTGGGATAGTTTTAGATTGATATAAGGTGACAGAGGTGGTGGGAGGACTATGGGAAGGTCTATCTTGGAAATGTAAAGTAAGGATAACCTTATTCTTTTGTAACTAGAGATGTGACCTGATGAACCAGGAAAAAATATATTTTCTGGGGAAATCTTAAGATTGTCTCTTTCTTAATTATTTAATTAATAACAATATATATATATATATATATATATATATAATAAAGAAATATAGTTTTAAGGTGTCCTATATTTATGGAATAAAGTACTCAATATCAGAGATAGAGCATATATAAATATAAAAGTGAACATTGAAGTTAACACTCAGTGGCGACAGGCTGTTTCATGCTGGAAGCAATCGGCCTGACGATTGTGTCCAGTATCAAACTGCCTGTCGCCTCTGAGTGTTGACTTCAATGTTCACTTATATATATATATATATATATATATATATATATATATATACTAAATTTTTTCTTGTTCATGCACTGTATACTGCTTATAAAAACTTTCTAAATACACAGAACAAACATCCATAATTTGCCAGATTTCAACCTGTAAAATAAGAATTCTGTTGCATAAAACATATACATGCACACAAAGCTAATATCCTCAGTAGCAATTGGGGAAAAATTCTTTTCTTCTTTGTAACAGCTACAAAAAAAAAAAAAAAACGTTTTTGCAAGAAATATGTAAAACTTTAAACCTTAGTTGTTGTCACTGATGATGTAAGTTTAGTGCAGACTTACTGTAACATTTTGCCAAAATATTTTTGGGATCAGTACAAAATAAGTTATTATTAAATTAACTCTTGATGCTGTGAAATATTAAAATCCTAAAAAGAAATGGTGATAAAATGATTGTTGTTTAAATGGGAAAGTCTAACTGCCGAGAAAATCAGCATTTTAGCTTTTATTTCAAACGCTAATTTTTCGCCTGAGTGTAAAATATGCATCATGGTACCATTGACTTTTTTTATTTCTAAATCTTAGCAATTTTAAGATAGCTCATTAATTGAATTTAAGCATGAATTATCTACTACAAATTAACCCCGCTATGCTGTTTTGAAGAATCCAGTAAATTTGGAAATGAGATGATTGGTGATAAAGAGAGACACTTGATTTTCTCTGAAGGCTTTATTGGCTCTTTCAGTCCAGACCAATGGTTTGCTGGTCCTGTTGAGTTTGTGACAGAGGCCATCAAACTAAAGAACAAGTTGGGTTGGATTTATTCATTTGAGAATTGTTGTATCCAAACACAACATCTAATAAGACGTTGTAGTTCTTTTTCCATTGTTGGCTTTGCTAACGTTAAGACATCTATTCTTGCTCCGTCTCAGAAAAATAACTGAAATTTGCTTTGAACTCTTCACAACTTTAACTTCATTTCTCATTTTCCTTTTCGCTACATAACCATTTAATATATTTATTAATGCTTGTTTAAATTCTATGTTTTTTGTATTTATTTTTACCCTGGCTCACATAAGTTCACCAATATTGTTTATGGGACAAATGAGCCCATAAATCTCTATCTATAAAAGGCACGATGTGTGTGTGTGTGTGTGTGTGTGTAATGAATGCATGGTTGCAATTGCACCAAAATTTACATGCACATACTCCAAGTTAGCGGGAAGGCCAAGACTGACTTTGCATTTCCCAACTGCCATCGATAGTGGAAATAATCGATTTTTTTCATGCTTCTACGGCAGTTTTCATGTAGTTTGTGGCCATTTTTTACTGGCCAGAGTGAGAGCCTATAGCTGGCTGCCACGAATAGGTAGGAAGATTCTATTGGCCAGCATGAGAGCCAACAGCTGACTGACACGAATGTTAACTAGTATGCTAGCATGCAAAAAAAATTGATAGCTGCATTCGTCACAAGTGGGAAAAATTTAAATCTGCATGGCACTTTACTCCAATTGGCTCATTCGCTTGCTTAAACTCAACGTTGATTCTGATTCAGCTGAACTGGGTTGGGTGTGAAAAAGTATTTGTTATTAACATTCTTTTTTCATTCGGTTTTTCCTGTTAAGAGTTCTTTTTTAAAGCTGATTTTTTTGTGTTCCTTTTGTTTAGTTCTTTTTTCGTAACAGATTTAATGTTTAGTATAGAGCTTAGAAAAAATTCGCAGTGTGAGATAGGCAAGAAGTAAGGCATGTAGCAACATCAGCACAGCAAAGGGCACTTCTTTAAAGGTAAGGAAGGGCAAAAATATTTTAAGTCAAGTGATAGCAATTGCTGTATGAGTCGTACGATTTTTTTAATCGAACACGGGCAACGCTGCTAGTATTTACTAAAAATGTCCACACCTCGCAACAAAAGTGGTGAGTCCTGTAACAGTGTGTGTGTGTGTATATATATATATATATATATATATATATATATATATATATAATTTTAATTATGCTTAGGTTGTAAGGTAGTCTTGTTTTACTTATAGTTACCCGTCTTTAATTGGTTGCATGGAAAATGAATGTAAGGAAATATCCATATCACATTTGATTGGCCAAATCTCTTTGGTGCTTCAGTATAAGTAAGAGACTCTTAAACAGATTCTTCCTTCAAAGCTTAATTTGCTATGTGGCCTCTAATTAATATCAAAAACCTATGTTAATTATCTATTTTGGCAGTGAGAAACTAGTTAAGTTGGGTACCTCTAAAGGAACAGGATACCTAAGGTTTAAAATGAATTTTTAAAAATGAAAAATTATTGAAGCTTTTATTTTAATTTTAATTTCAAGCTAATTGATTAAATTTAATATATCCAATGAATTTTTACAATAATTGTTTTTATTTTTTTTTAAATTTTAATTAGAATAATTTATAAAGTTTTAAATCTTTTCAATTTCTGTATTGATTTGTACCCTCAGTATTTTAAAAAGAATTTTGATTTTTTTTTTTTTTTTTTTTTTTTTGTGTGTGTATAAACATGCTGATTTTTGTAAATATAGACATCCATACAAGACATTATAAAAAAATAAGAGCAATAACTATAGAAAATTTAAAGCCAAAGTACCTAAAATTCAATAAAATATTAGATTATGGAGAATATTTACTTAAACTATTAACATTACTGGGTAGTTAAAAAGGCACTCATGTTATATTCCTCAAGTAATTTTTACAGATATCACCATCCAGTCAATTTAAATTAGTACTGAAATATGGCAAAGTTAAAAATTCATTTTAAACTTTAGGTTTTATGAATCTGTGGCGATATCTACATTAAACAGTACAATGTTATTTTGAAATTTCTTTAAATTAAGTAAGAGGGGATAACAGATTTAGAAAAAAAAAAAATTATAATATTTTTACCAAGATTTTCAAAAAAAAAAAACAAAAGAAAAGAAACATTTTTAAATTAATTTCCTTCATTTTAAATAAGTCCTGAAAATTTCATTAAAATGCAACAATTATTTGTTTTTTGCAAGAATTTTGAAATCCATGTTTTTTCACTGCAAAGAAGATGTTAAAATTTCCTATATAAACTTTGGTCCCTCGCTGACTCGAGAAAAACAAGATTTTTAACTAATATTTCAAATGTTCTAAAACTGATAAAAAATATAATAATTAAAAATTCTTTGGTCTTTCCTTTTAATAATAACAAAGATTTTAACAATAAAATTTTGTTTTTGTTTGGAGCATTTTTTCATGATGTATGCTCATTTTTTTTAGAGAATCTGTGGTAGTTCCTACTTATAAGTGTTTTTCCTCATAGAGCTAGATTTACATCTTTCTGAAATCTACACCCACCTTTGAACTGGAATTAATTTCAATCCTGCCAAAATCATTTTGTTTCACTATTAACTTTAAATCTTGTTTCTCTCTCTTTTTAACCTAAATTAGATTTTACCAAATCTCTCCAATCTGCTTACCCTGTCTTAGGACAGACTCAGACAACGGAGACTATATCAACAGCCAGCTGTTAGCTGACAAGAACCTCCCCTGCTATCGTACAAGATTTATACACACTAGGATAGAATGAAAAGAACCACCCTGAAGTTAGATACTGAGCATCCTTCTGACTTGATTGGTTAAGCAATATTGAGCTTGGTCAATACTCAGATGGGTGACTACTTTGGAATACCAGGTGCTGTAAGCCCCTACCTACTCACTTTGGGCTAGTACTGTAGGATAAGTGTCCCATTCCACCTCATGAATGGCAAAGATTTGGGGGAGGCTGACATTCAACAAAACTTTCACATGTTGGTTAGGAAGATTAAGACTTAATTAATTTCAGCCAACCAGAAAGATTAAAAGAAAAAAAAAGTGGGGGGGATTTATCATCCTTTGTATTATCTTAAAGTGCATTACTGTTGATGTGCTGAATTGACTGAATAAGCACAAGACGAAATCACAGTGAAGTGTGATGTAGAGGTGACCTTTTCATTTAGCCTTGTGTCTGTTGTGTTGAAATGATGCAACCAACCTCAGCCTCCACCATTCATGTCATAATAAACAGTTATCAACATGTAACAGAGAATTTCTAGAATTTGATTCTGGAAACTTTCGTCTTTTGGCCAATCCTCTGCTAATATTCCTGTTGCATTTGCTGGTAGCACTTTAAGATTGGCCATACATGCACTCTTATACATTTTTTTCTTATGCAAAAGTGCATTATTGTATGCTCTCTTCTTCACATATACAAAGTAGGATCAAAAAGTATCAGGACTATTTCTATGGTAACAGAACTGAAGTATGCAGAAGGAAGCTGCTTGGCACAGATAGACCTTTGAACTCTGCACACCTAAGTTATAACATTCTTGCTTGCTTTAATTGTTTATAGCAATGCTTGGAAGGAAAGTGGGTAGAGAGTGGTCGCCTCACCACACAACTGAGGTTCTATCAGTGACCATGGCTTGTGCAGCAGTTTTTGGCCAAACACAATATTTCCCAAGTGTGATAACCACCATATTCCCCAGATTTTGCCCCATGTGACTTTTTTCTTTCCAAAAATCAAACCCCACTTGAAAGGAACAAGACTTTGAGACGTCAAAGAAATCCAAGAGAATGTAACAAAGCAGCTACTTGCTATCCCAAAAAATGAGTTCCAGGAATGCTTCCATTAATGGAAATGACACTGGATAAAGTGTGTGGCATCAGAAGAGGACTACTTCAAAGGAGATTAAATGCTGAATTGATATATGTTGTAGTTTTATTTTTATATCAACAGTCCATTTACTTTTTGATCAGCCTTCATACATGGGCTCTCTTTCCCTGTGTTTTTCTTCCTCTCTCTCACTCTCCCACCCCATACATAGTTGCTTTGATTCCAAGTAATTCTTGAAGTAACTATATGAATGAAAATAATCTTTTATTTTACAAAGTATTATTTATTTTCATTTTAACAGATTAAACTTTCAATTTTCAATTATAAACCATTACGAATGAAGTAATGAACAACAGCTCGGATTGAGAAAGGGGGAGAGCCAAGTTCAAATTCCAGTCGAATCCATTACATTCACTTACATGCTATAATACCCTTGGGAAAGGTATGAATCCTCTTTTTCTCCCCCCCCCCCCAGCTGTGTGTAAATAGCTGGGGGGAGAAGAAGAGTTCTAGAGTCTTGGGTTCTAGCCTTGGGTTCTATAGCCTTCGTTGGCAACTGGTCTACTACAGAAAGAAATGGCAACCTACTTGAGGAGGGGGGAATCTGCCTCGGCAGTCATGTATTGAAAGATACATGATCACCTAAGCGTGTATCACGCATGGCACAAAACTGACTAATTGCTAAAAAGTAAATCCTTTTCTTTGCTGGAACTAATAATTTTTATAAATATATTTCTCTCTCTCTCTCTCTCTCTCTCTCTGACACACACATATGTATGGATAGATATAGGTTGTGTATATGTATTTATAATATGTATATAGTAAATATGAGACAACTTTGAAAAATTTCCATCTTGGCATGATTTGTCAATGAACTAGCTTCATAAAAAAATTTTTCAACAAAATCTACATTAGTGAGACAAAATGTAGTTCCTGTTAAACATCTGAATGCTTGATTTTTTTTTTTTTTTTTTTTTTTTTTTATATTTTTTCAAAATTTTTACTGTATTGTTATAGAAATTAAAATATATCTAATTTCAACTCTGTTTTTATTTTTACTTATTTTAAGTTTTACGTATACCATATTGTTTCAGTACTAATTTAGTAAGAACAGGTGATAAACTGAAATATCCTGGTTGTATGTTGAGTGTGTAGCCATGGTTAAATGTAAAATAAATGACTGGAAGAACTACCCAACAAACAGATTTGGCAAAACTTACAATAAACAATTACAAGAAAAAGAAAAAAAGAATAGGGCAAGAAATAATATAAAGCAAATACTATATGCAAGACAAAGCAAAATTAATAAGGCAAATCAACAGTAATAAGGCAAAGCAACAATAATATAGCAAAAAGTTCACAAACTAAGAATTGGGGTTGAAACACAAGAGCAAGTTCAGACAAGCAAATGTAGCATTTTAACTTCAAGACAAGACAGACCGGGACTGAGTCAGATAAAACTGAGAACTGACTAGGAAATTGGCTAGGAAAAAATCCCAGCATGCATTTGTGTGCTTCTGTCTATAAATTGGGGAAGGGAAAGTACTTTGCAGTCATTCCCATTGGGATTTGAGCACTTCAATGTGTTGTAATGGTTAGCAAGCTTGTCTCACTAGATAAATTGTGACTGAATAATGAGTTTGATTCTCACTGAGTGTCCATACATTTGGCTTTGTGCCACATTGAAGCTACACTTAGAAAATCATTTATGGATAAATGGGTTGTGATTCTGATTAGCTAGCTTTAGGATAATTAGTGAGGATCAACCCTCTCTCCACTTTCAGTTTGGCCTTGTGCCACAATTGTTAATGATAAATTAGTACTGAAACAATATACATTCCAACTGGGATTGAAACCAACATATATTAACTTTTGGGGTTTCATAGATCATGGTATTTTCAGTGCATTGATATGTTTCTTGGGTTTAGTTGGATGAAATCAAGCTTGATTCAAAGCTGTATTTCTAGAATAGATTTGAATCTTGCACAAGGCCACATTAGTGGGGCAATGCTCTACTTTAGCAGTAGTCTGCAAGATTTGCTTGCTAATCACTGCTCTACAGGAGGCACCCTGATGGAATTTCTAGGGTAATGGAATGTCATACTAACAAGTGGAACCAGCATGTTAAATAAACATTGGATTAATATTAGCGTATATATATAGAGGGTCTGTTTGGAACTTATCTAACCATTTTAAATATATCAAGAACTGGTTTCAGTTTTGTAACTTGGCACCCAATCAGATAGAAACCTTAATGCACATATGTGATGGATATTCTCTTCTGGGTTTACTCAGTCAGCAATCAGATGTTATTGAATAGGCTTGTCTACTCTGTAACTACCACATTCATAATGATCATGTGAGTGGATTCATCATGTCTTGTGCAGTTTTTTTTTTTTTTTTTTGTATCAACCAGGTTCGTCAGCCTCACATGTTACAGTCTGGATTTGGCTTCCACATGACTCCTGGTTTTTCTCAAAGTTAAAATTGTTATTGTTAGGGAAATGTCAAGCAATGGACAAGATTTGAAAACACAAAGCAGTTGATGGCAATCTTGAAAGAGGTCTTTGTAGATGGTTTCCAAAAGTGGGAGGTTCACCATGATGAATATTTGAGATCCTAATGGAAGAACTTGAAGAGGACAAAGCTACTTTATTTGAGGTAGATAGTTCTTTTAGTTTATATTAAATGGTAGAATATTTTTCAGACAAATGGGATATAAAGACTTGGAACATTTATCAAATTCATTAAGGTTTTGTTAACTTTCATCATCAGCCAGGCATTGTGATGAAGGTTTTCTGTTTTGCACTTCTTTTCTTTACCAAGTAGATCACTTTAAAAATATATTTTCACACCTCTCCTTACTGCGATATTAAAATTTAACATTATCCCACTATGATTCAATATGGTCTCTTTTTTTAAGTGAGATTCCATGTGTACATAAAAGAAAAATTGCCTAGTCCCAACATATTGCTGAAAGCTTCAAGGAATAATCCTGCATCTACCCACTTTAGTGTAATGGGGAGGTACTGGCTGAAAGACAGATATCCAGGAACTAGACATGGCAATGGCTCCATTTTTTTTTTTTTTTTTTTTTTTTTTTTTTTTTTTAATAAAAATCTTGTACAAGTGCAGATCTTAGGTCTGGAAAGGGTTACACAGGATCAGACTAACCCTTTCAACTTCCTCTCCAGAATTCAGCAGCAAGGTAGGATCCAAGATGGTTGATGTCATGAATGGCCAGATCAAACTGCAATACAAGGAAAACTGAATTCAAACAAGTAAGCTTCATATAATGATTCCTGGTTACAAATGATCATTGATTTGTCAAGGAAAAGTTTGGATGAAGTTATCCTATTTACCAAAGAGAAGACAAATACTTTGTAAAAGGCACAAAATACTTGTCTAATACTTGATCTGGCACAATCAAGCTAGTAAAGGTTATTTATTATAGCAAAGTTAAAACAAGAATGAGAGTTAATGATAAATGTTACAAAAGTATTGAATGTGAGAAGACTCATGAAGAGACAACTCAAAAGAAAAAAAGTTTTGACACCTGCTTTTCCATGTGAGTAGTTAATCTGACAAAATCAACTCATCTATCTACCTTTGGTGACATTGTCTCATCCCCAAAACAAGAAATATTGAAACTCATTTTTATGAAAGTTTTGGATTTATTCAGTGCAAAATAAGTATTTTGTTATTAATTTTTGGCTAGTATTTCTTTCATTTTATTTTTCTTGATTTTACTTTCACTAGCATGACTACTACTACTACTGCTACTAGTAGCAGTAGTAGTAAGTATCCATATACTATAGAAACCTGTTCAGGTACATTTGTGTTTCTTTAACACCTACACTCATATTGAACCATCCTGCGTAAGACAATAAACTACGTCCAGTGGCAAGGCCTCTGATCAGGATGCCACCTCCTTGATAAATCTCCCATGGTGAGATTCAAATTTTGGTTTTATGGTTAGAATTCTAACATTCAAAATAACAACTAAGAGAAGATCAAATTTAATGATATTGCTTCCTTCTTCATTTTCACTCAATGCTGGTGCTGTCATCTTTGTTTTCTATACATTAGTACTATTAGTAGGAATATATTGAATTTTTTATTGTTAGATGAAGAATTGGCAGTTATTCATTTTTGACTTGTATTTCTTTCATCTTAATTTCAGTTGCTTTTGATGGCAACTCTCAGATCTTCATTCATCATATTGTGTTAACCTTATATCTATAATAGAAAAGGTTCAAAGTATTAGACCAAAAATGTAATATATGTAACATCCACTGTCATTTTAATGGTTCATAGATTGATATAGCTCTTTGTTGCATTGCAAATCTTTCAGCTAGACTGAAAAAATAAAAATAAACATTTCATGTGTAATGGCAACTTGTATGTTAATTTCAGGATATCTTCAGAGTGGAAGGGAACCAAATCGGCTCTGTTTCTTCTGTGTGTTGATGCTATAAATACTTTTGCTTTGTATTTCTGGAATAAAGTATATCAAGCATTTGTACTTTTATTTTGACTGTAAGTTCTCACTTTTCTGTTCAACAGCTGCTTTCACCAACCAACTTGCTCTCCCAAATCAAAATAAACAGCCTAAAGAAAACTATTTGCTTAATTTTTTTGCCTTTAATCAGCTGAAACGATTTGTATGAGAAAGGAAGTAAGGGTTGAAGCAAAATTTCTCTGACAACTACTTATTCACTTTGGTCCGGGGTGGGGGGGTAACTTTGCACATTATGATTATTTTGCATCATTTGAATACTATTTGAGGTATGCTACAATGGAGTAATGGATAGCGGCTCGGATTGAGGAATCAGAGAGCTGACTTTGAATTCAATTCTTATGTGCTAATACCCTTGAGAAAGGTATGAATCCTTTCCTTTTCCCCCAGTTATGGGTAAATAACAGGACAGAACAGGTTCTTACTTAGCCTTGGATGGCAACTGGTCTACTGCAGAAAAAAATGGCGGGAGGGGGAATCTGCCTCATCAGTCATGTATTGGAAGATACATGATTGCCTAAGCACATATCACGCATGGCACATAACTGACTGACTATTTATGGGTAAAAGTGCTGAATATCAGCGATAGTGTATGTTTTAAGCTTGAACACAATCTTCAGGTCATGAAGATTGTGTTCAATCATGAAGCAGACTGTCACCACTAAGTGTTTACCTCAGTGTCCACTTATATATTGTATTCTTAAAGAAGGTTACAAGTAGATAAAGGTGGTACTTGAGTGAAAAGAACAGTAACACATGCATAGATGAAAGAAAGAGAGGTTTATTGTAAAAGAGAATACACTACTGAAAGACATGGAATCTGTTAGCAAGCTAGTAATTCCCGAGCAAGTTCACCAGGTATATCCTGTGCTTATTATATATATCTGTTGATATAGTCAGTCCACAATAGGTGATAGGGAGTGTGGGACATTCCACTACAACAAATATATATATATATATATATATATATATATATAAATTTCTCAGAGTTAACCTGTAGAAAAAGACAATATGTGTAAAGGTAAAAGACAATAGGAAAACTATTTTCCCTATATGTCCTTTCCTAACAGAATTACTACTCTCCCAAGCAAACGTACACAAATGTATCAAGAAATCAAAAGAAAATAGCTGAATCCATCAACACAACAATAGAAACTATATTTCCACACATGATAGTACTTGACATAATTTTCAGTTGACAATATGAATACAATAGCATTTTCTAAATTCTTTTAGTCGCTAAGGACATTTTGTTTTGTTGTTAATAGTTACTTTGTTTTAATAAATTCATTTCATTTTTGCCTTGAAAAAGTCCACATTGTAGGAAACACGTTGGCTAATAATACAGTTTTCCTATTGTCTTTTACCTTTATACAGGGTTTCTGGTTCCTTCTAAAATCTCATTCTCTTTCACTCCCAGTAGCCTCTTGTGTCTAAGTAGCATTATTGCTTTGCTTGGGATGAATTGATTAAAAAATATATATGGATACTCGCTCAGAGGCTCAAATTCAGATATCATGTAAAGACTCAGGATTTTTTTTTTTTTTTTTATCAAACATATACCCTGTTTAAAGATCAAAAGTGTTTGCACAGTGATGAATTTTCTTCTTCTTTACAGCCCCCCCCTTTCTTACAGATGAAACATTGGTAACCTCTCACAATTGTATCACTATTTTCATGGCACATGTTCAGTGAATGGGATGGGGGGGGGATACATTCCTTGATTCCCCCAGTCCAAGCCTTCATAACTAGGACTCAGCAGACCATGTACACCGAGTCAACTCATTCTTGTTCCCTTCATATTCCACTGGTAAGGAAAAAGTTCCACTCAAGAACTGTTGCATTGTAGAACGGGACACCCAAGGTGATGTTTTTGAATCATTTCAATAACGTCTTCAATTTTAGTGTCTACCGTTATCTATCCTACATATCCTCATGGTATGATCTTACAACAACCGCATTTAGTAACTATTATGGGACCTTACCCATAATAACATAATGGACTATTCCATATGTAATAAATACTGTGCCTCAAGAGGAAGCAGGGAGTTCCGTATGAAGTCTGGAGTGAAGTCCGTCAGTCGAGTCAGAGGCAGTCTGAAACAGTCATGTTCAGACAATTACTACTAAACCTGATTGTTTGTACTAACACTTTTCTACCTCTCTGTATATATTCCTGTTTGTTTATTCCATATCCGCCTTCGAGTTTTTCTTTATTGGTTCTACCTTGAACTATCACCGTGGTACAAGGAACCAGACCATAACAGTAACCCTCTAACTTGAATGGCTCTTGAGCCTTGTATATTGGGTGAACAATAGCTAAATAAATAAAAAGTAGGCTGTCTATGTACAATGTACTATGCTTAGTTATCTGCTCATGGACCCAATCTTGAAAAAGCTGGCAAAAGAATTTTCTGTATAAGTTTCATTCAGTGAACTGAAGCATTTTTTTTTTTTTTTTACAAAACAAAAATTGTCACCAAGGACAGAAATAGCAGGCAGAATGTATCTATTTTGTGTTTGAGTAGATTAAGATTTATGTAGGGTCTCTTGTTACTTTGTAGGGATGACCAGTAACTAACAATATCACAAATCAATAGGCTATAAGTGGATTGTTGAATTTATAGAGCTGTGTCTTTCTTAGCAGTAGTGATAATGGTTTTTCTCTGTATTCAGACATGTTGGTTATTTTTTACAATTCTATGGAGAAACTCTTTCAAACTTTTTCGTGTAGAATGAGAATGCAAATACTTATTTTATAGAAATAAATACTTATTTTATAGAAATAAATATTTTCATTTATAGAAAATTGAACAACATAGTGAAACGTTTGAGAATACCAGTTGCCGTAAGCATGAATGTGCAGGTGGTGTAATAAATGATAACTTGGAATTGTTAATTGGAGAACCGAGTTCAAATTCCCGTTCGATTCATTTTATTCATTTATCTGTAAATATCATTGGGAAAGTTATGAATCTATCACTTCTCCCCCAGTTATGGGTTAATTAGTAAGACGTATCAATAAATCCTCATCTTCACAAAAAAAAAAAATTCTCAATCTAAAAATATTTTCTGACTTAAAATAACCAGCAAAGGATTGATAAACCATAGAAGAAAAAAAAATAATAATCATTGATAAATCATAGAAAAAAAAATTAATACTGATTAGCTACACAGGCATGTCTTTTAGATTTACTTACATTCTCTGGAATATAAAGGTATAGAAACTACCGTGGCCAAAAAATAAGGGATCAGTTCATATAGAATTGATCCCCTACTTTATATACACATAATTTCTTGTTTATCAAATTCTGATTAGGTATGAACCCACCTCATCTCCCTGCAGCTATGGGTTAATTAGTAAGGATTGTATCACTAATTTGTTATTATCTAAAAAAAAAATTTTTACAATCAATTTCTGCTTTTAAATAACCTGCAATGTGTTGATAAACAGTAGAAAATAAATCAATCAAAATAGAAAATTACTATGATGAAGTCTTTTTAGAAATGTGTGACAATGGAATTTTTCCACTTTGTCATTCAATTTCCTAATGTTGTGCTATATAGAAATTTATATATCATACTCTCCCACATTTAAAGATATAATAACCCAGTCCAATTATTAACCACTTGTTTTTCAGTGCATTACCATTTTTTCTATAATAAAATCACTAGTAATGTATTTAAATTATACACTATAATAGATCTATTTTGTTACTGACCATTGATAATCCCTTTAAATGCCAAAACAAATTTTAGATAAAGATTCACACTTGTTTTTTTTTAATGATCTCTTTCTTTTTACTGTAATATTTAGTCTTCTTGAATAATTTCTATATTCACAAAGTTGGGGTTAGTAGGAATAGTGTTAAAACACACTGTTCAGTGATAAAACTGAAACATTCGTTACATATTTTGAATTCAGATAGTTTACACGCACGCACACACACACAAACATTCACTTTTATATTTACATAGGTTCTAGCTCTGATATTGAGCACATTTACCATAAATATAACATAGCTTAAAACTATAATTATGTATATAATTTTATCATATACAGAGTGTATCAAAACTACTTTTACAATTTTTTAGGCGGGTTCCTCATACCAAAACAAGGACTTAATCCATATAAACATATGTCCACAATTTCTTTGTTTTTGAGTTAAGTTTAGGCTTTTCAACCCATAGACGTACCTGTGCCCGGATGGCGTTAGATGCTAGGCCTAGAATGGCTGGACACTGGAAGTTCAATCTCTCTTTACTGGACAGGCGGGATTTTCGGCAACAGTTAACTATAGTGCAATGGGAACTAATGGGGATGATTATTGGGAATAAGTAGTGGGAGAGGCTTAAAGATAGGTCTTTCACTACCAAATATATCTAATGGCTCGCCCTAGGTAACGCTTAAAGGGTGAAGACTCAACACAGAGTTAAAGATTTTGGCCCAAATCCTGACAGTGTTTGCAGTCAGCTGTCGAGTTTCTGTTGGAATCCTAGAGGGTGTAAAAGACAATAAGCAAGCCTATCAGTTTGGATCAGTCCCAGGCGTTCGATAGTCGACCATCAATAACTGGATGATGTCCTGAAGGCCACTGGATAAAAACCCGACATCTGCAAGTAGATCAGCCTCCTCTATCGCTTCCCCAGTGCTGTGGTACAGGTGGATGGAAAGATGTCACGGTCGGTTCGTCAGAGTTTACTTTACACTTCGCTGGCTAAAGGACAGGTCGTGCAGTCCGGCTCTGTGGAATTGCTGTCACTAGTGGTGCTCGAACCAGCATTTCCGCATACGCCGATGACATCCATTTTTGTTTCATACCTCAGCGACATTGATGTGATACAGAATGCGCTTCAACGGTACGAGGTCATGGGGGCCAAGATTAACCGCAGCTTGTGGTTAGGTGCTTGGAAGGGGGTCGCTCTTTCAGGGCCCTTTAGTTGAACTGACGGACTCGGCCGCATTCTTGGAATGTGGTTCGGGCATTGATCGTGGGTACAGGCAAAGGTCAGAGCGACAGTCCGGACTTAGCTCCGGAGGCGGTTGTCCGTGAAGGATTGGGTAGATGCATGCGCCCCAAATGTCTTCTCATCCGTTACTGGTTGTCTGTACTCCTTCTCTGCAAGAAACATAAGGCGCTCGAACGCTTGCTCTCCTTCCTTTTGTGTGGTGGTGGTGGTGGCGGCGGCAAGTATCAGGTCTGCAGAGATGTCTGTGCCCATCGTTTGTGTCATGGGGGAGGGCTGGGAATGTCACATTTGCCTCATTTGTCTTTCCTATGCCGTGCATTGATAGAAGATTCGATCTTGGAGAGGAATGTCAGGGACACCTTCCCTAGCTTTGACATCACTCTTCCCGTTTCTAGGGCTGAGCACCATCGTCGAAATTCCACAGAGAGTGTCAGGCGGCATTGAGGGTCATTCCTTAGTCCAGTGACTTTTCACCGCCTAGGAGACTTTTGTATCGGGAACTAGTGGAGGGAATAGTGAAGTATCCAGTCTATGGGCGGCTTGGTTTGTCGGCAACCGAGTTGCACTCTTTCTGGTCTTAGGCGCCAGTAACCTTGAGTTTTCGTTTACCTGGTGATTGATTCGGAATGTGCTATCTCTCCATGACATAGCCTTCAGAGGATGGGGATTTGCCTGACTGTCATCAGTGTTACCTTGGTCTAGAGGAAACGACTTCACACGGCCCTCCGGTCTGGGACTATCTCGGCAAGTTGACATCTCATATCGATCCCGAACACGAATGTCTTCTCATCCGTTACTGGTTGACTGTACTCCTTCCCTGCAAGAACCGTAAGAAGGCGGTCGAGTGCTTGCTCTCCTTCCTTTTGTGTGGTAGTGGCAAGCATCAGGTCTGCAGAGTGTGTGTGTAAATATATATATATATATATATATATATATATATATATATATATATATACACTTACTGCCGGAATTTTACAATCAATGTAATCATTATAATGAATGGAAATATTGTATCATATTATAAAGAACGATGTAACATTGTTCTTTTATTTATTTATTTTTTTTTTTTATATTTCTCTGTCGATAACTTTTCTGTCATGTTAAAAGAAAACAGATATGTTTTCTCTCCTGATCTGAATGCATAACCTGAAAACAAATGACATATCCTTTGGACAGCACTTAGTAAGTTAGGCAAGTTGTACAAATACTATACTCTAATCTGAATGTCAAATGTGACACATACCGTAAAAGCTCGATTTAATGTCTGTGACACTTTAAAAATTTTAAAGTATATTTTGACTAAATTAACTTGTCTTTAAACTACCAGATAAAAATAAATGCACCCCCTTTTTGTTTCTCAAATATATTCCTTTAGTCTACCTGATGTGCTTACTTTAATTTCCTTGAGGAAATGGGGCACTAAAGCGGGGGCGCTAAATCGAGCATTTACTGTAGTCGGTGTATTGTTGGGTTCAATACACGTACAGATCGGCCGATATGACGCTGATTGGCCAATATTCCACCATCACCACTTTTTTTTTTTTTTTTACTTTATTGTTTCCCCTTTTTAGTATGATGACAGAAGTGTTGGCCTAACTGGAAGTAGGCTTCTCTTATTACACAATCGTAAACTGCCCAAAGGAGGTAGAAACGATGAGAACAAACATTACACTCTAATCCTAGGCACGAGGCGGTATTTATACATCTCTCCACGGTGATTGTATGTGGCACAGTCAGTTTAATGTGGTGTGCCTATCATGGACGAAATTTGCGCAGTTTCCGCTGATATTGTGTCTACCAATTCTCCATGCAATGAGGGGGTGGGGGTGCTGCTGTCTCGTTGGGATCTCTGGGACCAGATATCTCTCAAAGCTTTTCTGTGATATGCCTGAATATATATATATATATATATATATATTTAGTTGGATTGATGTGAGTTTGTGACCCTGGGTTTCATGCTGTTCGCGATTTTCAGACAAAGTTTGTCTGAAGAATCGCAAATAGCGTGAAACGCAGGGCCACAAACTCACATCAATCCAACTAAATATGTTAGCTCTATCACTGATATTGAGCGCTTTCCACTAAGTACTGCGCATATATAATATATAAATAAAATATACAAAAATTATATATATATTATTAGTAGTAATAATCTTATAAGTATAAGAAATTATACTCATCCGGAAAACCTTCGGTGTCTTGATTTGCGAATAATCAAGCCAATACCAAAGGGGGAAACAGGTATAAAAAAAAAAAAAAAGAAGAAAGAACCAAGAACATGTACGTCAGCCGAAAATAATCGTCTAGCATGCAAGTCCAAAGAAAAAAAAACCGATACGAGTAGGCAAAATAACTAAATAAAGTGATCGATACAGTAAGTAGAGCAGACCTAGTTAAACCTAGAGAGCCAGACAAATCTGCTAAGGTGAAACCTTGGTAGGTTTGTCTGGCTCTTTAGGTTTAACTCATATATAATTTCTTGAGTGAAGCATTATTATTGCAGTAGTAGTGTATATATGTATATACACGTGTATGTAAAAATATCTGGGTTGGTGTCTAGGCGCGCGGTTAGCTTAATAGCAGTGATGGACCCCAAACCTTTGATAAGGTATCTGTCTAGGGTGATTGATTCGTTTTTTTTATGTCTTATCACCCAATTCCAGGTTATTTAAAGCCAGAAAATATTTTTAGATTATAAGATAATAATAGTTTAATGCTACAATTAACCCATAGGTGGGTGAAAAAAAGGTGGATTCATACCTTTGCCAAAGATATTTTGCGCATAAGAGGAATATAACAAACCCCATGGGAATTGGAACTCAGCAACTCCAATTAACAATTCCGAGCTATTATCCATTATACCACCCGCACACCCATGCTTACAACACTGACCAGCCTCGATGTTGTTTAACTTCGGTAATCGTATGGGAACTGGCGATGTGGCCGTTTAGCCTATCTGTCTAGCAGAAGGAAAATTCTGATGTAACACCGGCCTCAGTACTAATCTGGATTATTATTGTTGGTGCGATTCCTTGCCCTACTATGCAAGCAGTACACGACTATAATTTTAATTGATCCTGTTAGAGACAAGCGTATGGTTGCAAGAAATATGACAACAGTAGAAATAGATTTACCTGATTTATTTCAATAGGAATATGTGGTTTTGGGACAGCTACCTTGTGGTATAGTTTATAGGCCGGCTGAAGATCTGGGTTGATTTCTCATAGTAGTTCTCGCTGATTGGCGTGGCGCTACTGCTGCTGGCTGCTGCTGACCGCTCAGTCTGACCGTGACAGGTCTCTTCCCTGGCCTCCTGTTGACTGCCGTTGTACTTCCCCCTGTTTTTATGGCTTGACAGGCTCGTAAAACGACGCGAGTATAATTAGGGGGGAAGCATTTTTATTGGTCGAAAAATAAAAACACTTTAAAATATTATT
Source organism: Acanthosepion pharaonis (assembly GCA_903632075.3). Taxonomy (NCBI): domain Eukaryota; kingdom Metazoa; phylum Mollusca; class Cephalopoda; order Sepiida; family Sepiidae; genus Acanthosepion; species Acanthosepion pharaonis. Next base: position 94,470 of record CAHIKZ030000897.1, on the reverse strand, counting down.
TTATTTTTCGACCGGAACTCGTGCGTCGGGAATATGCTTAAACACGTAAATATGGTCATTTTGTGACGGGACCTTGAGTATGTTAGTTTATTTGCCTGCAAATCAGCCGAGATATGTCTTATTTTATAACAATCCTTTTTTTTATAGCCATTTTAGACTGCCATTACTAAGAATATAGAAGAACTTAATTTTCACTACTTACTAACCACCGTAGAATGTGGCGGTCTGAGTGGCAATAAGAAAAATTGTCTCTACAGCTGATTATGACAAATCTATTGTTAGTTCAACATTTGCCTAAAGCCAAACTTTTGACATTCCACATTGTCATCGAATGGCAGTTTATTTTTTTTATTTTTTAATTTATTTTTTGCATTACACACTGTTTTATTTATTTATTTATTTTCTATTTATTTTTTGCATTACAGTTTTATTTATTTATTTATTTTAATTTTTTTTTGCATTACACACTGTTTTTTTATTTATTTATTTATTTTTTGCATTACACATTGTTTTTTATTTATTTATTTATTTATTTATTGCATTACACACTGTTTTTTATTTATTTATTTAATTCTTTGTACTTTATCTGTTTGAAACTACAAGTCGCCTTCTTTTAAGTTTTGGTCAGATAATCTCTTTTATATAAATGTAATTGAGGCTTCCTTTTAGAAAAGAGAATGGGTTAGAGTTGAAATTTCTGAATTATTAAGGTTAGCTTAGTATAGCACAAGGCCCCAAGTATCTGGGAGCATCCAGTAAATATAAAACTCGCTACTCTGGAGTAATGGTCAACCAAACTAACATCGCTAATAATTACTTAACCTGAAGCACCCAGAGGTGGAAAACTTGTTGATTAGATCTATTATTTGACATGTGGCCTATTTTTGGCTACTTGATTTCGAAACCAGAATTGGTTCTTGGCATCAGAAATCCTCCACATCGACAGGGGTTCCTGGAACTGAAAACTAAACAGAAGTCTAAGTTTGTCTTCTTGATTTCAATCTATGACAATTGAGCTGTCTCGTTTGTCTGAAATCATTTCTGCCATTAAAAATAGATCATAAAACTTCATTTTCTGTTGTTTTTCTCACCGGAACATCAGCTTCTAAAGATGTCATATACTGTATATATCGACGAAAAGGCGACGTTTTAACCTTAAAAAAATTCCCCCCAAATAAGGGGCCGTCTTATACTCCAGGTATAAAATGTGAACCTTAAATTTTGTATTTTATTGTAAGCTGTTAGCATAGGAGATTTTTGACGGTAGGCTGGGCCCTGACTTGGTAACTATCGACCCAAATATTTTCTACTGAAACAATTCACATTATTATAATAAAAGTTTAGTGTAATAAAAGTACTCTTAATATGTGGTATGATTGCACAACAACAATAAAACATATTCGTCAAGAGAAAAATCCAAAACCAGCGTCACACATTGTAAACTGTTTTTTCATTAGAATTTGAGTAAAAAGAAAGTATATGCTTACGGAATTTATTTAATAAATTCAATAAAATAGATTTTAAAATACGGTTTGGGGATCGTCTTTATGGTGAATATAGCTCGAGACCTACATTTTGACTTGAAAATTTGGGGGTCGTCTTATACACCCAGTCGCCAGCATATACGATAAGTAATATATGTTGGAAAAGTCTATCTTACAAGCAAAAAGCAAAATAAAGAAAAAGGATTTAAAACTAAAACAAAAAATGTATACAGTAGAATAATAAAATCAAATTTTATTAAATATGTATACAGTAGCATATATTAAAACCAAATCTTTATTTTTAGAGAGGATAAGAAAATTTAATATCTGATCTCTGCTTGTAACAAGGTAAATCTCTGTATGTAGTATCATATTTTCAAATGTGTATGTACGCTCAGGTTAAGTTTAAAAAAAGTTACAATGTTGTCATTTGAAATACTCTAAATGGTTTATAAGAAGTTGATGGAGGAAAGGCATTCACCACCTGCTTATAAAGTCATGTTCCTTGAAAAGGTGGTAAATAGAACGATGCTGGACTGTTACCAAGTAGTCTAAATAAAACATGCAACATCAGACAGTGGGTACCCCTACAAAGGTTCGAACCTTGCCGGGAAGCACATTTTTTAAAAAGTTTTCTTGAGTGCGCAAGCCGGTAGGCGTAATAGACACCGTTCATAAAACGGGACACCTAAATTCTAACACGGGGATCCACTAAAAATAATGTTTGAACTTTGAAATAATAAAATTAAACCATTTTAGAATTTCAATTAGTTGACAAATCAATTTAGGTTATCTTACGGTCCTGTACTTTTTAAACTTTGTTCATTGATCATAACTTTATTTTGTTTGTTCCTATTAGTATAAACAAAAAGATAAAGAAAGGAATAAGCTAATTTTTATTAGTTTTTAAATATGCTTTTTCTGAGTATTGGGGATATTCTGAAATTTATTACAGTGTAACCCGGATATAAGAGAGTTGTCGGGATCGGAGAAGTCTCTTATATCCGGGTTTGGTCTATTTTATATACATTAACACGGGCTCTAATTTGGGACCAGAGAAAATCTCTCTTATATTCGGGTTACACTAACCCTTTGAGTCCTGCATTCCCAAACACTGCCGAGCTCCGGAGTCAAAATTCGCAAATAATTGATAATGTTTCACGGTAAAAATATTTGCAAGTGTTTACCCACCGTTCAACCAGTATCCGAACATTAAGTCATTTTTCTCTACCTCTGTTCAACCGCTGGCTGGACATTGTCATTTTTCTCTTCCACCGGTAAAGCAGCGACCAGGGTTCAGTGGGTTTAAAGGTAACATAGATACACCGGGGCTGAAAATCTCAACGCCATTTATAAAATTTAAATAGTACAGCCCACAAAGCAGTAGAATTACAATAATTATTTATAATAAATAATTATAAAAATACAAGCAAGTTCAAGTTTAATTTTATGAAATAACGATTGAGCGCTTGTCGTAGAGCAATGGTAAGTGTAAGCTCGTTTAAATGAGTTCGAACTTAACCTCGAAATAAAAATTTTTAAAATTAAGAAAATGGCCGCTTTTAAATTTTTTTTTTTTTTTTAAATCGAGCAATTATTTGACATTCCCATCTATATAATTTCTATCTGAAATACAACAGAATATTTTACTTACTGGAAATAAATCGTTTTAAAACTAAAATGAAATCTTCAAGAATGCTTTTTCATTTTTAAAATTTAATTTTAAAACTTAGGTATATAAAATTCAGTGGGGTGCCTAAAATTAACTTATGCATTTATTTTATATATTTTTTTTAATTTAAAAAACAAAAAAACAAACAACAAAAACCGTCATGTGTATGCACTCCTCTTTTCTTTGCGTATGTATATAGTGTTACAGAGTGTATCATAATTCTGTTTGATCAGGGCAGGATATGACGGAAGATAATTTTTAGAGACAGAAAAAGAAAATGCAAAAAATATTTTTCTAACGATCAGCTTTTTAACTAAGCGAAGACAAGAAGAGAAACTTTCTTCGTTTGTTGAAGCGTTTTTATGGAAACTTGAGTGAGTTTAAAGGAGGAAAACGACAAATCAATGGGTTGTGGGGGAGTGAGAGAGTGTGTGTGTGTGTGTGTGTGTGTGTGTGTGTGTGTGTAGGAATGGAATCCACTTTCTTTTTCCCAACCTTCTTCCCCCAACAGGTGAAAGCATTGACAATCACAGAGTACTTAAATTTGAGATTAGGTTGAGACTTGAAAATAAATAAAAATAAAATAGGGAGTGCGTCATTTTTTTTTTTCTCTTTTAAATCTCTCTTATTTCTTTTTCTCGTCCGCTCTTTCGTCTTGTCTGTTTAGAAAGCAAGTGGGTTTTGGTTGGTTGTGCTAAAATAGGCACAAAGTCAAAAAAAAGGGATGGGCACATTTTTTTTCTTGTGTATATATGGTTGGGTGCGTGTCAGTTTCGTCTTGGCGGGAACGTATGCTGTGTGGAGACATAGGTCACTAGTGGCGGTGAGTACACTCAGGTACGGAGTTCGGAGCGAAGAACGAAAAAAAATAACATGGGAGTGGTAAATTAAAAACACACGCAATAAAAAAAATAATAAATTCATGAAATTGAAATTGCATATACAATTTTCCCTCTTATTCAGATGTTTACGGGGGTTTATGGAGAGAAAGAAAGTGACTTCTGGGTTTTATGGTGTGTGGGTGTTAGACATGCCAATTTCTTTGTTTCACAAAAGAAATTGAATTTCCTCAAATTGGTGAGAGATTTTCGTTTGATTTATCAAGTAGGTGGCAATATAAAAATGAAATAAAAAATGAAAATAAATGCAGTAAAATTGTAAAGGACTAAATTTTCCTTTTCCCCCTTTGTCTTTTTTTTTTTTTTTTACTTTTTTTTTTCATTCTATTTTTTCTTTCATTCTATTTTTTCTTTCATTCTTTCTCTCCTTTCCCTCTTCTTTCTCTCCTTTTTCTCTTATTTCTTTCTCTCCTTTTTCTCTTATTTCTTTCTCTCCTTTCCCTCTTATTTCTTTCTCTCCTTTTTCTCTTATTTCTTTCTCTCCTTTTTCTCTTATTTCTTTCTCTCCTTTTTCTCTTATTTCTTTCTCTCCTTTTTCTCTTATTTCTTTCTCTCCTTTTTCTCTTATTTCTTTCTCTCCTTTTTCTCTTATTTCTTTCTCTCCTTTTTCTCTTATTTCTTTCTCTCCTTTTTCTCTTATTTCTTTCTCTCCTTTTCTTTATTTCTTTCTCTCCTTTTCTCTTATTTCTTTCTCTCCTTTTCTCTTTTTCTTTCTCTCCTTTTCTCTTATTTCTTTCTCTCCTTTTTCTCTTATTTCTTTCTCTCCTTTTTCTCTTATTTCTTTCTCTCCTTTTTCTCTTATTTCTTTCTCTCCTTTTTCTCTTATTTCTTTCTCTCCTTTTCTCTTATTTTTTCTCTCCTTTTTCTCTTATTTCTTTCTCTCCTTTTTCTCTTATTTCTTTCTCTCCTTTTTCTCTTATTTCTTTGCCTCTATTTTTTCTTCTTTTTATTTTTCTTCCTTCATTTTTGTTCTCCCTACTTCTCTGAAAGGACTGCAGGTATCAACTTTAAATTTATTCACTTCTTTCTTTTTACTTCACATCCTTAGGCCTATTCTTTGTCGTCTTCATAATAAAAGGGCATCACCTTATGACCTTCTAAAAAGGTGAGGTGTATGTAGAAACAGCAAAGAATACTATAAAAATGACCCTCTTCTTAACAAACTCATTGTCTCACTTTTAACTCTCTTGTTTTCTATTCACATTTAAAACTATAAACTATGTCCTTTTTGTCTTTATTCATTTACTGTTGCTCATATTCTCCCAGTTTGCTTAGTTAATGTCAACATGAATGATTTAAACATGTCTTTATGCTTTACAAATCCACATTTAGTTTTTAAATCCAGCCAAAAATGACTGTCCTCTTTGAGCTTTCATTTAACTTAATTTAAAGATCAGTGAGATTCTAAAATAGTAGTATTTCATTATTTCTTCGGTTATTTAAATACTGAACATTTTCTGAAATAGTGTTGCTTAGCCATTTACATAGTTGTGTATATTTGGTGTCCAAACTGGAGTAAAAACCAATGTCTCAAATACCGATTTTCAAGGGTTCTAATCACTTTAGGCTATCAGTGCAAAACCATCTTCCTTTTTCTGCTAGGCCTTGTGCCAGACGAAATTAAGCTTAAAATATATCTAAAAAAAGGATGTTTTGTTTAAATTAAAAGGAACTGTAAATATCAAATATTAGAAATGTAAGCGCCTTTTTGTTTCAGTAGCACCCTTACCAACTGAGCAACCAGACTGAAGATAAACAGAACTTTTAATGTTCAATTTGTATTATTTTTATACTGTATTGGCAATAATATCCTTTTAGACGGGCTAAAATCGCTAATGCTGCAGAGTTGTCTGAACGTTTTTGTATTTTAAACAGACTGTGAGGTAATCTCCACTTGTGACAAATAAGTTACTCCCTTTTTCTTCTCCTTTTTCCTTTTTACTTTCTGTCTTCTTTCCCCTTTTCTCCTCCATTTTTTTTATTTTGCCACCCACGCTTTTTCCTTGTGGCTTTGTGAAACCCATCAACGTGACTTTAAGTTATTTTTTTGTGACAGGAAAATAAAAAGCTACAAAAAAAAAAAAATAAAAAAAAAATGAAACTTCTGGTTCTCCAAAATATCATAGAAAAAAATCATTTAATTAACTCCAAGTTAAATGGAGTAAATATTTCAGTTTTGACAATTTTTATTTAATTTATAATAAATTATACTCTTGTGCCACTACTTTTTTTTTTCTATTTTAAGGCAACAAATTCACTAATTCATCATGAGTTCTGTGACATATTTTTCTGATGATTGGCCCTGTAAGCTTTCAGACAATACCTGTTTGTAAAAAGATAAAAATAAATATATAAACCTGTTTTTTTTTTTTTTTTTTTTTTTTTTTTTTTTTTTTTAACCAAATTTTGAGACCAGTGTTACTGTGTACTTCAGAAATATCGGCTTTTGTCAGATTTAATAATCTGAAATTAAAACAAAACTCTTTATAAATCACTTAAACATGATGATGTAAGAAATTCATACATTTTGAAAATTAAATTTAATTAAGCGTTGAAGTAAAATTTGAGTGTTTTGTCTTTTCATTTTACTACAGGATATCTAACTCTTTTCTTTTCATCTTAAAAAAAGACCAACAAACATTCAAAAAATTACACCAGAGATCGATTACATAAGAAGACATAGACAAGATAAATTAATGTCTATTTGATGGGAAGGAGAGAGGAAAGTAACTACAAAAGTAAACATTGCATTTTTTTTTTATTTCTGTTTGAAGAGTAATAAATTATTTATTTAATAAGAATAAAATAGTAGCTTCATGAGAAAAGTATTCAGAATTTAAGTTAATATTCTTCAGATCTTATCATGGTTGCATTTATTTTTTAAGTGAACAGAATTAATTTTCTTTCTTTTTTATTTTTACCCCCACCCCCCATTTGTTAGAGCATTTTTTTTTTAGTATTTATTTCTGTTTTTATTTTTTTAGTATTTATTTTTGTATGCAATTATTTTACTTGACACAATTTAAAAATATCAAATTTGATCTGTGAGAGGTAGCTGTCACTTTTTCACATGTCTATAAGTAACATACTTGAAATAGAAAGCCTTTTTTTAATTACTTTTCAAAGGCATGTCTTTTTTAATCTTTAATAATAGTTTGGCCATAAACATTTTAATTGCATTACACAGAAATTACAAAAGAATTTGGTTACTAAAAGAGTTTCCCTAGGTGATGGCAAACAAACTAATCCATGTCCCTTCAGATTTCAGTCAGTTATATGCTATGCGTGATACACACTTAGGTGATCATGTATCGAAAGATATATGACTGACAAGGCAGATTTTTTCCCACAGTAGATTGCCATTTATTCCTGTGGTAGACCAGTTGCCATCCAAGGCTATAGAACTCTTCTTCTCCTCCCCAGCTATTTACCCATAGCTAAAGGGAGAAAAGGATTCATACCTTTCCCAAGGGTATTAGCACATAAATGAATGTAATGGATTTGACTGGAATTTGAACTTGGCTCTCTGATTTCTCAATCCTTGCCGCTATCCATTACTCTACTTTCAGGTTTAGTTAACTAATATTAGGGAGTAATATATTAATGAGATTGTCAAGTTTAGCTAGTTTTATGACCTTGGTCATGACACATTTAGAGGAATATTGCATCACACCATTGCAGACAAATATAAAAATGACAAAATTAATTTGGTCTCTTGCAATCCCTCCATTAGAAGACAAACTATGAATTCTCAGAGTTGACTTGATTACAATTGCTAAAATGGGTGTGAAGCTGGTGTAATGATTAAAAAAATAATTACACTGTTTTGCAGTGTGCTTTCAACTTTAAACAACTTTGAGAATGATAGCAAAAATATAATTTTGGTAACAGAAATTTGTTATGGTAAGTTAAAAAAAAAAAATTCCTTAGTAGCTGTCATAATTTATATGATAAATATTAGAATATATGTGAAAGTGTGCCCTACCAATTAGGCTATGAGAAAACATGAAAGCAAAGCTCAATTACCTACTCAAGAAATACACATCTCTTGTTTGAACCTTTCAAAGTCTATAGGGAATGATTTCCCTGATGGAAAAAGGAAATCCAGCTAATATCTACAGTAAAAACTTATTAGAATCACCTTTACATAATTAAGTGACTGTTGTCTAGTTAAGGACAATTTACTTTAAGGAAATAAAATTAAATTTAAATTAAGGAAAATTGAGAATTCTGGAAAAGTAGGTTTCATTGGCTACTGTTTACTTTTTGGTTGTCGCATTTTTCACCCCCCACCCTCATCACGTATTTGTAATTTTGGTGTAAATATTGATGAATCGTGAGTTTTTGATTTTTTTTTTTTTTTTTTTTTTTTTTTAACTGAATTGTGTTGAAATTATCACAAATTTAACATTGTTGAAGTTATTGATATTATTTTTTGTTGAGATTTACAAATTCTACGTTTTGTTCAATTTCATGAACCAGTCGATGAAATTTGAATAAGCTGATTTGTTTGGAAAAATACTTTCACAAAAACCCTACTTTGCGGTTTAATAATTTCTTTAATTTTATGGGACTTCACGTTAAACAATATTTTTTAACAAAATTTTTTATTTATTTTTTTTTAATTTTTAACAGTGAAGAATAAATTTTTAGGATTTCTTACTCTTAAGTATGCAACATACAACTGGCCATGTGTAAATATTTCTTTCTGAAGACAAATTCCAACTTTTTTTAAGCAGTTGGCCTGGTGATTTGTTTATAGTTCTTGCAAATACAATTAAAGGAAAGATATGCTAAAAACAATATTGTACTTTTATTAGATAAGTATTTGTTATTTTAATCATTAAGTTATTTTTAAAATAGTGGGATTATTTTGTATGCTATATAATAAAACATTCAATTTAAAAAAAAAAATGTATGAAAATTTATTGTACTAAGCTTTGCACTGTAGTAAAATCAACTGTACTTTACATCTCCCTTAACCAGTTTACACTTCTCCCCAAAATTTGGTTTTGATCAGTCAGTGTACGGCTATTTTAGAGGGTTTTTGATTGTATGTTGTTTATATATTGAGATTTCCTCTTTGGTACCAAGACTTTATGAATGTAAGCAGAGTACTAGATTGTGGTGTAAGGAATATTGGTTAGGAATGAGAAATTAGAGAGTCCAGATTAAATTCCAGTTGGGTTCATGACATTCACTTACATGCAAAAACACATGAGAAAGGTATGGATCCATCTCTTCTCCCCTCCAGATATGGGTCGAATAGCAGGACAGACTGGGTCCTATAGCCTTGTTTGGCAACCAGTCTACTGAAGAAAGAAATGGCAACTTACTGCAGGAAAATCTTCTGCCTTGTCAGTCATGAATCTAAGGAGACATTATCACCCAAGCATGTATCATGTATGGCATCTAGCTGACTAGATTAGCAGCATGGTCTCATCATTTTACAGTTGAAATGGCTAAATTTAACTGTAAATTCTATGCCAACTGTTTCTTCTCTCACACTTCTCACTTATGGAACTCCATCCATTTACACAAGCTTGTTAGGTAGGAGATTTGCTGTTTTCCTCTGTTTCTCTTGCTTTCAGTGTCCTGTGTGTATCAAATTTTCCTACCCTTCTTTCCGCATGTTTCCTAGATATTTAACTGTTACTTTCCATTTTCTTTTAAGATTTCCTCATTACTCATATGTTTGGTCCATGGTATTCTCTGCATCTTTCTGTAGAAGCACACCTCTGTTGCTTCATATGTCTTCATCTGTGTTGAGATTGTCCAGCATTTACTGCCATATAAGATTGATTTTACATAGCAGTTCAGCAACCGCTTAAAGCCAAGTATGACCATTAAACCAAGGAAAGCCATCACAGCAAAGCAAAGTGAGGCTCAATTACTCTAGTTAAGAAATGTGTATCTCTCGTGACATTTCAAACTCTATATCTGCTAAACTTATTCTTATACCTGAAATGTAAAAAATAATTAATGAATTTTTAAACAGTGAAATTAATGTCTATCTACCTAGAGATTGAAAGTCTTAATAAAGAAAGTGATTCCCGACAGGAAACTAGCCTGCATTTAATTTTTTTCTAATCTCGGAAACCACTTCCTGTTGGAACACACACACACACACACAGTGTGATCATAGTAATTAACACTGCATAGTGACTGTCACTTTTATGCCTCAATGTGATCTTGAAACCAAGTACTTTGGTTTCAGAATGATCTTCTCTTATAAATATAGCAAATTTTATTTCACATACACACACACACACATGTATTGGGGAGGGAATAGGGAGGCTGGGTGGTGGAAGATATGGAGTCTTGTTATGTCGTGTTAATTGAGTTATACTGAACTAATGTTGGCACCACACACTGAACTCTGACCTTTTCTCTTCTCAACCCACCCCTTCAACAGTTGTTGCCGCTGCTGCTGTTTTTGTTAAATTGTTTATCGCTAGTCTTGTGGGAGAGAGAGACAAGAGAGATAAAGAAAAAGAGAAGGGTACCTAGGAGCACAGGTCAAGGATACCTAACTACTTTGTTTTTTTTTTATGTGGGACGCCCTCTTCTCATTTTATATAATTGCCCCTGACTTTTTGTCCTCCAACAGCAAGACTTTTCCCCCCTCCCCCATTACTACTCCTCACTTAATGTCATTGTCTGCTTTCCCAATGTCTTCTATTAACTTTTATTCATTTATCTATTTACCTTTGTTTTCTTATTTCCATGAAAAATGTTTCATGTTCTTCTCTGCTTGCAGCAATGACAGAATAACCAGGTTTGCATATGTGTCAAAGGTGCGTATTCGAGGGATTAGAATGTTTGCATTCTGACCCTGAGACCTGGGTTCGAATCTCACCATGGTCAATTTGTCTGGTAGGAGACTTCCCGATGTTATGAAAGTGCCTGAAAATCATTTTATGTAAACCTAAGTGCCTGGGTATATGCAACCCTTGGGGGTCGTTGATAGCTGTGCTAGCACAAAATCACAAGTCATTGTGACCAAGGGTTTGTGTGCTGGCCTTGTTCAGGTTATTGATCATGCTAGATAACATACTCTTTCCCAGAAACTGTAACTAAGGTCTGCTCAGCATAGTTGCAGTATAAACCAGGTTGATTCTGTTGGTGTTGAACAAACACAGATGTGCCTGAGCAAGCATCTGCAATAGGGATTGGCTAGCCATCCTAATAGATGGGTATCATTGAATACGAGTGGCCAGCTATTATATAGATAGGTAGTAATCTGTTGGTATAATCCAAGCGAGTCCTATTAATACAATATAGCATTTGAAATATTAAAACAGACTCACAAAGAGTGCTCAATGTTTATTTTCATTAAACAGAGCAAAATTTTTCTTACAATTGGAATTCCTCAACTAACCAATCTCCTACAAACTGATGCCATAAACAATTTGAAAAATCCTGTGAATTTTAAAATTAAAATTTGTAGGTGAAAATGGTCATGAACTAATGGTATTGTAATTCCAACTGTAAGAAATATATATAATCAATTTACTTCAAGCAAGGCAGTAATGCTAATAAGATGCAAAGGGCTACTGAGCGTGAAAGAGAATGAAAAGACTTTAGAAGGAACTTGAAAATCGATCCTAAACAGGAAACGAGGTAAGCCTCTACTCCTGTTCAAAAGAGTGGGGAAAAGTATAAACTGGACAATAGACAAACTTATCTACACCTATTGAGGAAAAAATAAAATAAAATAAATTTCAGTTTAGGCAAAGATGTCAAAAGTATAAAGTTGAAGTAGACATTAGAAGGAATTGGAAGCCCAATTTGAAACAGGAAATAACTTCTGCTCCAGTTCAAAAGACTGGGGAAGAGTGTGAACTAGCAATATTTTTTTTATGGGGAGATTGAAACCCTAATCCACCTCCCACCTTCCAATCAAAATTCATTTATTATAATCATTTATATTTAAAAAAAAAGAAAAAGGAAAGACATGGTGGTTGCAGTGTATGCTTGTTTAACATAATCCCTGGTAAACCTGCATTCCCATTTTCTGCTAGTTATGGAATAGTGTAACTCTTAGACATTCCTGTCAGACATATTCTAATTTAATCCCCACTACACAAGCCCAGGAAATTTTTCAGTGGATGCCCAGGATGCTAATACAGTTTTACTTTAGTTTCTCTAGTTCTTCATTAATGTCCATGATTGACAATTTTAGCATTTTATGAAAACACTGAGGAATACAAACAAAATTTGTTGATTTTAATGCACATCTGGGAATAGCTAGGATTTTAGAAGTTCTTGAAATATGGAAAAATTAAGTCTTGAAATCAATGCATGAAATAGCCATTATTGTTTTATCAGTAGGTCCTCATGGCCGAGGTGGTCTAAGGCATGTCAGGCAGGTTCAAATCCTGCTGGGGGACGCATATTTTCTAACAATATTTCTAGAAATATTCAAGCCAGTAGATGTAAATAAACAAAATACTGTTTAATAAATAAATAAAAGCAGAACATCTACTTGAATATGAGTATCTATAAATTATTGCTTAAGCAAATAAATTAAAAATCTGTTGGATTTCATCCATTTACTAAAAAAAAAAAATACACACACTCTCTCTCTCTCTCTCTCTCTCTCTCTCTCTCTCCTTTATATCAATAAGAAATATATCTCTCTTTTTGCATCTAATTTCTCCCTAATTATTTTAACCTTTGTGGTGCTGTATGCATTCATCTAAAAGTCTCCAAGGTAGATACATCTTGTAAAACTTTCATATGGAAAATATGTAATTTTTTTTTTTTTTTTTTTCATCTGCTGGCAAATTTGGTTTGTATATATGTACCCCCTCATCTGCACATTTTTATTTTTGCATAATATATGCACATATATAATTATTTGTATTGATCTGTATTGAAATAAGATTGCTTTATTAATTGGCCAATTAGTTAATAAGTACTTCGATATTTTCTGATTGAGGTCAGCTCAGCTTTAGATATTACTTTGCATCAATGATCCAATTTCTAGATCTGCACCTCCATTGCAGTCCCCCCCCACATGCATTTTATTTATTTCTGTTTACTTCTTTGCTGCCCCCCTACAAACATACCTGAGTTGGTGTGTCAATCAGTGTGAACTTCGAAATGTTTTCCACAGCAAAATAAATGTGTTTACCACAAGCAATTAATCGTAATTATGACTTATTTAATTAATTGTAATTATGACTAATGCCATTGTTTATTTCTATGTTTCACTCCAACTCATTGACTGACGCTGAGGTTTTTTTTTTTTTGTTTTGTTTTTCTTCACTTAATTAATTAATGGGCTTCTGTCTAATTAATTCTCTTATTGTTTGTTATCTATCTCTACCTTTTGGCTTTTTTTTATTATTATATTTTTTTTAATCATTTCACTCCAAGCAAGGTGATAAAGACACTAAGATGCAAGGAGTTACTGGGAGTGAAATAGAATGAGAAAACTTGAAAGAACAGGATTCAAGAAGACAGAAAATGGTGATTGTGTTGCATTTAAATTTTTGCAGGTCACAGGGAAGCAAGAAATCAAAATCAATTGTAAATATGCAAAAAGAATGTTGTTCTGTCTTGTTCCACGTCTTGAAGTGCTGCAATTTGTGCATCTGATTCAACAAATCTGCCTTTTAAAATACTCAATGACAGTGTTTCTTCTGTCATATGATGTTTGTGGGTGTTGGTGATTAAAAAGATCAGGGTGGTGAGGGCAGGCAGGATTTCATAATGGTTGGTTTGTTCACTTCTTAATAGATACCAAATAATTGGGAAATGTCCAACACAAGACTGGAATTTTTAGTCTTGCCATTTGTTTAAGTAAATATGTAAGTTCTTGGTGGTAGTGCTATGGTTTCGGGCGTATCCTCTTTCTACTCTTGGTATGTTGCCTCTTTGGGGAGGGATAAATTGAAATTACAAAAATAAAAAAGAATTTTCAATCTTATACTTGGTTATAAGATTATACATTTAATTGGATGAGTATCCTCATCTTGGTTGTTATGTTTTTGCCATTGTGCCTTAAAGATTCTAAGTTAAGTTTCACTACTGCATTTTTATGGCTTTGTCTACTGGCTGTGCTGGTTCATTTTGGGGAAAAAATAGCAAATGGACATTTGCTGGAAATGGACTTCTAATTCTCTTGTAATTAATTCTAAATATTTCTGATGGAAATATCTCATGGGTGCCATCATTTTGGTTTTGATCAGATACTCTGTAATACAGATTAAGGCAAATGACACCCTCAACACAATATAATAAAAATACATCAGGCAATGTAAATATCATAAAAAACGTATATGTATGTCCTAAGTATCAGAAGTCTTAATAACCTCCTAGGAATTCTGAAGCAAACTCTTTCTTCAATCAATGGGAGGGATCTTCCTTCCATTGTCTACACTATAGAGAATATCATGTAGCAGTTAATCCCCCCCCCTTATGATGGCATTCATCTCTTCAAAGTAGTCTATATATAACTTAAGAAGCTATTTTTTTTCTTTTTATTGAAAAACAAACAAAAAATAACAATGTTTATATTATTTACATTTGAAATATTGTTGTCGTTTTTGTTGCTATTATCATAGAATTTTGACCACAACAGACAAGACTGGAATTTGAACTCTCCTCGCTGATACCCGCCATTTTTCACACTGATAACCAAAATGTTTCCTGCACATCCTGCTAAATTAGGAGAGAGAAAAGCTATGCCAAAGTTGCTAAGATCTACAGTTGGAATGAATCTGTCATAACTTTTATTAGTCATCATCATCAGCAGTAGTATCATCATCACCACCTTGACTTTTATAATTGTAAGGGGGATTCAAATGCAGAAGCCATATTGAATCTCCTCCACAACGGTCTATCAATGGCAGCCATCAGCAGTTCTGGTATAGTCATACTTGTCCATTGTTTGACATTGTCCAGCTAGTTATTGCATTGACATCCACTCCTACATCCACCTTCAACAGTGACAACGGTGAAATTCTTGCACAGGCTGTCGTGCCTTGTCCAAACTGTGCCATTTTTCTCCATTTGGCAGTGGCGAGAAGAGATTCCTGATGGCTCACAAAGCTTTCAACCCTTTTCTGCATTGGTTTTATGTTCCCAAAAAAAGATGCCAAGGAGTTTTCTTAAGCATTTATTCTCAAACGCTTGGATCCTTCTCTCTCTTTCTGCCAGCAGTATCCATGTTTCACATCCATTCAGAAGAATGGACACTACCAGTGATTTGTACAGTCTGTACTTTGTTTGAAAGCTTGTTCTGCTCCTCCACATTCTTGCCAATTTGGTCATCACTGCCATAGCTGCAGCAATTTGTGTGCAGATTTCTGAGCTGCAGGTACCATTTTATTACAGTATACGTTTACAATTATTTTGTTTTATCTATTAGTGTTATCAATCCTTTACTTTGCCTAATTTATAAATTAATGCTTATTGTGAGTATGCATAAGTTCTGGGACAAAGAGTTATCATTATTTCAATGCAGACTAATATCCTCATCTTTGTCGTTGTTATCACACTTTAATCCACAAGGTTATTGTCCTGTTAAAGTGTTTGTTCATGAACTTGGTGACCTTGTGATTGTGAGTTCAATCGCTGGGCCAGCCACAAGACATGGTCAGTGGAATCTACTCCTGAGGATTAAATAAATGTTTCAGTCCAAAATTCAATGAAGGTTACGTGGATTGACAAGTACCTTATGAAGGCTTGAGGGTACAACAAAGATGAAGACAATTTAGTTTGTTTGGACTGTTGTTATCTTTATTGTCATATTCATGTTTCGACCTTTGGGGAGACATGACCCAGTGGATAAAATCATTGATCGAAACAGATCAGTATGTTCATACAGAGGTGTACAAAGGTGTCTGTCAAGAAAAAGTTTCTCAAGCTTAGTATATCCATGAATACAACTCTTGTAAATTTATAACCATTTTATGTAAACCTGAGTAATTCTACAAAATCCAGAAGATAATAAGTCACAAAACATTTCAGGATAAGTCAGATAGGGGTACAAAAATTATATTCATTGCCAGGTGTACTGATAACCATTACAATACCACTAGAAAGACACAATGGAAATTTCTGGAACATATAATAGACAACAGAGAGCTTTTAGAAATTGATATTCACAGGACATTGAAAGAGGGGCAGAGAGAAATTTTGAGTAACCTACCAAACAAGCTTAGATAAGTGGATGCTAGAACAGGGATAGTAAGAGGACAAGACTTGCTTAGAGATACAAAGGATAGGAAGTTGTAGAGAGCCATGATTGCTCACATCCTGAAGGGACACAACACATAAAAGAATTCTTTACAGTTTGATTTACCTGTGTTTATCTTTTACTTTAGGTTGTATGAATTTTGTTATTTGTATCTTTATAATGGAGAGCGAAGTTCTGTCTATGGCTCTTGATGGCTTTTTGTTAATACGATGTGAAACTAAAAGACAAAATGCTAGCAAAGAAATAAAGAGAAAAATATTGGAATTTCAAAACTAGATAAAGGCACTGTGAAGATAGCATATTTGAACTGAACTGTCAGCTTTCTTAAGTGCTTTTTTTTTTTTTTTTTTTTTTTTTTTTTTAAACATCATTTCTGTGGTCAGTTTTGATGGCACCAAGTAGGGTTGGGTGGTTTTGCTAGTTTCATGTAGACAGCAGGCATTCATTGATGTCCAGTTTGTGTATATTATGCAGTTTTCTCAAGCCACACCTATATTAACCTCCCTCACCATCTTTGTACTTCATTCTGCTTATCTTCCTTTTTCTACTTTTTTTTTTTTTTTTTTTTTGTGTGTGTGTGTGTATAGAATGTCAGCCTCCTCCTCCTCCTTCACTTGAACATTCTTGACATGCCGACTGACTCAAGTAAAGGTTGTTTTCCTGCCTGGGACTTTCTTCATTCATTTGTTTGTTCATTCATTTTCTTCACTGACTGCTGCTGCTGCTTATTTCAGTCTGCTGATCTGACTGCGTCTAGTTTTGACATTTGGTTCTTTCTAAAGCTGTTATTCAACTTTGTCAGGATTTTGCAGGACGGTTCCCAGGTTAGAAGCAGCTACGGCTGTCCAGGTTCCAGACTGATATACATTGAGCTTATTTTCTTTCATGTCGTCCAACTTCGGGAAGAACTGTTCATCAATATCATACTATATTATTGATCACTTGGCACTGCTTTGTTATAAACAAAAAGAATTGTTAAAATTTAGAATTAATTTTAACTGTTTTTCAAAGAAATATTTAAATGAACAAAGAAAAACATTTTATACTAAAAAAAAAAGTTTAATTTTTAACACTTCTGCTGTTAAGGTACTTATAAATCTTTATGAAACTCACATTGCCTGCTATTGATATATATATATGTTTCAAGATGCAATGAAATATCAATCTCTGATTTTTGTGTGCTATTTCTGAACCACGGTAGACCTTTAGTAGTGTACAATACAAACTTTTGAGTAACATGTTTTTTATTATATTGTGTCGAGGGGGAATCATTTAGTTTAGTCTGTACTGCAGAGTATCTGATTGAAACCAAAATGGTGGCACTCATGAGAAGCCACTATCTAGCATCTTTATAGTAATTTATTTCTTGTAAATGTCACTTTTCCTATTTTTCTCAAAACAGACCAGCATAGCCAGGCAACAATGTGATAACAATGAAACAGTAAAACTGTTTATCTTGTTTTTTATATTTTAAATTTATATTTCTTTTCACATTTTTTGTTTTTGTCATGGGTAATGTTAATTGTTTATCAAATAAATGTTTCTAATTTTAAAGATTTTGATTTTATTTTATTAAACTTTATTTAGTAACACATCATTTTGTTTCATTCTCTTCTGCTGTTTTACAGACAACTTCATAGTTCTGTCCTCTTGCAACTGTTCAAAGCAAAAACTGCTCTTGGTAGCTTTTGCAGTCTTCCAAGTGATTTTTATTTTTTTATTAAGAGACTTAGTATTTTTTTCTAATCTTTGCCTAATTCAAAAGTGCAATATCTAATGACAAGTGTGTACAAACATTCCAACTAAAATGTAACCATTTTTGACTGGTCACCAAAAATAAACATGTCTGCTGTTAACGTGATAAAATATTATGTACTTCCTGTTAGTAATTTTGGATACTTTTAGTTGATTGCTAACTTCAAATGGTCTAATTGGGAACAATACTTGTTTGAATCAGTCATTTGGTTCTTTAAGGATCATTCCAATCTCACTATGCACAGCATCACATTTTTGGATAAAGACAATTTCTTGCCACAGTTACTGATTGTTCATTCTGCTTATCCTACAATCTTTTGTTCCATGTTGCAAAATATCATTTTTTTCATTGCTTCATTTTGAAACATTTCAGAGTCTACACTTCAAAGTGCTTATCATAACAAAGCTGGTGCAAATGACTTCCAACATTTAATATTGTCAGTAAGTTGACAATTATTTCCCATCCCATATCAGTCAGTTAAGTGCAATACATCATACATGCTTGGGTGATCATGTATGTTTTGATACATGACTGACGAGGCAGATTTTTTTCCCGTAGTAAGTTGCCAACTCTTTCTGTAGTAGGTTAAAGAACCCAGTCTGTCCTGCTATTTAACCCATATATGGGGGGAAGAGATGGATTCATATCTTTTCCAAGAGTATTTGTGTGTAAGGAAATCTAACAAACTCAACTGTAATTTGAATGTGGCTCTCTGATTTTTCACCCCTAGCTGATATCCATTACACCACAACGCACATCCCATATAGTGTTGATTATTCTCAAGTTATGATTGTTATCAACCTCAACTGGTTTACCTAGCTGTGGAGCATCATTCAACAAGAAATTTCAAAGAAGAAACTTCACAAACCACTTTTGACATGTTCACTTATTCACAAGACCTTCAAAACTGATTTTTTTTTTCCTTATAGCATAATACTCTCAAAATGTTGGCTTATTTTCTTCCATGTTAGAATCAATATACCAAATTTAACAACAAAAAATGCCTTCTGATTGCATCTGTCACAATACATTAATTAATTTTGAGTTAATCAGAGGTGTACATTTTTGGAATAGTGCTTTTCTTGGAGAGAAACAGTTACTATTATCAAATATTTGTAGAATTGACTTGTTTTCTATTTTAAATTTATCCCTTTTCTGCAGTTCATGCCTGTTTTTCAAATTTGAATATTTTCACAGTCTCCTAACTACAATGTAAAAGATTGTTTCAGATACATTTGTGTGCAAATGTTTTTTGTTTTGTCTTTTAAACTACTTGCTTATATAATATTACAGGTAAGATTCTATAAATTTAAAAAACTTTCCTTCTTCCAAAAGATTGCTGATGTTGGTGGCAGATCGGAAAACATCAAACAACAATAGCTGCAATTATATTTTAGCATTTACTGAACATGAACCTTGTTTTTGTGTATTATTGCAGCCCAGTGCTTTTAACACTATACTTTTGTAATTTTCTTTGCTAATAAACTAAATACTTCTGGCTGTAGAGGAAAGATTGATGTAAAAACACTGAATTTTGCCTCTTTGACTTAAATTTTAAGAGAGACTCAACATTCATTGAAAAATCATAGAAAAAAAATGATGGTCAGAAATTAAGGCAAGTCTCTGACTGAGATTATATATATATATATATATATATATATAATAAATATATAAAGAAAAGAACAGTAAGATATATTATTCTTATTAATATTTTTATTTTTACAAAACAGTGCTCAGTGCAAATCTACAGAGCATAAATATTATAAATTTACTTATTTAAAAATATGGTTCTATTGCTACACAGGAATTACCATGTTACAAAAACAGAAGCTAAAAACTTCAAATTCAATTATATAATTAAATTAAAGTCCCTAGTTCTGTTTCATTTTCAAGCGAATTTTGGTCCAAAATTCACTTGAAAATGAAACTGAACTAGCCTTCAATCTCTTACTATTTTTCTCCGTGTTGTTCTTGTCAAATTTGCCACCTGCTCTAGTCACGGTGTATTAGAACAAACAATCTTTCTTAAAAAAAAAAATGCCCTCTATCCTTCTGCTTCGAGCTTCTCGATCACAAGATCGAGAATCCCCCCCCCAATCATTTTCGGGTTTTTTTGCTTCGTTCTCCTCATGTTTCGCTTGATTCAAAGTACTTGTACCTGGTCACATCTGTTTCTTTACGTCTGTCTTCGTTTATTATTTTCTTTCTTCCTTTTTTTGTTGTTGTTGTCCTTTTCCAGAGCAAAAGAAGAGAGGAGACGAAAAGAGTTTCTCTTTTCGTCCCCTCTCTTTTCTTTTGCTCCCCACCCATACATTTTACATAATTACATTGTTGAAAATTTTTCGATTCTACCCACTTCTTAAAATCTAACCAAATGACAAAGCCTATTTTAAAACTGTTTTTAAGAGACTAAGCGGTTTCTTAGTCGAGCCAAGAACTTTTCAGCACTCCCTAGTACGGAACCAAAATGATTTATTTTACAGTGCACGCATATGGCTAAAAGTAACGATAGTACTGTTGTGTCACCATAACTTTTTGAGTTTAGATTCTTATAAAAAATTTTAAGTTTATTGGTGACTTCAAGTCAAACCCTTCTAGCTGTGTGTCAATTTATTTTCTATCTGATACATGTTTTTTTTTTTTGGGCGGGGGGGTTCAAGTACCCTGATGCACGTATTTATTTATTTACTACTGCATATTTGGGAGACAGTATTTTGAGTAGCAAATACCAAATTTAAATCAGTTTACAAGGCTTAAAAACAAACTTGTTTTCGATTTAAAGTTCTGAAAAATAAGATTATGTATGTATGTATGTATGTGTGTGTATGTATGTATGAATGAATGAGGGTGGAAATTTGTAAACTATCTTCTTATTCCTCTGGTGGTGGCTTGATTCATTTCTATGAAAATTTCTCTGGATCCATAAAGTCACTGAAGTATGTGTTGCGTGTATTACTTTGATAAACAATGTCAATTTGTATAAAGAACGAATTTGGTTAAATTATTTTATACAAAAATAAAAAAAAAAAATGCTTTTTCTGTCTCGAATTATCCACAGGAATGTTGATTCCCCCCTCTAACTTTTAATGAACTGTCCGGACTCCAGAGTAAACAAAGCAGGTATTCAAAACTCAGGTGACTGTTTATCTGAATTGAAAAATGAGATATTGTGGGAATACAAGTCGTAACGTCTTCATTGATTGGATGTAAATAGGTGCAGAGAACCTAAGAAGTAAGAAGAAAAATCTTTGCATATGGTGAAGAAGATAAATAGTGGCATCATTCATCATGTGTATGAATGTGAAATGATGTTTCTTTGCCCTTGGCCAGAAACTGCTACGAGGACTTAAAAAATGTAGCATTGACGGAAATTGAATGAGTTTAGTTTAGTCTAAAACTGTTTAGACTAGAGAGCAAACAACACAATGTCACGTTTTCTGACACCAACACAGATGGAGAATTTATCCTTCATCTGCGTATTATTATTCAACTTTACATTTTTTCCATATGAGCCACATTCTGGGTAGGTGGGTGGTGGTTTCTCTAAGTATTTATTTTAAATTTGCATTATGGCTCTTAAAATTCTTCGTTCCCCAAGGAATTTTAGTTGTAGCATTTCAATAAATACAAAAAAATGTGACCACATGATCTAAATAAATAAAAAAAATTCATATGGATTTTTTTAGCGTTACAAAAGATATTTTATTACGCTTGTCAACAGTTTTTTTCTTTTTTTCTTCACTACTTTTTTTTTTAATTTCTAAGGCAAGCGACCCTGTTCCTTTTCTTGAATTTTTTCTTTTTTGCTAAATAACATTTTAAAATAAATTTAAAATGTTCATATTTTCCAAAGTTTCATTTATTTTACTTTGTTTTCTTTAGATTAAGTCGCTGTTACACAATCTTTTTACACAGCAAAAGAACTAAAAAGAAAAAGAAAAACCAAATGACTACCCCTACCACATCCCCCATATATTATTTTTTTGTACTTTTCCAAGAGCAACTGATTTCATTTAGACTGCATGATTGAAAAAAAAACATATTTGTTAAAAAATAAAAATCTTAATAAAAAAAAAATGTGACTTGTATTTAATTGTCGGCCGTTAGAAGCCGATTAAAAATGGGGTTGAAATAATTTTGGGTGCACAGATTTATAGCCCCACCCTTTTCTAGGCGTTTTGCTTGTAAACAAGTTTATTAACCAACTATATACCCTTACCCTGCACTGTACCCAGGCAGACAGCGGAGAAGTAAAATCCAAATTATCTCTCTTTGATTTTTCACTTACCCACTCTCTCTTCGAGTAAGAAACTTTTTTTTTTTATTTAAAAAAAAATCCTATTTATTTATATTTATATAATGACCTTGACCTTCTGTTTATTTTCTAAGCTTTCTCTCTCTTTTTCTCCGACCCTCATTGTTTACGAGTGAGTGAGTGAGTCACCCCCATTCCTCTTCACTTGCACCTGTTTTTGGTCTCTCCTGCCTTTCAGTGCTGTTGAGACTGTTGTCGTCGTCGGGGGTGTAACGTTGTATTTATTCGTGCAACAAGCCACCCCAGACCATTTCGTTCGTTCATTCTTTTTTTTTTTTTTCTTCCCTCCTGACTCTTCGTTCTTTCGTTCGTAATGGCAAGCAGGCATTTCTTACTTCTTTTTCTGGCCTTGAAATATCGATCTCCCCTCTCTCTCATATTTACACTACTTCTCTCTTCCTGCTACCACAACAACAACAATTAATGCTATGATCATCATCGTTATCATCATACCAACAACAGCAATTACCACGACTACTATGATGCTGCAGCCACAGCCTTCACTATTACGCGCGCTTGCACAAAGCATGCACGATTTATTTCTTTAATAATAAATCGCGTAGCTTTTGTCGCTTATTTGTTCCCCTATTTTTTGCTTTTTGTCTTTTATTCTGTTTCTTCATTTATTTTTTTTAGTTCCTACCCCCCCCCCACATACCGATTTAAAATCCTTTTTTTTATCACCCTTCCTTAACTTTTGTTATAAACATTTCCTTTCTTTTTATAGGTCCATAAGATAAGAGAAGCGATGAAAAGATATTTATTTCCATTTTTCACCATGCAAAAAAAAAAGTATCAGTAGTGTGAAAACAACTTCGTAATATTGGATAAATAATGCTAACCTTAACTGTTTATACCAAGGTTGTTAGCATTTAACAATTTAACATTGAAACAGGGTGAAAAGTGGTTTATTTTAACTTTTTCTTTTTAGCTTTTTTTTTTTTTTTTTTACCTATGTACCCTTTTCAATACCCCTTTCCACTCAAAAGGTACATTGTAGAATTGTAGTTGGTAGAAAGATCAATACTCCAGCTATTTGAATCTGCCAATTTGTGGTCGCAATAACTCCCTTAAAATCCCCCCCCCCAAGGAAAGAATTCTTCTTGGTTAAGAATCGCTCGTGTAAAAAAGATACCAGATAAAAAAATACATAAAATAAAAAATCCGTAATTTTCCATTCACTTCACCCACTACTGACTACTCTATTTTTCTTTTCTAAATCGATTATTATTGCTTTTTTTTTTATGTGGAAAAGAAATGTAGGCATTTTAATGATGCAATCTTTGTTTTGGCATCTGTAGTTACTCAGAATTGTGCTCATGAGTTTTCTTGTGAAGCAATTGTTCTCGACATAAGTTGGAATCAAAGAGAAGGACATCTCTAGCTGGTCTCTGGTCACGGGATCTTCTCTTTAGTTTATTAATAAATGCTATATTTACAACAGAATTACTAATTAGGAATGGCGATCTCTTCCCAAACCGTGAATATACAGGAGAAAAATTGGACAAGCATTTAGAATTTAGATCGTGTTTTTGTTAAACGCCCCTACCATAATAATTCTTAAACTGAAATTTAATTTAAAAATATTATTAAAAAAAAAAAACAAATAACTTAAAAACTCTTTCTGGTTCGTTTTGATCAAGACAAAAAATCCAAGTCCGACAGTAAAATAAACGATTGATTAGGTTTTCCCATGTCATATTGTTTTTCTTTTAAATTCTGCTATTTAAAATATGTGATTTTTTTTTATAAAGAAAAGCCAACTCATGAAGATCCCTGTAGTTATTTTAATTCACTTGTCAGTATCTGCTTTTGGGCAGTTGTGGTCGGCGGCGTATGTTCGTGGGAAAGAGGTGAGGTCGGATGTTCTGACTTGTCTGTCTCTTGGGCTTTGTGTGCAAGTAAATGGGGGAGTGAAAGAAAGAGAGAGACTGAAAGCAAAAGATGGTTCTTCTATTAGTTGGGTTGTTGGGGGAGATGTTCGTCCGTTGTGGGTGCATACGTACTGAAAGAGCGAAATGAACAAGCAAGCACTTGTAGCCAGTCATTCATCTATACAGCCACTCTCTCTTCTTTGCTTTCCACTCTCTCTTCTTTGCTTTCCATTCTCTCTCTCTTCTCCTCTTTCCATTCTCTCTCTCTTCTCCTCTTTCCATTCTCTCTCTCTTCTCCTCTTTCCATTCTCTCTCTCTTCTCCTCTTTCCATTCTCTCTCTCTCTTTCCATTCTCTCTCTCTTCCATCCTCTCTCTTCCTCTTTCCATTCTCTCTCTCTCTTTCCATTCTCTCTCTCTTCCATTCTCTCTTCCATTCTCTCTCTCTTTCCATTCTCTCTCTCTCTCTTTCCATTCTCTCTCTCTCTTTCCATTCTCTCTCTCTCTCTTTTCCTCTTTCCATTCTCTCTCTCTCTCTTTTTCCATTCTCTCTCTCTCTTTTTCCATTCTCTCTCTCTCTCTCCTTTCCATTCTCTCTCTCTTCTCTCTCTTTCATTCTCTCTCTCTCTCTCTCCTCTTTCCATTCTCTCTTCTCCTCTTTCCATTCTCTCTCTCTCTCCCTCTTTCCATTCTCTCTCTCTCACTCTCTCCACTCTCTCTCTCTCCTCTTTCTCTCTCTCTCTCTCTTCTTTCTCTCTCTCTTTCTCTCTCTCTCTCTCTCTCTCTCTCTCTTCTTTCTCTCTCTCTCTCTCTTCTTTCTCTCTCTCTCTCTCTTCTTCTCTCTCTCTCTCTCTCTCTCTCTTCTTTCTCTCTCTCTCTCTCTCTACTTTCTCCTCTTTTCACTCTGTTGTGGCTTACGACCTTATCACGTTAAAACATTGGCTCTTGCCCAATCACCAGTTTGAGTTAAGCAACGTCATGCCTGGTCAGTACGTAGACGTGTGACCGCTTGGGAGTATCAGGTGCTGT
The DNA here is from genome assembly GCA_903632075.3 of Acanthosepion pharaonis. Lineage (NCBI taxonomy): Eukaryota > Metazoa > Mollusca > Cephalopoda > Sepiida > Sepiidae > Acanthosepion > Acanthosepion pharaonis. Next base: position 69,232 of record CAHIKZ030000897.1, on the reverse strand, counting down.
AAGCTTGGATTTGTGCATGGTGTGATTAATAATGGCTTGGAATTGGAAATCAGAGAGAGCAGAGTCTTAATTCTTGTCAGTCAGCTTTGTTATATTCACTAATGCACAAATAGCATTGGGGAAAGGCATGAATCCACCTCTTCTACCCCAGCTCTCTTTCTCTCTCACACATTTATACCCTTACCGTCTCTCTCCCTCGCTCGCATGCTTTCTACTCTCTCTCTCTCTCTTGTACGCTTTCTACTCTCTCTCTCTTGTACGCTTTCTGCTCTCTCTCTCTTGTACGCTTTCTACTCTCTCTCTCTTGTACGCTTTCTACTCTCTCTCTCTTGTACGCTTTCTACTCTCTCTCTCTTGTACGCTTTCTACTCTCTCTCTCTCTTGTACGCTTTCTACTCTCTCTCTCTCTTGTACGCTTTCTACTCTCTCTCTCTCTCTTGTACGCTTTCTACTCTCTCTCTCTCTCTCTTGTACGCTTTCTACTCTCTCTCTCTCTTGGCCCTTTCTACTCTCTCTCTCTCTCTTGTACCTTTCTACTCTCTCTCTCTCTTGTACGCTTTCTACTCTCTCTCTCTCTCTTGTACGCTTTCTACTCTCTCTCTCTCTCTTGTACGCTTTCTACTCTCTCTCTCTCTCTTGTACGCTTTCTACTCTCTCTCTCTCTCTTGTTGTGCTTTCTCTCTCTCTCTCTCTCTTGTACGCTTTCTCTCTCTCTCTCTCTTGTACCTTTCTCTCTCTCTCTCTCTCTCTTGTACCTTTCTACTCTCTCTCTCTCTCTTGTACGCTTCTACTCTCTCTCTCTCTTCTCTTGTACCTTTCTCTCTCTCTCTCTCTCTCTTGTACGCTTTCTACTCTCTCTCTCTCTCTTGTACCTTTCTACTCTCTCTCTCTCTCTCTTGTACCTTTCTCTCTCTCTCTCTCTCTCTTGTACCTTTCTCTCTCTCTCTCTTGTACCTTTCTACTCTCTCTCTCTCTCTTATACCTTTCTCTCTCTCTCTCTCTCTCTTTCTCTCTCTCTCTCTCTCTCTCTTTTCTCTCTCTCTCTCTCTCTCTCTTGTCGCTTTCTCTCTCTCTCTCTCTCTCTCTCTCTCTCTCTTTCGCTCTCTCTCTCTCTCTCTCTTGTACGCTTTCTACTCTCTCTCTCTCTCTCTTGTACGCTTTCTACTCTCTCTCTCTCTCTTGTACGCTTTCTACTCTCTCTCTCTCTCTTTGTACGCTTTCTACTCTCTCTCTCTCTCTTGTGCTTTCTTTCTCTCCTCTCTCTTATGCTTTCTCTCTCTCTCTCTGTACGCTTTCTACTCTCTCTCTCTCTCTTGTACGCTTTCTACTCTCTATTCTAGATGACGGTTTTTAATAAAACAGCTTATCTCTGTCAAAATTGATGCGACTTTCGCCAATTGTGAATTCAGTGCAGAAAGTAAGATTGGTGTGCTGAGTACTCTTGTAGTCACAGTTATTGCACAAATACCCTTGAAAAGCTATGAATTCATTTCTTCTTCCTCGGCTCGGAGCTAATAGCAAGGCAGACTAGTTTCTCTAGCCTTGGTTGGCAACCAGTCTAGGTGAAGGATAACACTGAAGTTAAACACCTGTTGAGTATAGATTTAGCATAAAAAAGTATTTGTTATGGAAACCATAGCAGCAACACCTGGCGTGGTGAAACTCACCTTATACTCTATGGGGATGTCTACAGGATCTACTACTACTACTACTACTACTATTAAACTAATACAATGAATTTCTACTGATTAATAATTATTTTGATTAGTGATTCTTTCTCTTTCATTAATTACCCTCATCAACTGTTGGGTGCTGCTAGAGAGGAAGGACATTACATTCCTTAAACATTGTTTAAGCAGGTTACATAATCCTGTAGCTTTTATACAAGTAATGTAGAAGTGCACAAATTCACTTTTCATGGTTTTTATTGTTGTTTATTCAATGTAAAATACCCAGTCATTCACTTGTAAAGCTGGAGTTAGCTTACTGATCTCCTAAGCTATTTTCCTAACAAGTTCAATCATCCCCATAGGGCTCAAAAATCATATCAGCCTTGAAAGAGGCCAGTCTGATCAATAAATATTTACTAAGCTGAGCTTATTTTTGTCTAGAACCACTTAGGTGTGTGTGTGTGCACACACAGGTTTTGTTTGTGGAAATATATATTAGTTAAGCCTGAAATAATTCATATCTCTTGCAAAATGTGTCATTAAAAAAAAAACTTCTCTTCTTCTCCTTCTTTTCTCTTCTCTTCTCCTTCTTTTCTCTTCTCTTCTTCTTCTTTTCTCTTCTCTTCTTCTTCTTTTCTCTTCTTCTTCTTTTCTCTTCTTCTTCTTTTCTCTTCTCCTTCTTTTCTCTTCTCTTCTCCTTCTTCTTCTTTTCTCTTCTCCTTCTTTTCTCTTCTCTTCTCCTTCTTTTCTCTTCTCTTCTCCTTCTCCTTCTTTTCTCTTCTCTTCTCCTTCTCCTCCTTTTCTCTTCTCCTCCTCCTTCTCCTTCTTCTTCTTCTTCTTTTTTTTTTTTTTTTTAACCCAAAATGACATACTAAGAAAGAATGAAAGAAAGGAATATAGAGAGAAAAAACATTGAACTTGCAATTTGTTAACAGAAGACAAGTTCAAAATTATTTATATCTAAATCCCAATAATCAATTGCAAAGCCTATCACATCTAAAACTGGATTTCATATTTTATCACTAAATTCCGACAAACAGTAACAAGGATTTTGGCTCACTTTTCTCTTGGGAGGCTTTCTTGCTATTACTCATGTCTTCAGCTCTCTCTACAAATTCTTGATAGTCTGGAATCTGGCTTAGCCATGCTAAAAAAAATTGACATTATTGTCCAGGAACCATTTCTTGGCCGACTTTGATATGTGTTTAGGCTTCTTTTCATGTCAGAAAGTCCACTGATGTTTCAACCTAAAGGCAGGTGGACTGTTTGATGTTTTGGTCTTGTCAACTTTAACCAGACTTTTGTTCTTCTATGTACCATCTTTCTTCATGACTCTCTACAACTTCCTGTCCTTTGTAGATCTTAATAAATTTTTTCTTTTAGTTATCTCTCCTGAACATTGCTCATTTACTCAAGCTTGCTAGGTAAGTTATGCGTTATTTTCCTCTGTCCCTCTTGCCTTCAAACTGTCCTGTGAGTATCAAATTTTCCTTCACCCTAGAAATTTCAACTGCTTCTTTCTTATGTTAAGTATAAGTCTCTTTTTTGTTTCCATTGTCTCTAAAACTTCGTCATTGTTCATATGTTCAGTCCATGTTATTCTCATCCTTCTGTCCAACCACATTTATTTTGTTTCAAGTCTTCTTCATCTGTGAGGAGATTGTGTAGCATTCACTGCCGTATAGGAGGACTGATATTACATAACAATTCAGTACCATGTATGACTGTTGATGCAGTGTTCTTTGTATTGAAAGTATCACTCCATCAACAATAACAGCAACATCAGAGTGTCCAAGAATCTCAATTTGTGTTTTTTCTGATTAAAGAGTCGATGAGCAAAAGAATACTTTTTAAAATGACATCAACCAAAAGCTGGATGATCTCCTATGTGCCTGGCTTGGAGCATTGCGGTCTTCCTTAGTCATCTTCCATGTAGACAGGGCCAGATTATCCTTTAGGCTAGGGCCTCTAAAGCTTTTATAAAGTAATGATTTTAATTTTGTAGATGTTATAACTTCTAAATTGTTTCATAAACTGAAATATCAATATGACACTTATTTTGATTGTTTTATTGTTATAATGCTGGTTATAAAAATCTGTCTTTTTTTTACTATAGTTAAAATATGTGCTAATTTGGCTTGCAATAAAACAGTGATATTTATCTTATATAAATAAATGTCAGTGTGTCACACTTTTTCAACTTTATTCCTAGAGGCCATAGCCCAACATATCATACCATTTTGGAATCGGGCTGACTCTGTGAGCAAATTAAAAACATTCTGATCCAGGTCCGGACCAGTAATCCTGAAAGTTTGGATTACCAAGTTTTCATTATTGCAATTGTTTCAGTGACTTTTTAACATGATTTTTTTTGCGTCAAAGTTTTTTGTATGATAAAAATGTTTATAACTTAGGAATAATCAAAATTCCAGTGAAAGTTACCCATGAAATAAAAATAATTGTTTATATGGAAAGTAGGGACCTACGCACATCAAATTGTCTTTAAATTAAGTGGCAGCAGAAGAATTATCGTTGAACGCTTAAAAAAAAAGCTTAAATATTAATGCAATACTTAAATGCAGCGATCAAGTTTGAGTTCTTCTGTAGTTTATTGTTGCCTATTGCATACGGCAGCAGTATGTCTCAAAATGAAATCTGCATCAACAGAAGACTGGATTGCGAGGAAAAGAAAGTCCTGTGAAAATGAAAACTCAGATTAAATGGTGAGCTTCCAATGCTGAGAATATACAAAGACTCTGAAAAAGTCAAAGGCCCAATCAAGAACCTTCTGCATAATAGGTCGGCTTTTAAACTAGTAAAGAATATTTTAATTGACAAACAAAAGATAGCTATTCTAGTTTATTTAAAGAATTTACAATAAGTTTACCTCAAGCTATGTAAATATCCCTAAAATATTGTGAGCAAAAAATATTCAGAATGGGTTCAGGTGGATTAGAGAGTGGCTGTGTGTGAGTTGGGCCTCATAATTTCATTAGCCTAGTGGGCCCCCAAAAACTCATAATCCTGTCAGGGTTCTCTAGGACAGTTTTATGTAAAGTTTGTTGCAGGGTCTGCCGAGATATTTTACTACCAGTGTCATTCAAACTATCCAAAATATCGGTCGTTGTGATCCTTGGCTTGTTCATGACGTCCCCAAGGACTGTTCTTACAACACAAAACCTTGGACTTCCTTCCTTGCCCTTTGATTTGGACATTCTTAAATTTCTTTGAACTGGCACTTGAAAGCATTGCTTTTCTTTCTCTTCACTGTGGGCAAACGCAATCTTTAACTTGAGGTTACTAAGTTCTTTAATCTCTAACCACAGCATCTGATTTCCTTCTGACAGGAAACGACAAAGATTCAAAATACTGCTACCCACTATTTAACTCCAGTTCTAAATCTCACGATAATGTACTACCATTCTTATTTTGTTTACATTTGTTTTAAAAGAATTTAGATAGAAACTTTCTTATGTAAAGCAAAAAAAACAAAAAAAAACAAAGCAAACATAAATCTCATACTGTAGCGTTCATTTCTGTTCTACAAGATATGGGCAAGAATAAGTTTGAAAAATATCGCCATGTTCAATGAAATGCAGTTTTTCTCCATATTACTTATACTTTTTTTTATATATCAGTCTGAGTTAGAAAGGGGAGGTAATAGCAACATTAGCATAAATAATTTCGAGCTCAACATATAAGTTCTCAGCCCAATCTCAAGAGTTCCTTCCTGCCCCATAAAAACTTTAGCACCCACTGATTAAGTTTATCTTCACAATTCACCCCTGAGGATGATATCGGAGGAGATCGAAAGTACTTGGGTTAACAAAAAATACGGTACCTTCCTTCATGACTTTCAACTTAACATCAAGAAGCTAATTATAGAACCAGAAAGGATTATTATAAAAATAAATAGACATAATGTATCTATATTATTCAATGAAACATGCTTTAATGACGATAGGTACTTAATAGTATCAGAAACAAAAACATAATGAGACAAATTGGAAAAGCTTTTTAATGACATGTTTCGCTAACAATGTGTTTTAGGTTCAGCGTGTTCAGGTTGGAATTAAAGCCAAAAGTGTGTATAAGAAAAATGCATTGGGATTTTTTAGCATAAGAGAAGCAATTAATTAAATTACCTTATCAGATCCAACGACCAGAGACAGAAGGTATAATATCTATCTATACCTTTATATCAGTCAGTTATGTGCCATGTGTGATACACGCTTAGGTGATGATATATCTTTTGATACATGACTGACGAGGCAGATTTTTTTCCCATATTAGGTTGCCATTTCTTTCTGCGGTAGACCAGTTGCCATCCAAGGCGGTCTGTCCCACTATTTACCCATAGCTGGGGGGGATGAAGAAGAGAAGGATTCATACCTTTTGCAAGGGTATTAGCACATAAGTGAATGTAATGTATTAGACTAGAATTTGAACTTGGCTCTCCGATTCTTTAGTCCGAGCCACTATCCGTTACTCCACTGTGCCTCCTATATCTCTATATAGCAAGCGTAAATGTATTTTTATATTTTAAACAAATAGGCACAGAAACATTTTGATATTGGTGATATATGTTTCACCCATGATCTATCAATAACTCTCAGTGATAAAGGGCAGGAAAGTTCGGTAAGATAATAATTATTTATGTTTAATGCAAGGCTAACATGGGGGTTAGGAAGATTACATTGAAATAATCTTTCAAATAGGTGGCTGATGGGAAAACACGTCTGCGTTGAAAATCAAGATTTGAAATCTTACCTTTTAATATGGCTTCAACAGTAAGAAGTAGTACTGAAGAAATTTGGAGGAAAGAGGAGGCGGTTGTAAAAAGCTCTCAGCACAACCAAGAAACGTGCCAAAAACTTTAAAAAAAAATATTTCTTGAATATTATTCACTTATATTTTTACTAGATTTTGAATTCTGACACTGTGTCCTCCACATGTTTTGATTGACCCTTCAACTACCTGATGAATATTCATGAAAGTTCTTAAATTTAAAAGCTTTGATAAACCAATGACATTCTTGCTTTTGTATATAAACACGTGCAATAAAATAATGTCTTGATAAAGTCCCTCAGAGGATTAAACATGTCGGTTAAGAATAGTTTTTCCTCTTCTCTTTTTATTCATAATATTTCTGATATAAATCATGGCGTTTATATTGTATCATTAGAAGATTCCACTACATAGATTCACCCATCTCATTCATGGACTCTTCTAATGAGACAAGTCCTCGGTATTGTTACGCCATTGGTTGGTTGGTCTCAACAATACCAAAAGAGAGAGAGAAGTGGTTGACATTTTCTGGACCATGTTACTCATAAGCCAAGAACCATCACAGATAATGTGAACTTGTTGTACATCACAGTGGATAACTCCATGGGGTCCTTGCATAACCACCTGTCCTTTCGCCTGTTTACCTAAACAGCTTCTTGAAAGTGGCCATCTCCAAGTTGCCATGATTGATGGCTAGTGCCATGAGTACAACACACCTTTTCACTTCCTGTATTAATTTGGAAATTGATGTTAATGTTTTCAATACGCAAAAAAAAGAAAAGAAATGTTAAACTTAGTGCATTCAAAAGATGGGTCCTCAACTGCCTGGTACAGCCTTATAGTGTGTGTATATATATATTATATTAGTGGACTCTCCCATCATATTCAACATATGGGAGTTAAGCAGCTCAGTTCCTAGGACCCGACAGTCAGACACCAGCACATATGATTTGATTATAGTGGTGAAGGCTTTGTGCAGAACCAACCACACTTTTTGAAGGGCTGAATACAGAGACCTGGTGCACTATTTGCCACAAGGTCCCCAAATGAGCCTCCGCAGATTTTGAATTCAAAGTTGTCCTTCTCCTAGACTAGTTGCCATCCAAGGTTATAGAACCCAGTCTGTCCTGCTATTTATCCATAGCTGGAGGGAGAAGAGGATTAATACCTTTCCCAAGGGGATTAGCACGTAAGTGAATGTAATGGATTCGATTGGAATTCAAACTCAGCTCTCTGACTTCTAATTCGGAGCCACTATCCAAATATCGTTGGGAAATATATGAGTCCATCTCTTTGTCTCTCTCTAGCTAGAGGTTAAATAGTTGTGAAGACTGGGTTCTTTAGACATGGCTGCCAACCGGTCTAGGAGAAGGATGACTATGAATTTAAAATCTGAGGAGAGTAATTTGTAGACCTTGTGGCACGCCATGTGTATCGGTTTTCTGTATTCATTTCTTCTGAAAAGTGTGGTTGGTTCTGTACAAACCTTCAACACTATAATCAAATCATTTGTCTGGATAGTCTGATTGTTTGGTTTAAAGAATTGAGATGTGGGAGTGATATGTGTGTGTTGAGAGTAATATCTGGTAAACCATTATTACTGTGTATTGAGTTTGATCGACACTGGATACCCAATGTTTTTAAACTTTTGCCAGACGATGCTGTCTACTTAGGAACTGTAATTTGCATAATTCCAATTACATTTAACTTTACTTGTACTCTTATTCATCTCTACTCAGCAGGAGTTTAGTATTAAATGATTTTAATGTGCGTGCTACAATTTATGATAATGTACAAATGTTTACAGCTAAAGAGAAAAAAAGAAATGAAAGCATTAATATATTTTGCATAAAATGGTACCTAAGAAATGGTGTGTGTGTGTGTATATATATATATATATATATATATATATATATATATATATATATACTTTTCAGCATTTGTAACAGTCGTAGAGAAATTGAATCATTACCAGTGTGAGTATGAACGCTGACTCACATTATTATTTTAAAGTGATATAGACTGTTCTTCCGTGGCTGTGACTGTTCGCAGCTCCTGTCAAACTGTCTGTCTTGGGCAGAGAGGAACCCAGATGAGGCTGTACTGAAGGGCAGTGTTCGTCTGGGGAGGTAGACAAACCCAAACCCATTTATGCGGGTTTTACGGGGATTTTTAGGCTGAGTCTACGGGCCCAGATGACCATGTTAAACTCAGCCTTGTGCCACGTATAACTCTCGTGGGGGGGGGGTGCTGTTAAATATAAAAGTGTCAAACTGGATTGGTAATTGATTTTTTTGAGTTTTTTTTTTCTTTTAAATCAGTGTCACCCCAAGCAAGGCAGTACAGCCACTAACACACAATAGGTTACAAGGTGTGGCGGAATTAGGAACAGAAACATTGGTAATAATTAGAAAGAGAAAAGAGCAATCAGGTGGACAGTAGATAGCGATTGACATTGCATTTAAGTTATTGTAGATTAAAGTTGGTTGGAAAGCATGAAGCTGGAAGGGAGTTCCACAAGCAAGAAGTGCGAGGAAAAACTGTTAGCATAGAAGTTACGGCTACATCTAGCTAGCTCAACTGTAAATTGATGCGATCTTGCCATCAGTTTAGTATTGTGCTCAAATCCATGCAGTCTAGGCACCATAGCAAAGAGCTCATCTGAACAGTCACCATGAAAGCATTTATAAAAAAGGCACAGAAGGGCAACTTTACAGCAGTGGACAAGTGACTGAAACTGAGCCGTCAGATCAGGACCAATAATATTACTGATTGTTCTTTGGATCTTATCGAGGAGCTCCAGATAAATCGCAGGGGCATTGGACCATATATGCCAGCATTATTCTAAGCATGGATGAATGGTAGACTTATAGATATGCAAGATAGATTCAGGAGAGAAGAATTGTCTTCACAGTGAACTTTCTTAGCAGCTGACCTTGCAATGAACTTGATATAGTTTTACCATTTTTGCTGTCCTCTGATAATAATGGTGAAAATATTATCTACTTTCTCTGTCCTGAAAAGTATCAGTCAATTGTTGAAATATGGAAATAATCATGTATTTAGTTTTTTTTAAAAAAATATTACATCTGCATTTGAGACATAAAGTGAATTTGAAAACAGCCTTCTTATTTCTATACAATTTATGCATGCTGTTTTAGCCAGATTTGATTTTGATTCCTGTACCCACTCTTTTTTATATATATATATATATATATATATATATATATATATATATATATATATATATATATATATTTTTTTTTTTTTAAGAATTTCCGATTAAAACTTGACCTTATACACATTTCAAGTTATGTATATGACGATTTTTGAAGCTAGCAAACGAATAGGATGTTGGTGGCCAGCAGCCCTGTATATTTAAGTCAAAGTGAATTCATTTTCTCATCCATTTTCTTATGTAAGGAGGATTGTCTAAAAGTTTTAAAATAAACTTTTGATATAACTTGGCCTATTTGGTCTGGTATCTTTTGTTTTTTGAGCCTTCATTACATTAAGAAAACGATGATTGAAGTCTGAATAAGCTGTCACGTGATAAGCATTCTTTTAGAAAGAGGGTTGCAGTTGAGATAAATTTTGTTCTGATTATTATCTACATGTGTATCTGTTGGTATCATTACAAACTAACATGGAACAAATTCTTAGAACATTAACATTGTTGGTGACCGTTTTTTTTTTTGTGTGTGTGTGTTTTCATGTGAATCACACTTCTTGCATATGTTAAGTTAATCGGTGCTAATCAAAACAGATTGTCTTTGAGAATATCCGTGGATTCATAAGACGTGAAGGAGCTTCTAGAAGACATAACTGCTGGAATTTACGTCCCACCACCCTGGTCTTTTCCCACTCTCTTGCCTCTACCAATAATGTACAGGGCTTGTCGACTGATCTCTCTCTCTCTCTCTCTCTCATTATCGATACATGTTCGTATGGGAATTGAATTGAATTTCAATTTGCGAGTGCAGAAGTAAACATGTTCAGTCTTGAATGTTTACCAAGTGACATGACGTGATGATTCTTCTACCCTTCCCCCTCCACTTCGCCCGAAATTCAGCCTTGGCTGTCTTGTTTTGCAAACCGATTCACTGCCTACCCTCTTCTCAGCCTCTACCCACGTCGTTCTTTCTCTCTTTCTGTGTATTACCACACTTGTTTATTTTCTCTCTCGTAACTCACTGGGTACACCCTCTCTCTGTTTCTGTCTCACTCTTCTTGTATTGTCTTCTTCTTACGTGTTACCGCCTCTATCTCTTCAACCCCCACTTCTTTCTTTCTCTGGATACTCTCTCTCTCTCTCTCTTTGACCCCTCTACTTCCTCCTCTGGGTACACTCTCTCTTTCATGTTTCCACTCCCTGGTTTTTTTTTCTTGCTCTCTACTCACCTTCCATATGTTCTTATTAACCATATTTGTCCTCTCTCTCTCTCTCTCCCTTACCCCCATTTACCTGTTACAAATAAACCACAACCACCTCTGCCACCTGACGATGAAGTGTTGATGATGAACTTTAGTCTGTCGTAAACAACCTGCATAAAAACGGTGACGCCATCCGCTGCTTATCTCAAAGTGATTAACAACGTATTTTGCCACAATAAAATACATAAATTATGGACCATTACATTTTTTTTATTACTCGCTACCATCCACAAACTAAACAGATTATCAAACATAACACCTTGACAAGCGAACGGACGTGTGTACAAATCATACACGTAGGAGTAAATTTACATTTACTCACTTGTCTGTGTTGTATGCTCGTATACACGCATTCCCGTGTGTGTGTGAATGAGAGAGAGATCGATCGATGAAATATAGGGACGAACCTGTATTTACCCAAAAAGGGTATTAAATATAAAAAAAAAAATCAATAAAATGTATATGTCCTTGAACCAAAACAAACTGCATTTAAGAGATTTAAAAATAAATTTATTTTTAATACTTTTTAGTTTTATGTTTGGCAATATAATATATATATATATATATATATATATATATATATATATATATATATATATATATATATGGCAAAAATTGCACAATAAAATTATTTCACATCATTTTTGACAGGGAGGAGATAAATGTCTTTTCGAGCCCCCCCCCCACCTCACAGAGGTGGGGGGCTGCTAAAAATCATATTTAATTAAATAAGTCTTTACTCTTCAGTTTGCTATCACATTTTTTATAATAATACAATGGGACATCACAGAACAGGATGGCACTTATTGAAAAAGTGATAACTCTCTTCCCAGTAATCCAAGATTTTTTTTTAATTCTTGTCAAGTGGAGTTGACGTACAACTTACCTCATATCTCTCTAATAATGTTGTTTATTGCCCATAAGGCATTAAAAACAATTTGGGTGAGATTTTTTTTTTTTTTTTTCAATTATTACAAATATTTTTCAGAAGTTATTTTTATTGTTATGCCCCACAGTCAATAAAGCAACACATAAAAGAGGAGGAAAGTAACTGTTTAACAATGTTTTCGAGAAAATTCCCCTTCTCCTCCATTGTCTCGGTGTTTGTGTTGACATGAGTATGTTATTGTCATCATGTGATGTAAATTCTGCTACTGTATGGCTTCGAACATTGTTGCTCTTTCAGTGACAAGAATACAAAAAGGAAAAAAATACCTGTTCGTGGCACATGCTATTATTATTAATTTATTAATGCTTTTAAAAAGCTTTTTTCTCTCCTCCACCATCTGCCTTTTTGTTACAATTCGTCTTCCATACTTTCTAAATTTTGGTTGATCGTCTTCTTTTTTTTTTTTTTTTTTTTTTTGTCCAACCAACTCTGTCGGTCAAGTTAGGTTACTTTTAATTTTATAAAAAAGATTGGAGAATTTTCTCTCTCGTTTGAAATCTTTTCAGTAAATTTTTATTTAATTTTCTGTGTGAAAATCGATCTTTAGAAAAAATTAGCTCGACTAGAGGCCAAACTCGTACAACATGTCAAACTGTTTTACACGCACACAGATTCTTAAACAATCTTTTTTTTTTTTTTTTTTTTTTTTATAAGGAGTTTGTGTGTGGGTCAGGATGTTTTTTATGAAGATATCTGTCAAGTGTCAATTTATGTATGAATGAATTTGCGTTAGTAAAAAAAAATGTCTTCATCATAGGGTTAAAATTTTGTAAGATTTAAAAATGTAAAGTAGTAAAAACTGATTTCAGTTCACATATAAATTGATCATTGATGTGTGAAAAACTTGTCTAGGAAGGCCGTAGTTAACTAGAATTTCAACATTTTTTTTAATTTGATGACTACTAAATTTAATTTGAGTTGTTTACATTCGACTATTTCTATTTAAAAACGAGAAGGCGTGGTGATGCCCTGGCCCTTATTGTTAAATGTTAGAGATGCATTTATTTATTTCAATCATTTTTTTTAATTAAAATTGAGAGAAAGTGTATCGAATTTTAATAGATCTTGAAGTCTTAGAACATTTTTTCTGTGTAAAAATAAGTACTTGTTTTGTCGTCATTGACATTTTTTAAACAATAAACAATTCTTTCCACAAGATTCCTTGATTTTTTTCATTTTTTTTTGCCATTTTTTTTTTCTTTTTCTTAAATCTAAAAAAATTCTAAAAAACCTTTTTTATGTTGAAAAATATAATAAATTCTGCAAAAAACGTCCGTGGCTCGGTTGTCTACAGCCTTTCTGACTGAAATTGTTAAAAGAAAAAACAAAACAAAAAAAAAAAAAAAATCGAAATTCTTAATCACACTTTCTTGTAAAATAAAACTGCTTGTGAAAGCGGGGAAGGGTGGAGACGATATACTCAGAGTTCTCAGTGACCCGCGGACAATCTCACTAATTAATTCATATGGTCCGAAAAATCAAGACTAGTGATGCTGACCAATCAGATATACCACGGAGAAGCCATAAAGTGCTTCCTTTTTTAAGTAAAAAAAAGGTGAAAGTTTTCGAAAAAGTATTCATTTGCTCAAAACTCAACAGCATTTATTCATTGTTATAACAAAAATGGTCCTTTATCAATATTAGTAATAATAGTTGATAGTTTTTACTTTTTTTACTAGTAGTTATTGTCTCGTCTATAAATGAAACTATATTCTACGTTTTTCTGTTAAACAGAAAAAAAGCGTAGAATATGTACGATTCGATACTATCCGCGGTCTTGCGTATCAGCTCAGGGTTTTTTTGGAATATATATCCTGCGGATAAGAGGAGACTACTACAACACACAGTGGGGCGTAATATTTTTTGTTACCATAGTTAATAATTTTAAGTTTATATTTCAACTTTCATAAGAAAAATAAACTTATTTGGAACATTTGATTTTTATTTAATTATTGTTTTTTTTATTTGATGCGCACTTAAAAAAATAGCTTTGTTTAGAAATTAACTTTCGACCCAGACTCTGTGTGTGAGTGTGTACTGTAATAATTAATATCTGTCTGTTAAGGAAGAGAGTTCAATATCGGCGATAGCGTGTGAACATCGAAATGAACCGTGACTGTCAGTTTCACGCCTTAAAGCGATATTCAAACCAGATGTTCTGAAAAGCGCTTTTAGGTGTAAGTGAAACTGACAGTCTGAAATCACACACACGAGGTAGATAGGCATAAAGAATCCATGGTGACTGTCAGTTTCACTTAAAAAAATACCATTTTCAGAACGAGTGATCTTTATAAAACGCTACACAGATCCTTTATAAATATAGAGAATTTTAAGTTTACAGTACACAGACATACAATTTTTTAGAGGATGAGAAATTTTACAATTTCAACGAAGTATGTCAGCTTATGCGAGCCTTTTTTTTTTTTTTTTTTTTTTTTTAATTGACGCTTCTTGTTGTTAATGTTTGACGTACGTGACGTGGTCTTAGGTAGACCATTTAAAACGGTATCCGTGTTTATTGATAAATTACCTTTTTTTGTCCGGAGAAGTGGGGAAACAGTTCTTCAGTTTCTTATTGCTACTTTTTTTTTTTTTTTTTTATTTTTATATCTCACATATTGACTAACGCACACATTTATATCCCCCCCCCGAAAAAAGAATAAAATAACTTTTATTTTTCCGCCTTCTCTCTCTTTCTTAAATTCCTTTACCCCTGCGTCGGTTGGTGTCGTTGTCCCCTTTTCCAAACTGGGTCGCTTGACGTTTCAGCCGACTCGTTCCCCTAGTTCTTCTCTACAAGAATGCGGGTGACTGAATGATTTGTTTTTAAACCTATAAATATTTCCTCCTCCTCGTTTTTTTTTTCTTTCTTTTTCTTTATGTGCCGGCCGTGTCTCCTCAGTGCGTAGGCGATCATGGCTCTCTATAATCTCCTGTTATTTGTAGCTCTTAATAAATTTTGTCTTTTTGTTATTTCTCCTAAACCCTTTTTATGCCATCCATTTACTCAAGCCCATCATGTTATGTGCGGTTTTCCTCTGTCTCTCTTGCCCTGTGAGTATTGGATTTGCCAAGCCCTCCTTGTGCTCCAGAATTTTCAACTGTCTCTTCCTGATGTTAAGTATAAGTTTTCTTTTAGTTTCCATTTTCTCTAAAACCTTGTTGTTGCACACATGTTCTGTCCACAGTATCCCCAGCATCCTTCTGTAGAACCACATTTCTGTTGCCTCAAGTTTCTTCATTATCTTTAAGGAAATTACTTGCTCTAAAATATATTGGTTTTGCTTTTTTGGTTCATTCACATTGAAACACTGATTCTCATACCATCACCAAAGTTAATCAACATTGAACCTGGTCTTTACTTAGATGGGTAACCACTTACACTTTGGGTTAATTAGTAGGTCTTCTTACAAATAGTCTGTCTAGCTATTTATAGTGACCAGCTGGGGGAGAAGAGATGAATTCATACCTTTCCCAAGTGTCTAAGTGAATATAACAAACCCAGATGGAATTGGAACTACTGTCCAATTTCCACTTCAGTGCCAATATCCATTACACCACCTGCACATCCAAGCTTACAGCAACTGGTATTCCCAAGCAGTCACCCATCTAGATACTGACCAGATTCAGTATTGCTTAACTTTGCTGATGGTATGAGAATTGATGATTCCATGTGATATGGCTGTAAACATCACTATTGTTGGGAGGTTTCTTCCTAACCTTTTGTTTTTTAGTGTGGAATATCAACATTATTATATCATTATTTTCTTTTTGAATTACCTGTGTTACCTGTTTTTTTAGATTATTACTGTTGGAAATATTCAAGTGATGTTGTTTTCACTATTTTGGTAAAGTTCTTTTTGATTTTGTAACACCAGTCTATAGGGTCTGATGAAGGGTCATTGTCTTTAAGATTGTTTGAAGCCATTTTTAACCATTGATCTGAGAGAATGGTTATATGTAGATGATAGTTTAGACATTTCTGAATAAGTTGAATATCCTGCATAATCATTGGAAAGTTTTAATCTGACAAGGACGATCATTGTTATGGAGTTTTGATCTATTAGATTTTGTAAAGATTTTTTTTTTTTAATTTAGAATATATAAAATTGAAATCAGAAAAGTTATTTGGTTCAGGTTACATATATTTTTAAATAAGCATACCCTTTTTAAATGAACTAGCCAAACATGCATTCGTTTACAGCTAAATCTGATAATAAAAATTGGTCATAGAGGAGCATATGCTATTGAATCAACCAAACAATATGGCAGCTTCCATGCAAAGAAATTAATGATTTATGCATTTTCTTCTTCTTTTTTGATACAGTGACAATCAGGCATAAACTTATCAATGCCCAAGAGGTGTTGCAAGCTATTTTCTCTTCAGGTGATGTACTTGAGGTGAAGAGAGATTGAACATAATGAATTCAGTTACAGTGATAACTTTGGTACAATCTTGGCAGTAGACCAAGATTATGAATTTAATATGCCTGCCCCCAATTTTATTACATTTGATTTTTCAAAAGAAAGAACTCATGTCAGATGCCCATGATAAAAAAAATGTCGCTCCCTTGATCATAATCCTACCAGAAACCTTATGCAATTGAGAGGTTTATTTATGTAGATAACTCAGAGTTTAAATTTGATTTCATAGGCTTTATAGTATAATGACACAATAAACAAAATGTTAGTAGTATTCACAGTGTTATCAGCAATAATATTTATGTTATGGCAATATTGCTTTGCTGTGTGTGCTGAAAAGTTCTTAGTCCAACCAAGATGAAATTTAAAAAACAGAATTCTGATGTTTGGCCAGATTTTAGGAAGTAGGTTTGGTCGAGAAAACTTCAGCTCTCTCATTATATTTAATTTGCACAGGAAATTTTATGACAGCACATTTTCTTATGTTAATATAAACACTTATACATAAGTAACTTTTTGTGTAACCCACTGTACCCAATGTGTCACATTATTAAACTCTAAATAAAAATGGTAGTTGGAGTTCTTACATTCTTTAGATTTTATTCTCAATCCCTTCATAGATGAAATTTAACAGACAATTCTATAATTTTTAAAATTACTATAAAGTATAAAAAGTATATACCATAAATTACTATATTACTATCCAGTTTAATTTAACTGCATTTGCATTTTAATGTTTAGGTACTAATGACTAGAATGTATTGTAAATAATACTGATAACGTAGATATGTACATTAGCTATTCAGCTTTTGGTAATATTTGAAGAATAATTTCAAAATCTCATGAGTAGTGAATACACAGTCTCTTTTTATAATTTACTTTTTGTTGTTTGTCTGAGGATCATGATTGTCCTTTTGGAAAAGCAAACAAACTTATTTCATTTGACGCTGTACCACATGTTGCAACAGTTATAAGACTGATGGCAGCCTTTCTGCTTCTCCCCCAACTGTTGTTATCGGGCCTTTGTCTATGGATTCTCATAATTTTATAGATAAATGACAAAGGATTGTGTTTTCTGACTGTGGTAGCTGTGTAAATAAAATTAAATGTAATGTTAAAAGGTTCAGGCCTGATGTTGTTACTTTGCCCCCCCCATCTACAAATGTTTCTTTAAATTTTATTGCTCATAAATAATTTTTTTTTCCAACTTCTTAGCTATTTGCTAATTGTGAAACAATGAATTTCAACATTTTCTCTCTCTTTCTCCATCCATCCATCCATCTATAAATACAGCAAAAACGTCTCCATTTTTGTTTTTAAATAAACCCCATGAATGAATCCTGAATTGAAATCTGATTGGTCAAGAGGAGAGGTCATCTGGTTCTCTGGAGTAAATTTAGGCAAATTTACTCACCTCTTTAATGGTGGGAAAAGCTTATCTGAATGCTAGTGGTAAATCCTTTTTTCCCTCCCAATTAAGATTTTTACTTTGTATAAAGCTACAGCTGAGCTTCAGCCCATGGGGAGGGCAACATCTTTTTTTTTCTGTTGAATGAAAGAGAGATTATCATTATCCTGAGTAAACTTCCAGGGTTGTTGATTTTCACAATTGTAGAATTAATGTCACTCGACTATTGTCTTTTTAATTTCTACATCCACCCACATACATTGTGGTGACTAGGTTGGTTAATAGAAAAGTTGGTATTAAAGTTTTTCTTCCTTCAC
The DNA here is from genome assembly GCA_903632075.3 of Acanthosepion pharaonis. Taxonomy (NCBI): domain Eukaryota; kingdom Metazoa; phylum Mollusca; class Cephalopoda; order Sepiida; family Sepiidae; genus Acanthosepion; species Acanthosepion pharaonis. Next base: position 51,244 of record CAHIKZ030000897.1, on the reverse strand, counting down.
ACCTCAGTACTTTTTTCTCTTTTTCTTTTAACATCCCCTAACTGATGATAGTATTGACTAATCATAATAAACAGATATACAGCAGTTGATTAACATAGTTAGTCCAGTATATTATTAATTAACCAGAAAGTGGCTTTACTACCTTGAAAATCAGCATTTACATAGAATCCTAGCTTAGACTTGAACAGCAACCAATGGAACAGGTAAAAACAACTACTTTAGGCATAACATTGGATCAAATGAAGATAGATGCAAGATTGTGTTGCACCAAATTCCCGAGTCGTTAGGAATTTTGACCTTGAAAGAAATTGTTTACAAATGTTTTCTCTTTGTTTCATTAATATTTTTGTTTGTTAAAAGGTTTATTCTATTGAAATGCAGAGCAGACTCTGAGGAATTATACAAATATCTTTTTATTTTTTGTTTGTTCATGTGGTGTTTATTTATTTATTTTTTTAACATTATCCAAAACAATACATTATCACACCCAATAATACTTTATGTAACATTGAAAATTCAGTACTATTCAATAAGGTTAAAGTTTTTAAAAAAAATGGAAAAAATGACAACTAATATAGCCACTAATTGACATGTTTTTGGTTTTTACATAATTATTGCAAAAATGTTGAACTTGGCAGAGGATGAGTTTAAAAAAAAAAAAAAGTTTTTTTTTTTTTTTTTTTTTTTTTGTTTTTTGGTTGTTTTTTTTTAGTTTTTTTTTATTAGTTTTTTTTTATAAATTATAGACTAATTCTTTTGTATTTCTGAATTACAAAGTCATGAAGTGTTATGGATATCTACTGTGGAAGTAATTTATGAAAAACAAATAACGGGTTGAAATTTTATGAAAATACTTATTGTATAAAATGAAAAAGAATGGCCATAGTAAACAAACACCTTTGTTAAGTCCAAACATCTACATTTCTAGAAGGAAGAAAAGTCCTGCTTACTAACCGGCTGGAGAAGTGTGCTTTCCGTTTCATCTGTGACCCTGCATGAAGGTGAAAGGAAAAAGTTTTTTGAAAACACAGGTTTTTAAAAGTACCTGTTAACTTCTGCTATTATATATATCTACTGCAGCCATACTTGTCTGCTGCTGCTGTTGTAGTGACATAAATTCACTGCAGTTACACTAAGAAATTTCTACAAGTTTTTTTTTTATTTAGCTGACAATAATCACATACTCTGTCAGTGATTGTTATCATGTAGTTTTTTGAATAGAACAAGTTCAATCTTTGTAGTCAAATTATGTTTGGATTTATCATCATATGTTCTGTTGTAAATGTTGTATTTAAAAAACAAACTTTTAGTCAAGTTGTAGTAAACACTTTCAGGGGCAAGAACCTTTGGTCACTAGTTGTACTCTGAATTCTTATACTTTTAGTTTTGAAAAGGGCCAAGATGATTATTTTTTCTTGGGAGAAAATTAATCTGAAACATCCTTTTCTTTTAACCACCCCGTTTACTAAATATTCAAGGAATTTTCTCCCATCCTTCAATTTAGGCTGTGAGAATTCCATGGCAAAAAAGAAAAAGAAATCCAACCACCCAATGTATTTGAAACTCAAGTGTAGATGTATTGTAATAAAAGTCACAATATTACTATTGTCCAATGGCTGAAATCACAGTCTAACTAATATGACATTGACAAAATAAATTTATCTACTGGCAGCAGCTGTGCTGATACCTGTATTTTCATGCTTATGCCTTAGTGAAAAGCATGAATTTAATCCTCCTTTGGTCATGTCTCTTTGTCATTTGCTTTTACCATTGATCTTCACTGCAACATCCAGTGATAATTGACAGAAAAAATTTAACAAAATCAGATGCTGCTAAAGCTGTTGTCAGTCATGGCATGTTTATTTGGCAAAGTTTAGTGAATGGTAATATTGAAACTGTAACAACTAAATTTTTACTTAGGACCAATAACTATATCTTTATTTTTAGTTGAAACAAATCATTCTCAACCATTCAAATTTTTAATTTTGACCTGTAATAATTGTTTCATCTTGATTGCTCTTTAGCACCCCTTTATATGGACTGTCAGTCTATAACAGCAAGCAACAAATACTGATTGAGAATAATGAGGAAAATTAATAACTTAATTTTCACTTATCTTACATAACATTTGTTTAAAGCAACAATGAATATTATAATTCTGTTTGTTGGGTTTTAAGATTGTAAAAAAAAAAAAAAATTAAAAAACAAATCTGTGTTTGTTTATTTATTTATTTATTTATTTTTTTTTTTAAATCAATTCACTCCAAGCAAGGTGTTAATGCCGCTAAGACACAAGAGAATACTGGGAGTGAAATAGAATGAGAAGACTTTAGAAGGAACTGGAAACCCAATCCTAAACAAGAAACACAGGATAAACCTCTACTCCTATTCAAAAACTGGGAGGAGTGTGACCTGGACAGTAGGCAAACCTATCTACTCCTATTGAAATTGATTTATTTTTATTTTATTTTGCTGTATTGGTCATTATGCTTTTAAATGGAAGAAGCCAAAAATAATAGTTGTTAAAGATCATCTAAGGCAACAAAAACTTTCTGGATGGTGGTGCAGACTACAGCATAGTTTTGCCTCAGGGCTGCCCACCAGAAATTCTTGCAGGGACATGTATCTATGCACGTCATGACATTGCAAGAACCCTAATATTGTGTGACTGGTGACCAGAGCAGCCTCACTAAGCATTAGCGGAGAGTTTGGGAACCTTACAACCAGTCGGGATGCATATAAGAAAATAAAGATAAGATATGAATTACTCTCTTCGTCTTTGTTGTTAATACTTTTTTTTTTTTTTTTTTTGACTACCTTTTGTCCAGTGTGTTCTTTAAACATGTTCTTTAAACATGTCAGTTAAAGTGTTGTTTTTTTTGTTTTGTTTTGTTTTTTTTTTAAATGTACTAAAGATAAGGATACTAGTTTGAAAAATGAATGGGAGGAGAACAATACATTATTTTATTATTTCAGACAGCGTTATTTGTGTATTTGTTTGATGCACAGGTAATAAATTATTTGATTGTTGTAGAGTGGGATAAACGATAAAGGTAAAATGATTGCTTTGAAAAGCATAATTGTCAGGAATCAGGTTTTGATTAACAAGGAAAATTGCAGTTAAGATTTCAATCAGTGGCAGACTGGCCAGTGTGTCAGCTTGACCGATGGCAAGTGGGGGCCCTGTATCAAATAAAAATGCAATAAGGAAATCAACGCTGACAACTGTTTTAGTAATAAAAAGGACTAAGAACATTTATAAAGTCATTTACGGATTATCAGTTACTCAAGTCCAGTGTGAGAGGACATTTTCAAAGCTGACGATCATAAAGACAAGGTTAAGAAATAATATTAACTATAGTAATTGAAAATTGTTTTTTTTTTTATAGTTACTGATGTACACATTAGATGCCTTAATCGAGGGGCTTCAGTATTGTCAGATCCACATAATCATCTAATGAACACAAACAATTGCGCTTAATACTGTTAACTGCATGCAATGTTGTATTGTGCTTTTGAATTATCTGTTAATGTGTAAATTTGTACAGTAAACTATTTAATATATCAACCAATTAAAATTTTAAAAAATAAATAAAAAATTAAATTATATCATTTTGTATTTACTATTCGTTATCTATTACCATTAATAGGTACACTACATATACACTGTAATTACTATGAAATGTGGCTTTTTTTCTCCCCCATATGTATTTTTTGGGAAATTTTATTTATTTATTATGAAAATTAAATGATGGCATTGTAGTTGTGGGTGGCTCCCTTTGTCTCCTGGCAACCAATATTTTTAGACCCAATCTGCTACTGATTTCAATATTTAATTGTATTTGTGAATTGTATCCTATAAATTTGAATGTTACTTCTATACTTTTCTCAAACTGTCTGAAAAATAAGCCTTTTTAACTATATTTTTGATATTTGAAAAAGAAAGTCATACTAAAACGATTCATTTTTTTAACATTTACATGGTAGGCAAAATTTTGCATATTAGTTGTATTTTATTTTATTTTTTTTAATAAATTCACCCCCAAAGGTGATAATACCACTAAAACACAAGGATTTACTGGGGGGGGGGGAAGAGAATGAAAAGACTTTAGAAGGAACCAGAAACCCAATCCTAAACAGGATTCAAGAGATGATTGTCTACTCCTGTTTGGGTGGAATGTAAACCAGAAGATAGGTGAATCTGTCTACTTCTATTGAGGATTAAAAATAAATAAATAGTAAATAAAATTACAGAGTTTTATACATAAGTAAATATTGATAAAAATAGAATGAAAAATAAGACAATATTAAGAGCTAAGAGAAGGTGGTGGTGTTCCATATGTGGGACTTTGTTATGGAACTTAGGAATCTGTCAGCTCATTAAAAACAATTACCATATTTAACAGCAAATAAGACACATGGGTATATAAGACACACTACAATTTTAGCAGGGCAAATCAAGAAAAAAAATTAGTAATTAGTAAAATTATTAGTAAATAGTATAGCCTAGGTCATATTTATGAGGTATTATTTTGGTTAAACAAGCCATTATTACAATTAAACAAAAAATAAGAAATAAAAAGAACACAAGCCTATAAAAACTTTATTATGTCCTTTATATGATCTGTACAACCTGCGTTTTGTAAAAGTCTTATTGGAATAATTAGGATATAAAAATTCTGATTGTATTTTTAGCAATGTAACCGGAAGTTATCACAAAATTATTAATGAAAGAAATATATTTTACAAATATATAATTTGAATTTATTGCATATAATTTTAGTGAAACAAAGTACTAATATTAAACATGATGAAATTAATATAATGAATATTATCAATTATAACACTTTTAATCTGCATAATAGCCATTTAAATAATGACAATAGGTATATGAAAGTTACTCCAAAGTCTAAGCTAATAGGAGTTGCCAGGTAGCTAATTTCAACCAACAATCGCAAATTTTAAACCTACATATGGCATATAAGACGCAGAAGAATTTTAAAAGATATTTTTAGTAAAAAAAATTTGCACCTTATATGCTGTCAAATACAGTATGTTTTAATATAATGTAAGTGGTGATAACTATCAACTAAAAATCAAGTGGAAAATTAATTACATATATTAGAATATCTTTTTCACTTGCATTTCATCCTGTGTTTAAAAAAAAATGATATATTTTTTGAATATTTATTATCTCAATATTAGTTAAGTTCTTTTTGTTCTCTATAGAACATTGGAATCTTTCTAACACCACATCATCTGAGTACATGCAATAGTAGAGGTTTTAATAGGAATTTCTGATTCACAAGCAGTCCCCAGCCATGTATACACACTTTTAGGATCGTATAATCCAATTTAAATTCAGAATTTCCTTCTCCTAGACTGGTTACCACCCAAGGCTATGGGACCCAGTTTGTTTTACTATTTTACTCCTAGCAGGTGGGAAGAGTTGGATTCATAGATTTTCCAAGAGTATTAGCACATAAGTGAATATAATGAACTTGACTTGAATTCAAACTTGGCTCTCCAATTCTTCAATTCAAGCTACTAAACATTACTCCACTGTGTCTCCATAACCTCAATATTAAAAAAAAATCTGGTAAAAGAAGATAATTTGTAATTTCTGGATTTTATATACAAGGTTGGATCAATGAGTGTGTAGATTGGCACATTTTTGATCTAAAACTTTCACTGTATAATATTCAATTTATGTAATTAATAAAGAGATTGTGTTGTATACATTGACAATGAAGTCAATTGTAACATATTTTTGCAAGATGCCTTTTTTCCATCTTTGGATTAAGGAGTTATTATTGTATTTATGTAGTGTCTGAAAATGTTCTTGAGGCATGAAACTGACAATCACCATACAGTGTTGATTCATATGTCCACACTGTCAAATATTGTAAATTTTAGAGCTTTATGCTTTGTTCCAAAATTGTCTGGTAAACATGTTTTTCGGGTATTGATGTTATTTGTTTTTCTTTAAATATGAAAATAAAAACGCCACCTTTTGCCATAACAATGTGAGCTCAATTTCTTTAATGTCTTTATAGTGAGCGAAATCTATTTAGGTATAGAGAAATGGCTGTTTAGCCAATGGGTATTCGACATCTGCAAACAATAAAACTCTATCTTTAAGGCAATTACAAGGGAAATGCTTCTGACTACATAAACAAATAATTACTCAATTGCTTCAGGATTTATAGCTCAAAAATTTAAGCAGGGAGGGGAAAAAAAAAAACTACTTATTATTTTCTGCAATGCAGCAAAAGGCTTGACCTTGCAGATGTAAATTGTTTTTGTTTTTTAATACTCAGTGAGGAGAGATCTTTGTTTATGTTGTCTGCTATGTGATTCTGCTGCTTGTAATATCTAGCTAAAGTACCGACAAATGTAACAATGTTTATGAAATCAATAAATACGGCTTTTATTGTTTGGTTTGAGACTTTCTTTTATTGATAAGGACATCAACAGGGGTTAAATCTGAAATCTTAAACTGGCCCAAGGAAATTACAGGCACTGCTTGAAAAATGTGCTTTATGTATTCATTGAATTCTTGTGCATAATACACCCCCCCTTTCTTATTATGTAAAAAAAAAAAAATCAAATGAATATATTTGGTGTAAAATGTAACACCTGCTTTTTATATGTAACAAACAGTGAATGTATTTTATTTTGCGTAAAATAAAAACCTGCTTGACTATGGAAAGGATGAAACTTTCAGTTTACACAATGCATCATCTTAAGACAATTTCAGGAAAAAAAAGTGTAAATACGAGATTTTGGATCTTCTTATGGGGGCTTTTGCTATGAAAGATGATGAAACTCTAATGATTACTAAGGAGTGAATTAACAATACAAGTTATTCTGACCAAACAAAAGTAGTAATATAACCAAGCTATAGGATCACTGTAAATAGCAGTTACTTCATTGACATAAGTAAACAGTTGTCAAAATATTGTGTATAATATCAGCTCTTCATTTGGATTTTGGATTTTTCATTGTGCAAACTTTTGTTGTCTGCTTATTGAAAACTTATTTTTTTAATATATTTAAATGGGTTGTATAATGATTTTATGTTGGCACCCTAGCTGTAACTGCAGACATCAAGAAATCTCAGTTTTCCATTTAAGTGTTATGATAGGGGAAATTTTGGTGTTGTTTTTTTTTTTTTTTAAATCTTAACGGAAACTACAGAATCCACACTGAATCGCATTTTATAAATCACAGATTTGCAAGTATGTAGACAAAATCAAATATACTTGGGATATTTTCATAGAATATGAATCTGGAGGAGGAAGAATTTATATAATAGTGTAGACATAAAAATCAACAATGCATAGTGACTGTCAGTTTCATATCTTAAAAATTAACAGTCTGATGATTGTTTCAGGTGTGAAACTGACAGTCATCATGCAGTGTTGATTTCTATGTCCACATGTTTTTATATCTACAAATAGTCTGTTATCGATGATATTGAGCACTCTTCCCCTATAAATATAGCAAACTTTAAACAATATAATTCTCTTTCTCACTCTCTCACTCACACACACACGCACACACACACCTGATGGTAATTGGCATAGAAAACAAAATCAGGAAATCAAGCTCAAATTTCTGCTAAAGTTGCTTATGTGTACTTAGAACTAATACTTTTAGAATTCATTTTTCCCTGCACCCTATACTGTTGCTAGATATCTTGAAATGTCTTATCTCTAGTGTGTCATTATTGAGGGGAGAAGAATATGCAAATTGGTACTGAGCAAATCATTCTCCCATAACTACCACTTACAATGTAATAAGTGCATGGGGCAGGTTGGTTGGAACGTACGCTTTCCACCCATGAGCTCTGGGTATGAATTTCACCTGGGTCGATTTATCAGAAGGTGATTCTTCATGCTATTGGTCTGTGGAGGTGATCACAATGTGCAGCAGAATATGCCTGAAAAAAACAAAAACCCAAAAAAACAATCCATGGGCTGACCCAACCCTTGTCAGTGATTTTTGGGCAGGTGGAACTGTTTGGAAGATGTTGGTGATTGTGCTTGCACAAAGTTACAAGTCATCATGACTGAGAGTTTTCGTGTACTGGCCCAGTTAAAAAAATATAAATAGATAAAATAACTGTAACTAAGGTTTGCTCAGTGTAATTGTAGTATAATAAACCACAAGTGGACTCAGTAGGTGCTGAATAAACAAAATGTCCTTGAGCAGACATCACATAACAGGGATTGGCTAGCTGGCGTAACAAGAAAAACGTAAATAGCCATCTATTTTATATAACAAAAAAAAAAAAATGAAGAAAATGTTATACTTGTCTGCGTTGATGCCCCCCCAAAAAAAAAAAAAAAAAAACCCACAGAAATGTATTCACCAGGTGCTTTCATCATTTGATGACCTTCAAATCAAGCATTTAGTGTGCATGTGTTTAGTCATTTACTAAATTCATTCTGGCACAAGAATTGGTCTATGAGAATGAAACTAAGCTAGTCACATTTGTATTTCAATATAATGTGTGTGTGTGTCTTATTTTATACTACTTTACCCTCTACTGTTAAAAAAAAATGACAGCCATATTGAAGTAATTTTTCAATTGCATTAGTTACATTTTCTCTATGAGTAATTTAGGATTTTCATCAGTACAATTAACTCTATTGTTGCAGGTAAGAAAGAATTTTGCTTTTTATATCATAAAAAGTAAAAATATCCAAAGAAAATTAATACTAAATAAAAAGCAATATACTAGTAACTTGTTTTCTTTCCTTTTCATGCTAATAACATATTCTGTTATGGTAACACAAGGCACATTCACAAGTGGGCTTTGTGCAATAGTCCTGTTAATATAGTAATGGAATATCTCATTAAGAAGTGGATATCAAGCTGCATGAATGATAATATAAAGTCACATGATTGTGTTTTTGATTATAGAATAAATTACACAATTGTTTGCAGATATAAGTACAGATTGTATTGAGCTTAAGTTTGTTATTTCAAGTTTCTGCAGACAGACTAAATATAGAACTGCATAAAACATTTTCTCTACAATTGAAAGCATTTTTCATTTCATTTTTGATGCCCTGCTCTTGGGGTTTTCATCAATACAATAGACATAGGATTTTTTTTTTTTTATACAATTTGCTTATAAATGACTTTTTTCTTTTAGCTAAATTTCATGCAATTCCACAAGTGACATCAGTGTTGTTTAACTGAAAAAAAAATAAACTTAGTGGATTGCTTTGTGAATTTGGTGATATAAATTTGAGTTTAATTCCTGGGGCAGGCAGTGTACTTGGACACAATGGAAAAATGGTGAGCAATAACTGAGTAATACTAAAATAAGAATTAGATGAGGTGTCTTGAGACAAGGCCAGTGGAACGAGAATAATCTGCTCTTGTAGATTGAATAAAGGCCTTCCAAACCCTGCTGTATCTTGGGTCTCAAAATCTCCATGCTGGTACACCAATTCTTCACATCATGGTCACTTGTTACTCAAGGTTTGCATTATGCACTCATGCATTTCTTTTGACATTTTCTTCTGCAGAAACTTGATGAGTTCAACACTTGAAAATTCCAAACTTTCCTTTGATGCAATTCAGTTAGGGATCTGAAACAAATTAAAATTAAGCACACGTGAAGGATATCCTGAAAATTGTCATATCATAATATAAAAGAATAATCTTCCCAGCTACAGGTACAAAATAATACTCAAGTTTGAGAAATGGGCTGGGCTAAGAATTTTTCAGCACCCTCTTATATGTGTGTGTTTATGGTTTGAGGTCTGATTATTACTTAAGGCATAAGAATGCCAGTCACCAGGAAGTGTACTTTTTAATATCTATACTGTTAATATGTACAAACACTCTATTCATGAAATTGAGCCTCTCCTCATAAATATACCAAATCTTATATAATAAATGTGAAAATATCTGTGTCACATTTTTTTCAATTAAAGGGACACAACTCTCTAACTTTCAATAGCCCAATTAAGAGCCCTCTGCAAGAACTAGCTTAAATAAGTACATGTTTGTGCAACACTTCAGAGTATCATCCTAAGCATGTGTCAGTTCATATATAATACCATAGCTACTCTGTGTATGTTTGTGTGTACATATGTTCATATATTGCATAACATACATGATTGAGATATATATATATATATATATATATATATATATATATATGAATGAGAGACAGACAAATATATGTATGTACTGGTTGCCTAAATCCATAAGAATGTATACATCGAATTGCATGTCCCATGATATGATTTGCCAATGTTTCCCCATCGACTGTCAACAAATGCAGTGTGACTTTCTTTTCCAATATGCTTGCCTTGGAATCTTCTTATCCAGGGCCTACTTTTCCTTTGTCCTCCTCCCCCAACACCCTCTATCGCTGTCTTCATGCACATGGCACATTCCTATGATGTGTCAGCAGCCATGTCTCTTTGCTTCTCTTCCACTCCAACTCTTTCACAGTCATCTCAAGGCATTTTCAAGAAAGTAGTCATACTTGAAATCCTCCTATTACACTTTTCTCCCCACTTCTCTTGTCCCCCCCCCCCACTTCACCCTCTCTCTATCATTTCTTTTTCCTCAAGCCCTCTCTCTTTATTTCTCTCATTCAGTTCAATAACACCCCATTCTTCTTTCTTGTTTATCTCTAGAGGTTGGGATAATTTTTTTTTTTTTTTATTGATTGCTTTTGAGGAGAGTAGTGTATTAAGGTGATTGTAATATTGCATCTTTTCTTCCTGCTCCCTCCCCCCACTTTTCCTATTCATTCATTTGCTCGTTCATTCCAATCCTAACTCATTCTGGCTTGCTTTGTTTCATTCCTCTATTCCTTCCTTCTGCAATTGTCTGTTAGATTTCTGTGAAGACTGCTGGTATTTGTACCATTGTTTTCAATTTGTCAGAATTCTTCAATTCTTCACTGTAATTTCTTAAGAATCTTTGCCCCATTGCAAAATGTATTCGAGTAAACACACAGTATTTTAAGCGTTCCAGGCTACATTTGCATGTGTTATCTTATTAATAAAGAAAATATTAACAAAGATTTCTATGTGATTTTGCAGGTTGGGAATTGAATATAGTAATCCTTATACAATACAGAAAAGTCTCAATACAATTTTAATAGGATTTATATTTTTCATCTGATAATGAAACTTAATAGATTTTGTCTTTAATATCAATTGTAAATGTGTGGAGGTATATCAGTAAGTTTATAGCCTAATGATAAAAAGGCATTTATTTTTCATCATAATCTCTTTGCTTATCTCTGCAATTTATTCAATACTTTTCCATTAGTCACATGAGTCAAACATTATATGGATATTTCAGAAATTCAGCTAGAAAATTATTGCTTCCTTTTCATATATAGACTTAATGAAAAAGTACAACTATCCATTTTAAAACATTTTCTGAGTGACAATATTACAGGTGATGCCTCCTCAGGCATTCTTTTTTTCACCATTGTTTGATTATAATTTACTAAGCTCAGGCAATCATGTGTGAGTAGTGTATTGGTATAGAAAGTGATGTCCTTGAGAATGGCATGAATCCATCCCTTGTCCCTCAGCTATGGGTTAAATAGCAGTGTAGATTGAGCTCTCCTGTTTTTGGTAGTAGCTAGTCTATGAGAAGGACAATTCTGAATTCAAAACCATGGAGACAGCAACAGGGAAATACAATCATTGCTAAGAAATGGAATCTGTAAATAGCTATGGTTAACATGTCCCTTCAGGAAAGAGGTATTAAAAAAAAAAAAAAAAAAAGTGAATAGGTTATTTTGCTGGACCTGGTAAAATAGACACCAAGGCTGGTAAATATAAATAATGTTTTAGAACTAAGAATATATTACATTTGAGATCATCAGCACAGTGGTTGTGTGAACTGTGTAGGTAGGACTTTAACAGCATGGATTCTGTGACTGTTGTCTTCAGTGGGTGCACTTGAAATGTATTACCAAGAGAACCATGCCCAAGAGCAAGTTTTGGATTTGCAGAGACTGTTATGCCTGAAGTGCTTAAAATATTCAAAGACTAAATATCCAGGAACACAAGAGATTTATGTTTAGATAATGCCAGCCTTATCAAAAAAGAAAATAATTTTTTAAAGAGAAAAATATTATGAAAATAGATTTATAACAATATTACCAACTATTAACATATGTTTAAAAAAACTACATTGCATCACCATTTTTCTACAGATCCATTATTCATGAATCTAACTTATCTCTTCCGAATACATAAAAATCAATATATATATATATATATATATATATACAAAATACGCCTAAGATATACTCTAATGAAAAATTGTTCAAAATATCCTGCAGTGTCTCACTAACTTTTACTTAATTTAACATTCAGAATGTTTTCTTATACTTATTTGAATATTATCTGCAACTTCCTTATACGTGAAATGTATCCAATCAAAACATCCTACTGCATCTAACTTTTACACACTTTAGCATCTAGAATGTTTGCCACACATATTTAAATATTATCTGTTACTCCATTACATGTGATGCATATCTAAGAAATAGCCTAACACAACATATATTTAATCTCTGTCTTTTTGCTTTTTATCATTTCTATCTTGATTTCTGAGGAAGCTTTAATAAAGTGAAACGTTAGATTAAAATCTGTTTCCTATTTATTCTTTTTTTTTCCTATCATTTTGTTGGATTCCTGTCCATAATCGATCTCTCTTTAGAGACTTCTATATTTCTTTTAATAATTGATGATGAATAAATGATTTTAACTTGAGTTTTAAGAACTGATGGTGGAAAAAAATTTAAAATTGTTTTAACAGTTGATTGTAAAAATAAATAAACTTCTGTGTCAAATCTATGTGTTGTTATTTTTAACATTACTTGCCTTCATATTAATAAAAATATTTACTGGCAAAATAGCCTGGGGATCTATTTTATAGAGATTGGTAAAATAAGCTTAAATAAAAGAACATTTGTCTATTTTTTCAGAAACGGCAAAATAGCCTCTTTCTTAAAAAAAAAAAGCAGCATTTAGTTTGTATAGCTAGATACAGGTTGTCACAACCCCTCCCCCCTCTTTTGATGTTTAGAGGTGTTCTCTTTCATATATAAGAAATCTGTTTATCTTCTCTGAATGCTTAAGTATTTACTAGGTTTAGTTTGGCACAAGGCTCTGAGTGTGAGTGCACTCAGTGAAGATCCCACTACATTGATAATGGTTAGCTGAACTGGTTTGTTAGCCATTGCTTGATGTCAAAACACCTGTTGTATATGTACTTGTCAGTGCAGACCTATTCTGGAGTATTTACATTGATTAAGTGCACGTGTACTGTGTATACATGATTGCTTGAATACATATACAAATTGCACCTGTATAAATATGTACATCTTGATCTGCAAATTTCGTTTAATTTACTCTTACAATAATGGACAATTGTCTATATGGAAAATGCTGATTATAGCTGTATGAAGAGGTACTGAAAAGTTCTTAGCCTGAACAAAAAGGGGTTAAAAAAACAAAAAAATCTAATGTTTGGTCATTTCAACCAAGAATTTTTCAGCATTTTATCATATGCCTGTACATATGCAGGTATGTGTATCACATTATGCAACCCATGTGATGAATGTGGTAGAGAATGTTTCTTCACTGCAGGCCCTGTTATCCACAAGATGAGTCATATTTGTAGACTTCTGACAAATCACAATCATTACTACACTGGGAATAATTTGACATTCTGGGTGTGTCAGAAAACTTGCAGAAACTGCTCCAGTCTAACCTGTCATATGAAAACTTGTGAACAACCTGAACAGAAATTCCAAAACAGGCCAGGCACTGTACACAACAACTTAGTTTGCTGCATCTGCAATAAGCATTGTGAGTCACTTGCTAGCCATTCTCATAAGAACTAAAATATGGATCAAACTTGTCAGTGATGGTCATACTCATTCAATGTGTTGACAGTCATTGTGTGTATCATATGCTCATAGGTGTATGATATTTAATGATTGATGCTTCTTGGCAGAAGATGGCCATCTCTTCAGTTTTTGAATGAGCAATTTGGCTGAGCATAAGTCCATTCTGCAGGCTTCCTTGTATATGATATATATATATATTTTAATATATTTTATTGTTATAAGTTATTTATATAGACACAAATATTTAAGTAAATGCTCTGTTTATAATAAACAGTATTAACAATATTTACCGGCCTGAATGTCAGAAATTTCATAAAAAATATGCATCCTCTGACAGGAATTGAACCTGTTTCCTACACTGAACTGTCTTATAGATTGATGCGCTATACCAGTTTAACTACAAAAGAAGTGTCTAAACTGGTACAGCATGTCAGGCTATATGATGGTTTTGTACAGGTTCGATTCTTGTCAGAGGGCGTATATTTTCTATGAAATTTCTTAAATATTCAGGCCAGTAAATGTTGTTAATACTGTTTATTATAAACAGAGCATTTACTTATACATTATTTATATACACAAATATTTAACAATAAAATACATTAAAAATAATTGTTGAACTTAGTCCATTTTATAATATACTAGCAGTAGAGCCCGGGATGTAAACAGTAAGAGATAGATCAAGTATCGACCATCATAAAGACTGAAAAATAAAATTGACAAAGATTATTATTTAAGGTTGACGGACACGCATGTCTTAATTTTTTTTTTTACGAATTGGTCAAACTGAAACAAAAACATTGTTTTCAATGGTTATGAGTCTACCGATTGAATATAATTTTATTATAAACAATTGTCTTGTAAATGTAATTTTTAAAGCATTGTGAATGTAAAAATAAAGAAAAAAAAGTGTGCAAGACAATAAGAAACACTACCTGCCAAAAAAAAAAAAAGAAGTTTTGTTGAAATCGGTTGAAAAATGTAGGAAATCCGATCACATATATAAATGAACACACACACACACACACACACACACAAACAACCTGGGTTTTTATAATAAGTATAACTCAATATGAGTTGTCCCCCTTTCATTAATGCTTCTTAATCATGTTTTCAAATTGATTTTGTGCAAAAACAATTGTGTTTTTCCCATTTTTGGCACTGTCAGAACCACCACAAGGTAATTTTACATAGTCCTATGAAGTTTTGTTGAAATCGGTTGAAAAATGTAGGAAATCTGATCCAATATATAAACGTACAGACACACACACAATCTGCGTTTTATAAGTAAGATATATATATATATATATATATATATATATATATATATATATATATGGTCTTTGAGTGTATCTAGTCCTTATACACTTATGTCACTCTTCAGACCTGCTACTGACCCACATAGATTGTTAGAAAACTAACAAAATCCCTGCAAGTCATAGGGGACAGCAGTCCCAGCTACAGATATTGTATGTATACTCGGATTTTGTCTTTCTAAGATCCTCTTTGAAGATTTTCACAATCCATCCTTTTTATCTCAAATGCCTTACAAGTATAATTTGCTTGCTCACAGATTGACTTACCATCCCTCAGCATTAATACAAAAATGTTTTTTTTTTTTTTTTTTTTTTTTTAAACATCCTTAAAATATATTTTTGGTTTGTGTTTCAAACATTTACTACAGAACTCTTTATAAAATAGCTGTTTAGGTAATCTGTTATCTCTAATTTTAGTTAAGTATACTGGATATATCATATGAAACCCAATACAGCCATGTGGAAATTTATTTCTGAAAGGAGTGGGTAGGAAAAAAAAAAAGTTATTTCTAAGATTAATGAATATGTCTTTTGGAAACTTGTTGGTTAATGATCTTTGATGTGCATAAAACTTGTAATCATTTGGAGACTTAGTACAGATTAGTGTGGCAGATTGACAGTTGATGCCTCATCAAACAGCTTAGTTGATACATTAAAAAAAAATTACTTTCATTTTCTCTTTTTGTATCAATCTTTACTTCTTTTTTTAGTGCTTTTTTAAAAAAAAATTTCCCTTCACTCTCTTTTCTTTGTTTTTTCTTTTTCTATGTTTCTTCAGGATGTTGGCGATCATCGTTCTCTGCAATTTCCTGTCATAGCTGTTAATAAATTTTGTCTTTTTATCCCTCCTAAACCTTTTTCTTTTAGCTAGCTTGCGAGGTAGGTTGTGCTTTGTTTTCTTTTGTCCATCTTGCCTTTAATCTGTTCTTTGAGTATCAAATTTTCCAAGCCCTCTTTCCTCATGAGCCCTAGAAATTTCAACAATCTCTGCTTGATGTTAAGTATAAATGTCCTTTTTGTTTCCATTTTCTCTAAAACTTTATCGTTGCTCACATGTTTGGTCCATGATATTCTCAGCATCCTTCTGTAGAACCAGATTTCTGTTGCTCCAAGACCCTTCTTCATATATTAAGAGATTGTCCAGCACTCACTGCTATATAGGAGGACTGATATTACATAACAGTTCAATATTCTATTCTTTGTTTCTAACAAAATTTTTCTTTTCTTTATACTTTGCTTAGCTTTAAGGAGACAAATTTTGCTATCACAATGCACCTTCAGATTTCAGTGTTGCACTTTCTGTCCTCTATTAAAACACTTTAAATTGTTGTACTTTTTTGATTTTCGAATCTCCAATTTGTAATTTGCATGTTTGTCTGTTCTTTTTGCTGACAACCAGGAATTCTGTCCTTTTGCAATTGATGCTTTTGGTTATCCATAGATTGTATCAGGCTTGGTGGGATGAAGAAATATGGCAATGATGTAAAGGAAAAAAGAAAACATCCCAAAATAGTGTGTCGGGGGTCATCAGTGGTGAAAGTGGAAATATAGTTTACTAATATCTACTTTCTTGCTTGTTTCTTTTTTTCTTTTTTTTTTTATAGTTTGTTTTCTTTGTTCTTCCTTCTCTCTTTATTACTCTTGTCACCCTCTTCAAGTTTCATTTACCTCTTCTTTTCAACAATAACAATTCCTTCCTATTCTCAAATCAATGTTAAGGAATTTCATGTGATGATGCCAGTGATATGATTTCTCTGAATTTTTCCTTGCGAGCAACTCTAGAACAATTTAAAAAACACTTTCTATCTTTAATTTTTTTTTTTTTCCTCCAAGAGATTAGAATGTACTTTATGAAAGGCTAGTGGCTCCTTAGCTCATTAATAAAACCAGCCCCCTGTGTAGATGGTGTGGGCTAGCAGAGGTGGGGAAGAGGTGTTGGATGTGAGGGTGGTTAGAATCAGGATAAAGAATAAGGAAAAAATCTATACACACTGCTGCTGATCAGGATAATAATGATAAAAAAAAAACCCACAGAAAACCCTATTTTAACATAATGACGATGATAATAGAAACAATATTTTGGGAGGTAAATATATCCCCAGATATAATAACACTCATGATAGGACCAATGTTCTTATAGTTAGTAATAATGAAGACTATAATAGGAAATGATATTCCTTAGGTGATGATGCTAATGATGATGATGATAAAGGGTAAAGTGTGGGTGGGAAATAACAGTGGTTTATAAAAAAAAAAAAAAAACCATCAAGAAAAATAAATTACAGTAAAGGAGAGAAATCTATAGTTAAGCCCTTTCACTGCTTTAAAAGAATTGAATAAAAAAAATGTAAGGAGTGGGGGTTGCTTAACTATTGAATTACCTGCCCAGCCCTGCCCTGCTGTTCTCCGTGTTGCCCAGCACCTGCTTTGTCAGTCAGTAGAAGAATAAAATAAGAGGAAAATTTTTCTTCATTTTTATTGTTTCCTCTCGTTGCATCGTTCCTGGATGTTCGAAATTCCATTCTGCAACCATCAAATGTCTGTGTGCCACCATCTGCCAATTGACACACAAACGGCCAACTTCCTAATTCTTTACTACCTTGTCTGCTGTTTGCTCAAAAAATTATCAAAAAATGTCTGGTATTTTCTCCCATAATTCTTTTCTATCCTCCCGTCCCACTGTTAAATATATTTTTTTTTTTTAATTGAAATGTTTAACTTTACATGTAGAAGTGTCTAAGTTTGGATGGGATGAAATATAATTTCTCTCCACACCATGTGGAAGTTCATGGGACAGACAGTCCAATTGGTAGCTTGATTTTGTGGCCAGGATTTCTCATCAGGGCATTATGTTTAAGATAAATAGAAATGATGCTGTATTTCTCAAAGAATTTAAAGAATTAAACTTGTGGATTTTAGTAAATAGAAAAAAAAGAAGGTGAAGAATATTGAATATATACAAGACCAGTAAAAATGTTTTTGTTACTTGATGTAATGGTTGATAAGCTAGTCTGCCAATTTTCTGTGTAATGAGCTTGATACTCACTGGGTGTCCTACAATTGTAGATTTGTGCCTAACTAACCCTAGTAAAAAGCCTATACAGGTTCCCTACTGTTGTAACCTAGGGAAGGTTACTGAATAGAATAATTAAACGAAAGTTGGTAATGAATGATAATACTTAGGACAAGAACAACACATATAAGATTCACCAGCAGCACATAGAAGAAGTAGTCAACTGCTAGAAGTGAGTCAAGTGAATTCCACAATGAATCTCCAACTGCAGGATATCTACCAAAGCGCTCCATGTGATCAAATGTGGCACAAGGCTGAATTTAATGTGGGGTATCCCAGCCCATATGCTCTGCCACAAATTTCCTGTATACCCGGTATAAAATGGGGTTGGGTAGCTGTTTCCTGAGACAAGATTCTGCCCTTCGACATAGCCTTGTCTGGGGATTCTCTCTGCCTTCAGGCAGAGAGTTTGACCAGCACAGCTGAAGCCAAATCTCCAACTGTAGGATATTTGTCAACCACCCCACGTGGTCAGATGTGGCACAAGGCTGAATTTAACATGGGGTATCCAAGCCTGTAGGCTTGGGCAAAAATTCCCCATAGATCCCATAAAAAACGGGGTCAAGTAGCTGTCTACCACCCCAGATGAGACTGCCCTTCGGCATAGCCTCGTCTGGGTTCCTCTCTGCCCAAAGGCAGAGAGTTCGATTAGCTTAGCTGGAGACGAATCTCCGACTGAAGACCAACATACAATATTTACTACTGTATGTATTGTGAATGGGGACATACCTATTATCGTTTGTAGAAATGCTACAACACCTACCATTAAGGAGGTGTGGGTGGTGCAGTTGATAGTAGTTTGGAATGAGAAATTAGAAGGCTGAGTTCAAATTCCAGTCAGGTTCGTTACATTTACTTATGTTTAATTACCCTTAGGAAAGGTATGAATCTTCTCCCCTAGCTATGGGTTAAATATTAGGACTTGTGTCTGGAAAAAATCATTGTTATTCTAAAAGGATTGCTAATGCAATATTCACCCACAAAACATAAGAATTATCCTTACAATTCAAAATGTTTTGGCTTTAAATAACTCGTAATGGGTCGATAAATCATAAAAAAAATCAGCCAATCACTGCCTCACCCTTACTGCCATTGCTTGTGTAGTGAGTTCAATCATTTCTAGACTCCCTCCACTATTGGCCTTTTACCAGATTAAATCTAGAAAATCAACTGTAGAATCTTTATTCATTATATTTGGTTTTCATGCTTGAAAGTAGCTTCTGTTTGAGATAATTGTAAATTTTTGATCTCTATTTCTTATGTAATTATCCAATCGTTTTTCTTTTTTTTTTGTTTTACAGACAATGAAAAAGAAATACTTTGTGCTACGAGGGTGTAGCAATTCTGGCCCTGCTCGATTGGAGTATTATGATTCTGAAAAGAAATATCGGGCTGGGGCCGGATGTAAACGAAGTATAGAGTTGGCTGGATGTTTCAACATTAACAAGAAAATGGACCCAAAACACAAGCATGCCATTTCACTGTTTACCAAAGATGACTGCTTTTCTGTAGTGGCTGAAAATGTAGATGAGCAGGAGTCTTGGTTAGGCTGCCTTCTTGATTTGCAGAACGATTCCTACCACTTTGGTAAGTATAGAAATCTGTCTTTTACTTCTACACACATGTGCTCACAAAAATTAGCATTTCTTGAAAGGTATAATTTTAAAAAATTTTTTTTTTATTGTAAGAATCAGTGTGACCAATTTAGCCAGTAACATGAACACAAAAATCTACCAAGTTAAAAAAAGTTTTTTTTTTTTTTTTTTTTTTCCACTACTGCATAACAATTTTTGGTTCAGTGAACAGAGATGTGTGTTGTGGTGTAATGAAGGTTGGCTTGGAGTGAGAAATTGGAGATCTGAGTTCAAATTTCAGGCGAGTTTGTTATATTCCCTTGTGAGCAAACATCCTTGGGAAAGGTATGAATCCATCTCTTCTCTCTCCAGCTATGTGTTGAATAGCAGGACAGACTGGATTCTATAACCTTGGTTGGTAACTAGTCTACTGCAGAAAGAAATGGTAACCTATTGTGGGAAAATCTTCTACCTACTTGGTCATAGGTTAAAAGAAAGATAATCAGCCAAGCATGTATCACGTATGGCAATTAATTGATTGACTGAACAACATGCATTTTTATTCCTTATTTCTTTTTACAAAAAATATAAAATAAAGAAAAGTATAGTTGGAATAGCGATACACTTTAGCTTTTTATTATTCCGAAAATATTTCTGTTCAAAACTGACATTGCCAGTAGGCTTATAATCTTTTAAACTTTTTTCTGACCACAAATAGAAAGGAACATTATTTAGGTGTCTCCTTGTATGAACTTGATACTCTCTGGGGATTGGCGATTTCTTAGAGAGCCTTTTACAGCAGCACTCTTTATGTGACTTGAATGTAATATAATGTACAGAGAAAGTCTTTAGCTAAACATGGAATGAAACTAGTAATTAGATATTAAAACTGTAAACTATTGTTATGGCAGGTAGTTGTAAATAAAGATTAGTTTGAGACTTTTTTTCATCATTCAACCTTAACTTTAATGCTTCAAACAAGCATGGAACTAATATGAAAATTCACACAATTTTTTTAAAAGTTCTTAACCAAATTATGGAAGCTGCTTAATCTCTGATCATCCACTCCAAGACAATCGCTGTATTCTTGTTTTCATCTTAGAAATTGTCAACTATGATTTTGGAGGAGTATAAATTATTCCTTCGACCTATTCAGGTTAGTTCAGGTTTTGTTGTTTTTTGATGAAATTATGTAAAATAAAATAAAGATGGTATTGTACATCAGATGTAGCTGAAAAAAAAAATTACCATTGATTTGTTTTTTCAATATTTTATTAAATCAAAGATCCATAATTTCAAATGGGTCTGCTAAGTTAAACGGTTTGGTGATATAGAAACGCTGAAGGTTATTAGTTCAGCTTTTTCTCTCCTCTTTGGTACATGCAGCAACTTATTGAAAAGAGGCTTAGAAGCTGCTACTAGAGAGAGGATAATCCAGAGAGTTTTGAATGGGATATATATATATATATATATATATATATAATATTTATCTCAATATTATTATCAACAAAACAAAAAAAAAAAATACTGACCCCAGAATTTATCATTTTAATGGAATTCTAATGCTGGGAGTGATGAGTTTCCTTAATTAGTATATTTTTTGAAGACCAATGTAATTATATATATATATATATATATATATATATATATATATATATATTTGTTTGAATGACAAATAGTAACTTATTTTTTGTCAATTTTGCTTATTTTGATTTCAAAATTTTGGATGCAAAATTCCTTTTATTGTGTAAGTGCATTCACCCTCCCCCCTCTTTTTCAACTTTTAATGCGGATATATGAACAAAAGGTTACAATGTTTAAGTCAACTAACTATTAAATGAAGGAGAAATATTTAAGCCTGTATACTTTAGTGACTATTGTCTTCAATATTTGATGTCTTTTGTGATGCTTGCTTAATATACAAAGAGTAGCTGACAATGACTGGAAATTCAACTTTTTAGGTCCAAAGTTAAATGCAATTTCAAGAACATCTCTCCATTTATGACATTTTGTATATTATTGGATTCATAATTTTGAAGCCACAAAAATTTAAAATATATATGTATTTTGTGCACTTTGTGATTTTTTTTTTTGGTCAACATAATTGACCAATCAGGAGTACAATTGGAAACAATGTAAAGTTGTTGTGGAGAGGTTCAATTCCTGCGTGCGGTGATGAATAGAGGTGTCTGGATTTTCGGCTACATTCTCGTGCACTGCAGCAATGTTTTCAGCTGAATGTTGTAAACAAGCACACAATGGTGTGTTCACATCTGCCACCGACCCAGTTTGTTTGAATTTACAAACACTTTTCCAATTGCACTCTTAAAACTTTAACATGTTTGATTGGCAGTTTTAACAATGGAAAGATGCCTAAACTTAATTCACATTTAAAATCTGTCCAAGTTATTGGAAAATCCTTTATCATTAAATGAATAAATTTGCTGTAGATATTTATTATATACGCAGTTTTGGCTACATATCCCCCTGGACATCTTCAATTGTTTATTATTTTTTTGAGTTGAGATTGGTTTGGTTTGGTTTGGCTGGGCTGGGCTGGGCTGGGCTGGGATATCTTTTATGATTTTGTTTATTATTGTTATTTCTTTGATTTCTGATGCCTTTTTTTTTTTAAAATGAAAAAGAATTAAAATTCCCTTTCTTATTTCTTAAAAACAATTTTAAACTTTAATTTTTCTTAACATTTAGATTTAAAATGCAGGTGTCCCCCAGGGCTCTATCCTTGGCCCTGCCATGTTTTCAATTTTCATTAACAACCTTCCCAGTGGCATTAGCTCTCAACTTGGTATCAATGCTGATGACACAACCATTTACTCTAAGTCTGATCAGTCTGATAAGTTCAAATTGGCGGCTGATGTCAAAAACAAGCTTCAGTCTGTTAACTGGGGTAAAGGATGGCTTTTTAATTTTAATGCCTCTGAAACTAAACTGCTCTCTGTTAATCATCCGAGAGAGCTCTTTCCATCAGCATGGCTGATGCTAACCTCCATGAGAGTGACATGTTGTGCCTTCTCGAGCTAACATTCTTGGCTGACATGAAGTGGGGAAAACTATATTGAATCCATTGCTAAGTCAGCTGCTAAGAAAGTTGGCTCACTGTGTCATGCTAGACAATTTTTCTCTCCTGAATCTATCTTGCATATCTATAAGTCTACCCTTTGTCCATGCATAGAATATTGCTGCCACATATGTCCTGCTATATATCTAGAGATCCTTGATAAAATCCAAAGGAGAATCAGCAATATTATTGGTCATGATCTGGTTTTTCTGGTTCAGTCACTTTCAACCGATGTAAAGTTGCATCCTTCTGCCATTTCTATAAATATTTCCATGAAAACTGTTTGATGAGCTCTTCGTCAGTGCACCTAGACTTTATGAAAGTGCAGTACTAGATTGGCGTCAAAGTCTCACCAATATATAGTTTTGGCTAGATAAAACCGTAAGTTCTATGATATCAGTTTATTTTCTCACACTTCTCAATTGTGGAACTCTCTTTAAGCTCCATGCTTTCTGGCCAACTTTAATCTGCAAAAATTTAAATGCAATGTCAATCACTTTCTACTGTTCTCCTGATTACTCTTGCTTTATTCCTGCTGCTTATTAAAGTTTCCGTTTCCATATCCAGGAACCCATTCTGTTGTAGTGTCTTTAATGCCTTACTTGGGAGGAAATAAATGAAAAAAAAAACGTCCCTTCATTCATCCTCAATGTCCAACAGCTTAAAAAGCAAAAACCTCTCATCCCTTTTGTAAACATTAAGCAACATACAACTTTATAAATGAAACTGGACTGTTCCTCTGGTGGCATTTTCCTAGAATTTGCAACTCCATCTAAAATGGTCATAAATTAGCATTTCAAGGCATCTCCCTTTTTGTGAGGGATCAGCTACAATGTTAAAACCACTTGATTTCTGTGCAAGTTAGAAATGGTGGGGAATTTTAGTAAGAGAGGTATGAAGAAATAAATTCAATTCAGATGGCATTTATTTAGTGTAGATTTAAAGTAGAATTAACCTTGGTAAAATCTTTAGTGACTGACAAGATTTAGTAGTTATTAATTTATCAGATGAAAATTATTTGTTTTTACTGATTATTAGAATATATTACTTTTCCAGTATCCTCCCCCCTTACATGCATCATCTATATGATTGGGTGTAGGTTACAATTCTATATTGTAGATGTCTATGATTTCCAAGTTTTAAATAAAAGCAAATAAAGATATAAAATTTACAAGAAATTTAGATTCAACTCATTAAAATGCATATAAAAGGTTTTTCACTAAGATAGATCAAAGTCAGCAGTAAATAAATCAGTGTTATTGGTGAAATTTTATTTATTTCTCTATTGGATCATGTTATTTAAATCATGGCAATTATTTGTGAAAAAATAATATTGCCCAAATATCTGCTAAGGCTTCGGCAGCACACCTCCACTTGATGGTCAAAATTTTTGATGATGTTTCTACATAGTTGCTCTTCGATTTCACCAATATGCCTTATTATCTCATCTTTCAGCTGTTAAATTGTTGTTGGCTTGTTGGCATAGACTTTACTTTTGAGATGACCCCTAAAGGAAGAAATCTAAAGGCGTCAAGTTGAACGATCGTGGTGGCCAATTGACTTTGCTGTTTTGAGAGATGATGTGACCTGGGAACTTCTTTTTGCATTTCTGTTTGGATGTTCATTTTCATAATTGGCTTTGATAACTTTAACAGATTGTTTGATTGTTAATCTTTCCATGGTTGAAATTGCGAAAGACTCAAGTTGTTAAATCTGAAAGAAAAAGAAAAAAAATCATTAGATGCTTAAACTTAATTCACATCTAAAATCGTTCTAAGTTATTGGACCACTCCTTACTTATGTAGTTTTCATTTCCCATGCAGACTGGAATAAACAAGAAAAGATATCAATTGAATCAGCCTTCGTTAGGTGCTTGCTGATCTGGATAACATTCTGGGAATTTTAAACTGAACACTTTATTTAATCTATGGCAGTAGATTGTTCTCATTCCACTGACCATGTCTGGGGATATCTTGTTGGGTTCATAGTTGGTACTACTCAGTTATTGTCCACTCTGTTTCCACTGAGTCTGAGTACACTACTTCGTCAAGGGATTGAACTCAGAATTATTATATCACCCAAATTCACAAACCAATGCTTTCATACACTCGGCTTCTGTCCTGTTTGACAATCCTAAGTAGAGATCTTAAACCTAAGCCTGCCTGGTGCTGCTCATCATGCTTGACTGCAAAGTTTCTCTTCTACTGCTGCAGTTGAAACCTTGCTTTTCTTTCTTTCTTAATGGCTTTCATAACATATTTATTTCTATGATAGGCCTACTGGTGGACTCTCCTGTCGTATTTGACATATGAGGGTCAAGCAGCTCAGTTCCTAGGAACTGACAGCCCAGACACCAGCACATATGATTTGATTATAGTGGTGAAGGCTTTGTGCAGAAGCATTCACACTTTTTGAAGGGCTGCTTCTATGTTTTTATGTATCCTAGTTGTATTAGTAATAGTGATTTCTGATCTGTGCTATTTATTGATAACTGACATTGTGAGGAGTTGCAATATGAAGCAATTAAATATTTGATGAAAGAAATTGTTGTAAAAAAAAATTAATAATGGTTGACAACATTTCATCTAATAAAAACCATCACAATAAAATGACAGTTTGAATTTATAGAAATGATTCTACCTGGAAATAGATTAATTTCATAATCTCAGCTTCAAAAGAGAGCATTTTTATTTGAAGAATTCTGCTGTGTCTATATAAAAGTGATACTAAATTCATTTTTAAACCACAATCTGATGTTAGTGTAATACAGTGGTTCCCAAATAGTGTGGTGAAAGAGGGTAGCAGGGGAGGCTGAATTGTTGAAAGACAATCAAAGATTTACAAACAGTTTAAAAATGTAAAATATTCTGGATTACTTGTAATTACATGCATGAGTCCCAGTATAAATAATTATTAACCTATTTTATCATTATCAAGTATTAAAAATGTAGTAACTCGTGCCTGCAAATTGGAGGAGGCAGTTATCAATGATAATGTTCTGACTTTGAATCCAGAGTTATCTCCCTCTCTCTGTTTTTTTTTTATTTTGAAATGTACTTTTTATCACATAAAATTTGATGAGGCATAAGCAAATTTTAATTCTGGAAATGTAGCTCAGAGGGGAAAAAAGTTTGGGAAAACACTGGTCTAATAGAATGTAGGAATTTGTTTTTATTAGTTTGAAATTAGAAGGTCGTTCAGAGTGCTAAACAGGATAACTGAATGGCAGATACTAAAGCTGTTCTTAGGAAGACTATTATCATTTAGTTTTTATTAAATGAAGCATTGTCAACAAATAATGAATAATTCTTGAGATTATTACTACCACTAAAGATGGTAGGGTTAAACTGGGCACATTACCAAGATTTATTTATTTTTTTTTTTTTTTTTTTTAGAGTGGGTAACTGAGTTTTTTTTTGTTTTTTGTTTTTTTATCTAAATCTATACACTCCAAGCAAGGTAATAATGCCACTAAGGCACAAGGCGCTACTGGAAACAAAAGAGGCTGAAAAAACTTTAGAATGAACCAGAAACCTAATCTTAAACAGGAAATAAGGGATAAACCTTTACTCCTGTTCCAAAGACTGGAGGATTGTGAACCGGGCGATACTTCTTTTAAGGAAAAAAAAAAAAAAGTATATAAAATTTCAGATTTTAGACAGAGTTGAGGTAGACATTAGAAGGAACAGGAAACAAGGAATAGACCTCTACTCCTGTTCAAAACATGGGGAAGGAACAGGAACTGGGTGATAGGCAAACTTATCTGCTCCTATTATAAATAAATTTGATTCTAGTTAAAATGTCTCAAGTTTGGGTGGATAGAAATTCAAAATGTTAGTATGTCAGTCTTCTACTTCTGTTTTATTTATTTTTTTAAAAACCTGTTTATCTAAAAGGATGTGAACATATATATATAGATATGCATATATATATATATATATATATGCATGCTGACTCTTAGATATACATTTACATCTTCATTTCACATACTTTTAAATATATCTGTTTGCTGTTATCTATGGTATCTATTTCAGTTGTTTTAGCTTTTAAATTATTTGAGGCCCTATTGTTATCTGTGCACCCACAAAGTACAGATGCTTTGTGTAAACAGGCACACAATCAAGCTAGTGTTTTCAAAACATTTTTTCCTACAGCATATGTATAAAGGAACCTGGAGATGTAGATTTTTTTTATCTGCATTGTAAATAAACATAAGTAGACGCTGAAAATTTTTTGGTTCAATTGAAAAAAGATTAAAAAGAAATGTTGTTTGCTCAGATTTTGGGAAGTGTGTTGGGTCAAGAAGTTTCTGTGCTCCAACCCCCAATATGTGTGTAGGCATACATTGATGTGCAACATTTTTAACAGTGTACATGTACTACACTCTGATCTTAACTGGTAGTGCTAGGGAATAACCTTTAATCCTAGGCAGAGTGCACAGATACTACACTGTCCGCAGGCAGATGTGTTAATCCATACATAAATAATCCTGTTAATTTTTATTATTACTATGCACACATACATATCTATGTATGTGTGTATATATATATATATATATATATATATATATATATTCCTCTTTGTTATTCTAAAATTTTCCTGTACTAAGAGAAATGTGAGGCAAAATTTTAATTTCTCAGAGATACAAAACAAGAATTAGGAATACATTCCATTCCCCACAAAGTGAGAGACAAAAAACAGAAAAAAAAGAAAATTGACAAAAATTATTAACAAAGCCACTATCATTACATATGCAGTCATCATAAACAAAGTTAATATGGTAGTTTGGAGGATCAAATTTGACTTTAAAATTGGGATGAACAAAATGATTTTCTGAAAGAAAACATGACCCAATAAGGTCAGAGGCATGTCCTGGGTATGACTACAAACTACACCTGGCAGCAAGGCCTCTGATCGGGAGGTTTTGAGCAGTGTGTAACCTCTTAATTGCATTTATTCCCAGGTCTACCTTGATTCTTGGTGGTAGCACCTGTTAGGGTCCCAACTACGGGCAAATATTTAACCCCTAAACTGGAGTTAAAACACTATGAAAGTATAAAAATACATTTTACTAATAAAATTACCAGCAATACATTTTTGTCCTACAATTTCTTAAAGAAATCAAACTGTATTCCAAAATATAAATTCAAGAAAGCTACAACATAAAACACATGTATCATTGCCTCTAGTAATTATGTCCACACAAACGTGTATATGCACGAAAGCTGGTATCATCTACCATTGTGAAAGCAAAATAACCTATCATTTTTATTACTTTAAAGCTCCCAAGAAAATTAAATTTTGGCATTAAATGACCGATAAGGAGTTGATACACTGTTAAAAAAACAAAACAAACATCATCACATTTGAAGTAAAAATCAAGAACAGATTCCAGGCCTTGTGGAATAATGCAAATAAAAGAAAATATAAAGAGTAAATTGGAAACTCTAATTAAGGCAGCAGCAGAGATAACAAGAAAAACAAATGGAAAGAGTAAAAACAAAGGGAGGTAACTTGGTCAATATAAAAACCAATTAGGAATATGGTCTTAAATTATTATTGTCATAACTTGTTGCCTAGCATTAGGGGTGCTCATAGACAAATGAGTCCTATGTTGGATCTGAAAAGATATCCACAGCCACCACATGGTAGGATAGGAGGGTTCAGAGAATGGAGATCTCCGACTTTTCTTTTCATCTCTTCTATTTGTCTTTTGGTGATTTTTCATGCACTGCTCTTCTCCAATTGGCTCTTTCTGCAGATTCTTTCTGCCAATTGACCAGATTGATTTTTGTCCTCAGCAAATGTGTTTTTGAGCTGATCCTTGAATCGATGATGTGGGGGGCTTCACATGGTCTCTTGCCAGATGCAAGCTCCGAGAAGAGGATTTGTTTGGGCAGACGGATATCTTAGATACTAAAAGATAAAATTGAAAATGCAGAATTAAACTAATAAAAACGAAAAATGACATTAAAGAGTTGAATCTGCAGTTTGGAGATAAACAACACTTATATAAAGAAAAAATAAGGATATCCAAGGAGTACTATGCATATGTGTATGCTTCAAAAATAAAAATGCCACCAACAGTCACTCCCACGGTAACAATAGATGAAATAGTGAATGTGCTTCTAAATGTGAAATACAGAAATCCCTTGAAGATGGCATAGTAACAGACCTTTTGAAAGATACATTAAAAGAATTCCATTATGGAATGGATTAACAATACTATTTACCTTCTGTATACAGAAATTTACCTTGCAACTTCAGTCTATGAATAATCCTACTTTATAAAATAAAAAGAGATAAAAGCTTTGGTAACTATTACCTTTTCCTATTACTATTGAATACTTACACACACATGATGAAAACAAGATATGCAAACAGGCAAGCTTTAGGAATGTCTACTCAACAATAAATAATCTACAAACAATAGATCAACTGATTGACAAAAAACCCAGCAATATAAGAAACTATTGTTGTCTATGAGAAGGCATTTCACTCAATAGAACGCATGACAGTCCTTATATTACCACAAGAGCCAGGTATTTAATGAAAATTATATTACACATATAACTGTACTACAATAATTTGGTTGCACAGAGATAGATAAAATAGCAATTGGAAAAGGAGTGAGGCATAGAGATATTATTTCATCTAAACTATTTATAGCAGGCTTTGAAAGTATCTTCTGGAAAATGAAAATTATACTTAGCCTGAGTCACATTGAAGAATTAAAGTTGTCACTGATATATTTTTTTAATCAATTCACCCCAAACAAGACCACAATGCCATTAAGGTGCAAGGGGCTCTACTTGGGAGCAAAAGAAAATGAGAAGACTTTAGAATGAACCAGATACACAATGTTAAACAGGGAACAAATGAAAAACCTCTACTACTGTTCAAAAGACCAGAGAGGTGTGTCAGTTTCATGTCTTTAGGTGACCTTGAGAATGTGTGTGTTTGTGTAACACACACAATTATGAATCATGCACTCTTGCATACATATATGTAATTCCTATAAATATACATATAAAAATAGCCCCTGAATTATTGTATTTATGCATACATGTCTAATCATATAAAAGCATATATAATCTTGTGTAGCTGTCTTTGTTCTTTTTAGCAACTTCTATATATTTGCCATTGTATATAATAGAAGCATTAATCAGCAGTTTGTCCATAAAAATCAGAATTCTAGCACAAAGAAGAAGAAAACAATTTGTAATAATTTATTTGGAGTCTCTAAAGTCATTGCAGTTTGTGGCAACCAATTTTAACCTTTGATCTGCCAATTATTCCTATGGATTATGTTCATAAAAGATGTCAATTTAATTTAAAGAATAAATAAAGACTGAAACAATGAAAAAGAAAAGGAAAACTTTATTACATTCAAACTGATTTTTCTTTTTAATTAATATTTTTATTCCAGGTTGATAAAGGCATTTTGAAAGTGGTTGTAATTCATTTAATAAAGGTTTTTCTTAACGAATATAGTTCAATTAAGATTTGTTGATTATCTGTAAAAAAGAGAATTTTTTTAATATCATCTTAGGGGTTTACATACTTTTGCACAGCACTCAAATCATTTGTGGGTCTTAAGTGCCACTTAAGATGATTGCACAAAATTTGTAACTGCATCAATTGGTTAAGTTGTCAGATACTCATATGTCGAAACCAACAAGAGAGTCATTTTTTATATGAGTAAGTTTTTTTGCCTAAAAATCACACAATGATGGTCAAAAGTTTTCATGTAACACATTTTATCCTTTAGGACTTCATTGGACTAACATGATGTTTATATCGATGTGAATACACATATGCATGAAGGAGAGGGGATGCTGAGAATTTTAAATTTAATTTAATTTTTTTTTATTTTTTTAAATATATGTTTGGGGCATATTGTCTAGCCGATTTCATTTAGTTTCTTTTTGTTCATGTTTTCATCACTAAATACTTTATATTGTATTAATAGAAGATCTGCAAATAAATATTTGGGTTTTTAATGCTCATTTTGTATTTGTGCATGCAATATTAACATTGTGGCATTAAGGGTGGTTGCCTGATGGCCGTAAAAGTCAATGTAAAAACTGAGCTCCCTGTCTAGACTAGTTTATTACTTCTCATTTGCAAAAATTTTGCAGAATTACTGATCTGCTGCTAATATGGATTTATCATATAGTGCAGATATTGCTTTTTTTTTTTTAATCCCATCCTTAAAAAAAAGATGTGCTGTTATTAAAAGCATATTCAGAAATTCATTTCTAATTTGGTTGCTACATGACATTATAACAGAAGCTTTCTCTATATGAGTTTGGTATTAAATAAAAAAAATATTTGGATAGGTTAAAAATGTTGACCCCAACCTCCATACACTTTTATATAGTAGAGATAGAATTTCCTTAAAAACCCCCTTTTGGGTCAAGATCTGCAAGGAAGACCTACTTGAGAATTATAGTTAATCACTTTCAGTGCCTGTATCAAATTTGTCAGAGCTATCACTATCAACTTTCTCGTTAGGTAGGTGGGTGCATGACATCTCTCTTTGTTTAGGTTTTCTGTTAATCTTCAATCATGTGCTTTTATGGGTGTCAAGTTGTAATAAACTATCTTGTAATTTGTGTAATCATTTTCAATTCAAAAAGTTACTCTATATATACCTAATATCCACAGTCCATTCCTTCATGTTCACACTTTTTTGCTTTCACAGGCTTTAAAATAATTGGTTCTCAGCCAGGCTTTTATCACTACCATAATTATGAAAAGTATTATTTTTATTTTTCATTTGTTTACAACTTAAGATAGCGGAACAAATTAATTTTAAGATAAATGCAGAGCTTTCAGTTCCTACAGATATTCACTTGTGGATTTAGGGTCTTAGCCATAATTTATTTAATACACATGGAAGCAATAATAGATCTTTTATCAGTGCTCATTTCCTGTTGTAAAATATGGAAAAGGACGAGCACTGTATTACTGATCTTTCTATTGTATTCAACTGGAAAATCATTTCTGCTAATATTGAATGAAAAATTTTTTTTGGGTGGGGTGTATTTTCTGTTCCTATAACATCATGTGAATGACTTTGCTGAGGGGAGCATAAGGAACGTAAACAAAGCTGTTCATCTAACTGTTGTAGGCTGATGGTTTCTCTCTTTATTCTTATAATAATATATCTTATGGATGTAATAAAGGAAGAACTGGAAACAACATTATATATTTCTTGACTCTTGAAGTGCATTTGATTGATTCTCTCCTAATTGAAGTGTTATAACATGAGGATGTCTGGTCGTTTGTTTTTGATACTTTGATCAATTTTGTTTTTGCATAACGGTGTTTTTTTTTTTTTTTTTTTTTTATTTCAAATTTCCTTTTCTTTTGACCTCTTATCCATTTTTTTTTTTTTTTTCTTTTTTTTTTTTCTTTCTTTTTGCTTTCTCTTTTCTAACTTTTAATGTATGTATGTTAGTTTTTGTGACTCTGAGTGTGTTGCACATAATATCCGAGGGAGAGGATTGTAGTAAGGCAGTAGTAAATAATTCTTGTGAGTAGAACAGAATATTCTTTTTGCTTTCTCTTTTCTAACTTTTAATGTATGTATGTTAGTTTTTGTGACTCTGAGTGTGTTAGCACATAATATCCGAGGGAGAGGATTGTAGTAAGGCAGTAGTAAATAATTCTTGTGAGTAGAACAGAATATTCTTTTTGCTTTCTCTGGCATGAAAGTATGTAACATTGGTGTGTCACTGAGTTCCTCCATATGGAAAAAAAATTGCACCAATTGACATTCATTGATTCTTGCTCAACTTTTATGGTGACCAACATGTGAATGTGAACTCAGCTGGTGGGTAATGTTAATCTCAGCAATGTGAAGAGAAAGTTCTTCAAAGGGCAGAGAACCCAGTTCCAAAAGTCCATATATAAAGAGATAGACAACCAACATTCCAGCTCTCGTCCAAAAGTGCTGAGTAGAATATTTCCATCAATATTGCTGTTGATGTTCCCCACTTGATCAAAGCACCAGCTACTTGGCTTTTCCAACCGATCCAGTACACTTCAATCTTCTTCTTTGCAGTTATCTCTTTGAGTCTCATGACATCTACCTTCATCCTCCTATCACTAATCACTTTTGTAGCCGGGATTATTGAATCAATGCAAATGATCCTTTCCTTAGCTGCATAGTATGTGCTTTACCAAGGTTACACTTTTGAATTCAGAGTTTTCCATGTTTGTTGTATAGTACAACTTAGTGTACTGCCTGCTCTTCCCTACTACTGTGAAAATGGACTGCTCCTACATACAACAATGTCATAGTTGGGGCAATTTCCAGAAATTAGTCACATGTAAGTAGGAGAATCTTTTATAAGATTAGAAGAATCTTCATGAAAACCTCTTGCAACTAAGCGGGCTTTAATTTTCTTTATTCTTTTTTTTTTTAATTTTTCTGTGATAATCCAATGTAGGCAATTGTCTCAAAGACATCATTTCTTATCATGTTGTTCATCTTAACATTCTTTGCATCTGTGAATTCTTTTGATATTTATTGATCCTTGGTCAGCATGAGGACCTCTTCAGGATATGGTAATTTATTTCAAAGTTCAATATCTTCCCAATTAACACAACTTGATTCATCATCTCCAGCAACATGCATGTTAATTCAGTTTCTGTATTTTCCTGACAGTTTTGATTGTATACTCAATATTTTGACGTATCTCTATTTATCCTCGTTTTCCAGCTTGAAGTTTACAAAAGAATTCCTTATGATATTTATGTTCACTATGAACAAAGTTGGCGCAGGTACCTGTTCCACTTGTAATACCTTATGCATTGTTAGCTCCCCCACCATTTCAAACCAATTGTGTTGTGGATTCTGGATTAATTTGAATATCAGGATCACTGTCATTTGCAACTTCCTCCAAGTTTCTTGGTGTATTGTATCTTGTATATCTACCTGCTTTCTTCCTGCAGCCTCTCCTTTATTACAGTATCTTTCTTTACTTTTATAAGCTGACAGGGATGAACTCTGTGATAGGCTCTAGCTACTGTTATAGACAAGCGTATGGTTGCAAGAAAGAAATACGACAACAGTAGAAATAGATTTACGTGATTTATTTCAACAGGAACGTGTGGGTTTGGGACAGCTACCTTGTGGTAAAGTTCATAAGCCGGCTTCGAATCTGGGTTGATCTCTCATAGTAGCTCACACTGGTTGACGCTGGCACTCCCCCTGCTGACCGTGACAGGTCTCTTCCCTGGCTTCCTGTTGACTGCCGTTGTACTTCCGTGTGACCCCTTTAATGGTGTTTTTTATGGCTTAACAGGCTCGAAAAACAACACAAGTATAATTAGGAGGGAAGCATTTTTATTGCTCGAAAAATAGAAACACTTTAAAATATTTTATTTTTCAACCGGAACTCGTACATCGGGAACATGCGTAAACGAAGATAATGGTCATTTTGTGACGGGGCCTTGTCCCGTTCACATCTGGTTCTCACTCTTGAGCATGTTAGTTTATTTGCCTGTAAATCAGCCGAGATATGTCTTATTTTATAACACTACCATAGCAAGAACCTTCCAACCATTAAAATCTTTTCTTCAATAGTACACTGTCACTATTTAACATACATTCATATTTAGATAGAATGTATTTTGAATCTTAATGCTCGCCTAATTTTGTCAAGATCTGTACATAGCATCCATATTTTGTTGAGTAATATTGCAGGAAGTTTGCCTTCCAAAACAGAAAGGAGATTTGGATTATGACCAAACACAAGTTGATTTGGATGAAAGCCAACAAAATTCTGCAACAACTTTTTAGCACTCACTAAAAAGCTCCTTCTGGTTCTACATTTGACAGCTTGAAGTGTCTTTAAAAAATTTCTGATCATACTAAATTATAACTTTCTACCATTCCATTACTAAATGGTGATTCCACAGCAGTCGTTAGTGTTTTCACATTTAACTTCTCATTAATTTTATTATAATTCTTGTTTGAAAATTCACCTCCATTATCAATAAGGAATTTGCAAGGTTAAGCTAAGTAAGATATGATAAATTGCCAAAATTGTCTTTATTGTTTGTCTTTATAATAGATGCTGCTTAATAGCTTATTGCAGCATCAATCAAATAAAGAATCTATGACTGATTGTGTACATATTCTTTTAAATCCAATTATACAAGTTGGTTAAATTTGTTTGCAAGAGGCAATCCAACAATGGGACAAAATGGCAGACATCTAAATTTAAGACAAATATTACTACATGAATCCCAGCATTTCTTCTTTTATCTTTAAAAATTCAAGATCCTTAAAAGCTTAATTTTCTTTTACCAATTTGCAAAGTTTTTCCTTTGAAGCTTGGGCAAATGGTTTGTGTAACTTAAATGCTCTTTTGTTTTTCTCAGTAATGCTTAAATCTCTCACAGCAAATGTACGCAGAAAAAAAAAAAAGATCTTTTTATTGCCATTATTAAGAAACAAATGTGAAATTTGTATACAATAGTGGCTGAAGTGTACACTAATTTCACAATTTCATGAAGAGTCACTGCAGTGTCTGAAAGGAAATCCCAAATCTGTCTTGCTCTCTTCATAGAAGCTCCACTTTGAAATAATAGAATTTGATTGTTTACAACATTCAATAAGGACTTATTGGCAATAAGAGCTGGGAATTTTACCCATTTCATGAATCGGACTTCAACACCATCTCTCAAACAAAATTTTATATTGGAGATTGAATATGTTACCATAGACTTATCTGAATATCATAATATGTCTAAAAAAAAAAAAAAAATTAGCATTCAGTCACAGGACATTTGTAACAATCTTGGTACAAACACTAACTAAAACACCTGTGTTAAGGGACTCCTGTACCAAAATGGGTATTTTCTCAATTCTTTTATTTCCTCTTGGTAGATAATTGTAATGATTAGCAAAATATTGTGTTGAGCTTCATTTAAAGCACCTCATCATTTTACCATCTCTGCCAGTCAGACTGGAATGCATTTCAGCAGCACCAGCTCGGAATGAACTGGAATAATTTCTTCCTCTTTGTGTTTTTTTTCCTTGCCAATGTCTTACTTGAAGAACACTTTCATGATCCGTCACTAAAGCAGGATCAGATTTTACTGCCGAGGTGTGTGTGTGTGGGGGGGGTGTAATGGGGATTTGCATTACTGTTCTTCCCCCCCGGGGCTCCCCCAAACTGAGCCTTTAATTTGCTTATTGTGATTATTAGTATTTATTAATCCCATGACAATTCAGTAGGAAAGGATTATACATTTCAGAAATATTTTGAATTATTGCTTTTGTAAAAATTAAAAGTAATTGTGATAATTAACTAGTATCTAAAAATGCAGGAATTTAATTAAATATTCAAAAAAATTGGATCACAATTTTCTCACTTTTTCTCTTGGCATTTAAAAAAAAAAAAATTAAAAAATAAATGCTTATATAATTGAAATATTCAATATGATTATTCAGACTTTTGAGAATAGTAAAATAAGTAAACACATGGAAATTCTACACAATAAGCATGTCCATTGGATATGCTGTGGATTTTATGAAATCACTAATTACACTGATTAATTAAATGGCTCTTCTATTCTATATTTGTTTTTATAATTAGGAGTTTAGGTCTCTTTCTCCAAGTCCACCATTTGTAAACACCAATGTTCCCGAGTTTAAGGTAAATCTGTATTTGCTTACTTTTGAATAAGTCATATGAACATTTAATAAATCTTGACCACGTTAACAGATGAGAAAGAATCAGTTTTTAGAAAGAGATTCTTTTTTTTTTCATATACAAGAAATGTCTGATACCCAAGTTGAAGTACTGCTTATGATGGCGGCAGAAGACATACATACAAAGATACAACACATGTAGTATTTATTTTTGAAATTTGAGATAAACTTTTATTGAAAAGAATTGACTCTAGTGAACCTTCTCTCTATGATGTGACCAACAAGGATACAACTGACATGATCTTTCTACCAACCACGGTAACCAGACAGCATGCTGAAAAAATATTGGGCAGAGGGGGTGGGGAAGCATACTAATATAATAAATGAAATCTGTTGAACTTTTCAAGTCTCAATGTACAGAATGTCAAAGGAAGAGAAAAAGGCCATTGACCAACAGTGTCTGAGTGCAGTCTTAAACATTGCGTCTAGAGGTCAAGTTGACCTCCTTGACATTCAGTTAATGGTGCATACGGAATATAAAAATGAATATTGGCTTCTCAAAACAATCTTAACAAGTTCTGTGTTTTAAGGCTTCATCTTACTTTCAAGACCGTATTTCTGTTGTTTAGTGCATTTACAAGTTTGTATGATAATTTTTGGAAAGTTTACTTCAAATGTCATCAGTGAACTAAAGCAGTTTTAAGCAGAAATGAAATTAATTAATGGAAAAATTTGTTATCCACAGAGTCAAAGTTCAGTAAAATGTCAGTCACATGGTTGTTGGATAATAAATCTAAAGACTGAACAACTATTGGAATAAAGTTTGCTTACTTTTCAGAAAAATTACTCCCGTCTTTACTGAATTAAGTGTTCGTCTTTTTCCACCACGGTTTGAAATTAGGCTAAAGTTATCTTCACATGTTGGTCATTTTCATATGAATTTGTGTCCAGTTGACATGTGTTTTGTACTTTCATATCAGCACCTTCAAACAATACACACACAA
This sequence comes from Acanthosepion pharaonis, assembly GCA_903632075.3. NCBI lineage: Eukaryota > Metazoa > Mollusca > Cephalopoda > Sepiida > Sepiidae > Acanthosepion > Acanthosepion pharaonis. The sequence goes on along the minus strand of CAHIKZ030000897.1, from coordinate 13,608 downwards.
ATCATAGGATTTCTCCATTTCTCTGGAAAAAATTGTACACATTCACTTTCATTGATGCTTGCTGAACTTTTATGGTGACCAAAGAATGAATGTAAGCTCAGCAGAAATATGTGTGATAAACCATGTTCTGAGGTAGCCCTAGACAATTATCAAGTCACAAAATGGAGATCAGTTGCTCTGACATTGAAAATATTGATGATTTTCTGATGACAATCACTTAATGTGAACAAGAAGCATCGATGAGAAGCAAAGAGATGAAGCTGAGAGGATGCTAAAAGGAATTTGTGTTAATGCAACAGTCAGCGGTGACAATGCTGCAGCTCTTTTTCCTGTCACAGGTAGAGCCAAATGTGATTCACCAAAATTTCTTGGTGTCGTGGTGGACAAAACTGAAAATAATCTGTACCAAAATATGAAAAGTGGTTAAATCAGTGGACATTACACAAAGAAATCAGTTTTGATTTCGGCTGTCAATTTGACTATGGATGATGTTGACTTATAGAAGTCACTCTCTTTGGGAATCTGTGTCAAGTGAGTCTTACTTTGGTGGTCAACACAGCATGGAACAAATCATTGCAGAATAAATTGCTGCAAGTATTTCAAGACAAAGCTCCAGTGCAACTACCGATGCCACCTCAGTGTTGACTGTTCTGATAAACATTTCCTGTTTTTTTTTAAAGGTGATTCAAATTAAACAGTTTATTATTCACCAATATTTTTTACTAACAGGATTTTCATGAAATTCTTGGTTCTTACAATCTTCCCATCTGCATGCAGTGAACTCTCCTGATGACACAGAGATAGAACTTTGTTATATTAAAGTTCATAAATAAAATAATATAAAAACAGCCTGCATTAAATCTAGTACCTGTTCATATGTGTAATGTAAAGTTCCCCTCTGATTGACTGATTTTCGGCATAAAGTGACCACTAAGGTTGAGATGCCGTTAAACAAAACAATCAAATGGAAATTCTTGACTTAAACAAAAAATACCTAGGATTATTTTGCAGTGTGCAAGCAAATAAGCTCTAGCTTGCTAAAAATGTTCCATACAAAATAGGCATTTAAAATTCATATATTTGGCATTATATATATATATATATATATATATATATATATATATATAAACTGGATTTGGCATTAAATAACCCACAGTGGTTGATATGCCATAAAACCCAAACAAACAAACAAAATCTGATTGACTGTGAATGTCACACAAATGACTTCTTCCAGACAGACCTTATACATACATACTATATATATTTTTTTTTTTCAATAAAAGTTCAATGGACTTATCTCACTGACTGACTTCAGAATTTCACATCACAATACTCTACAGGGTCTAGATGTTCAATAAATGTATTGAAATTATTATGACATCTCAAATGAAAAATCATAAATGTCAAATTATCATGTTACATTTTCCTTAAAAATTTAACATTTAAATTTAGAATTAGTTAAAAGTTATATATCTCAATCTATTACTAAAGAATTTTTTAAAAATTATATAGGATTATTGTCAATTTTGCAATGATCACAAAATATGTAATATTCAGACTTATTGATTATTTACTTTAAATTACTTGATTATAGATTCAATTTATTTTATTTAATCATTTTATATTTTGTCTTTCAAATATCAAACATATTTTTAGAATAAATTGTGACTATCTTAATATGCAATAAATAAATATAAAGTTGGTAAATATTATCAAGAAATATTATATATATATTAGCAGCATGGCCTGGCATTGCCCATGCTTGATTCAAAAATTGTACGACTCATACAGCAATTGCTATCACTTGACTTAAAATATTTTTGCCCTTCCTTGCCTTTAAAGAAGTGCCCTTTGCCGGGCTGATGTTGCTACATGCCTTACTTCTTGCCTATCTCACACTGCAAATTTTTTCTATGCTCTATACTAAATATTAAATCTGTTATGAAAAAAGAACTAAACAAAATAAACACAAAACGATCAGCTTTAAAAAGGACTCGTGAATTGGAAAAACAGAATGAAAAAAGAATGTTAACAACAAATACTTTTCCCACCCAACCCAGTTCTGGAATCAGAATCAACGTTGAGTTTAAAAAAATGAGCCAACTGGAGTAAAAATGCCATGCAGATTTAAATTTTTTCCCAACAAATGCAGCTATCAATTTTTTTTTTTGCATGCTAGCATACTAGTTAACATTTGTGTCAGTCAGCTGTTGGCTCTCACGCTGGACAATAGAACCTTCCTACCTATTCGTGGCAGCCAGCTATAGGCTCTCACTCTGGTCAGTAGAAAATGGCCGCAAACTACATGAAAACTGCTGTAGAAGCATGAAAAAAATCGATTATTTCCACTATTGATGGGAGTTGGGAAATGCAAAGTCAGTCTTGGCCTTCCCGTTAACTTGGAGCATGTGTATGTAAATTTTGGTGCAAATCCGTTGAAAATTGCAGCCGTGCATTTGTTACACACACACACACACATCCTGTCTTTTATAGATAGAGATATATATTTATGGTGGGGGTAAAAGGAGTTGATGTACTTGTAAAGTATCCTTTATTTAGTTACAATTTCAATAAATAATCCCTACTGCTTTTTATAAAATAATTATGTTGTGGGTAGGATAGAAATTGACAACTATGAGGATGTTCTGAAAAGCTTTTGGTTTAGCTAAGAATGCATTTCAAAATAAATTCTGTTTTGTCATTTCAGTGTCCATTCATATAAAAAATAAATCTATAATAAATTTGGTTGAAGATCAATAAATGTGCTAATTTCCTTTTGACTTAATACACACACACAATAATTGATATGACATCAAAAACTAATATTTAAAGAGTTGATACTTGAAAGGCATCACTATGACACCCACTGATGCAAGAAGAATCAACACTTAAACCAAAGAAATATAAATGCAAATCTATAAATATAAATTTAATAAGCTACAAAAAATTATTTGATAGAGGCTTATAAAAGTTGAAAGCATTCAAAAGGTATTGAACAGTTTTTGTTCAAACTTCACCCAGAAACTAATAAAATAGTCCTTCAAGCAAATTAGGATGAATGAGAAATTGCTGCTCAAATAAAGCATATATAATTTTCTTTTCATTTTTGTTTGATTTCTGTCTGCTACCTAACTTTATTGTAATTATTTATGCCTACCTTTTGCTTTCTAGATCCTGTTTCAAGAGAAATTTAGTATTCGAGAGACAAGAGGTGGACACAAAAAAAAAGTCTGCCTTAGAGTTATTCATTATTGAATTCTGCCAATTTATAGGAATAATTAGTTTTCTTTCTAGCATTTTTGCTTCTGTCACCAACTCCCAGTTCTTGGTTAACAGAAGAAAAAAAAGAAAAAAAAGAGAGACGGAAAACGAGAGAGAGAGACAGGGAGAGACACGGAAAATGAGACAGGGAGAGACACGAAAAACGAGAGAGAGAGAGACGAAAAATGAGAGAGAGAGAGACATGAAAAACGAGAGACAGACAGGGAGAGAAATGAAAAAAAAAGAAAAAAGATGAACAGACATAACAAAAGGGTGTTGAAAAGTTCTACCACTTTCTAAAATCTGACCAGATGATAAAACATCAAAAAAAATTTTCAGCACCCTCACATCTCATTCTCTCTACATGTACTCCCCCATGCTGTTTGAAGAGGATTTCCCTACTCCAGTATGATTCACTATTTATGACTCTTAATGAAATAATAAATTCTACAACACCCAGCAATTTATACAGCTATTGTTTTTGTATTGTACTTGACACTTGAATAAGAGTTGTTAATTCTTTTTGAATATTTTCAGAAGCCTTTATTCACATCCCCTCACACACTCATCCACAACCCAAAAAATAAGAAATAAAATAAATAACTTGAATTCTTCACAATTGCTGAGGTGATAATTTATTATTTGGAGAGCTGATCTATTTGCAGCAAATTTAATTCGCAGTCTGGGTGTCAGTTTTGAAAAAAAAAAAAGAAAACAACTTCTCACTATTTTCTTAATTAAATGGTGAGGAGAGAGAAAAAAAAGTCTAAAAACAATGAAGCAACTGTCTGCATTTAGCTGAGAAGCCTACAAAGACACGCTGTATAGCAAGAATATATATTAAATTTGATGGAACCTTTCATAATCTTGACACTTTTATTCATATAAATTCATAGCATTATTATTCAGTCATCAAAGTATTTCCCCTGCTTTTGTGACCTGGTGCCATATTACAGTAAATTATGTATTCATAAAAGAACAATTTCAGTTTTAATTCCTTTATTTCTTCAAGGAATTGTTAATGAGTGTTGCATGGTGTAAAACCTGATCATCTGAAGCTAACAGATCTTGAAAACTTCCCATCCCAACCAGGTTTGTTGTGTCACATTTATCATAAGATAAATTATTGTCTTGCTATCAAATCACTAGTCAGCTTCCTTATTTAGGTTTTTTTCCTATTCACATATGCCATTAAAAAAAGCCAGTTGCTCACCGTTAGTTTACATGTTACTTTTGTACACTCTCCTTCTCATATTCAAATTCCTCAAGAATATTCTTTTTTCTTGAACTCAAAATCTCTCCTTTAATCCAAAAACGTGCTTGCACCTACTGTATTATTGCTTTAACTTTCAGTGATCCATTGTCTATTTTCTGCTGCACTCATCACCATTCTGAGAAAATCTAGAATAAACAGTATAAAATTTGCATTTTAGGTTCAGCCATATTGTCATCTAAAACTCATTTTTTTGTTAAGGGGCTGACATTTACAAGTGATAAAGAGTTGAGTAAATTTCAGGACATTTCTAAGATTTATCCAATATTGGACAAAAAAAAAAAAACTCACTAGAAAATTTTGTACCAGATTTAGATTTTTAATTAAAATTGTTAATTTTAAATCAAAAGTCGTTAAAGTTTAGTGAATATTGACATTTTTAGTTTAAAGCTGTTTTATGAAAGTGCTGAGATATTGGGTTTAAGAATTAAGAAAAATCATACTTATTATAAAACCCAGGTTGTGTGTGTGTGTGTCTGTATGTTTATATATTGGATCGGATTTCCTACATTTTTCAACCGATTTCAACAAAACTTCATAGGACTACGTAAAATTACCTTGCGGTGGTTCTGACAGTGCCAAAAATTGGAAAAACAATCAATTTGAAAACACGATTTAGAGGCATCGCGAGAATGAAAGGGGGACAACTCATATCGAGTTTTACTTATTATAAAACCCAGGTTGTTTGTGTGTGTGTATTCGTTTATATATGGGATCCGATTTCCTACATTTTTCAACCGATTTCAACAAAACTTCACTTTTTTTTTTTTTTTGGCAGGTAGTTTTTCTTATTGTCTTTATTTTTACATTCAGAATGCTTTAAAAATTCCATTTATAAGACGATTGTTTATAATAAAATTCTATCGGTAGACTCATAACGATTGAAAACAATGTTTTTGTTTGAGTTGGACCAATTCGTAAAAAAAAAAACTAAGACATGCGTGTCCGTCAACCTTAAACAATAATCTTTGTCAATTTTATTTTTTAGTCTTTATGATGGTCGATACTTGATCTATCTCTTACTGTTACATCCCCGGGCAACGCCAGGCTCTACCACTAGTTATTAATAAGAAATATATTGGTATCTTTATTTCAAGGTGTATTTAGAAATATTAAGTTAGTTTGCTTTTTAAATTTGAATTAACAAATATTGTTATAATGAAATTGAATCCATCAAAGGTTTTATGACCAAATCTCTTTTAAAAATAATCTTGAGATTATTATTTTTTTTTTAATAAAAACAAATTTGAAATTTATTTTTTTAGAATGACTTTTTCAATGAAGTTCTTGTTTTTTTTTTTGTTTTTTTTTCTCACATTGATTTCTCTGTCATAGTTTTGTAGAATCTGTCTTGGATTTTAATTACCATATTTGAAAGTGTATAAGACACACCCCAATTTCAGCAGGACAAATCAAGAAAAAAAATTAGTAATTAGTAAAATTAGGCTATATTTATGAAGTATTATTTTGGTTAAACAAGCCGTGATTACAATTAAACGAAAAATAATAGGAAAAAAAGAACATGAGCCTATAAAAACTTTATTATATCCAAAGATAAGAATACAAAATAAAAATCAAGCAATTATTACAATTGAGCAAAACAGTAGTTACCATTAAAATTTTATTCATCTTTAAATCCGTAAAATTCTGATACTCATTTTCAATACTACTATCATCGTCGTTAAATAATGCATCATCTTCCATTCCATTGAGAGCATTGCTAATGCCACTTTTTTTTAAGATTTCACAACAATTTCTGGTTTAATATTAACCCATGCTTTTTTTTTTTTTTTGTGGAATAATTAGGATATAAAAATTCTGATTGTATTTATACCAATGCAACCAGAAGTTATTGCAAGAAAAAAATATATTAATGAAACAGATATGTTTTACAAATATATAATTTGAATTTATTACTTATAATTTTAGTGAAACAAAGTACTAATATTAAACTTGATGAAAATAATATAATGAATATTATCAATGATAACACTTTTAATCTGCATAATAGCCTTTTAAATAATGACAAGGTATATGAAAGTTACTCTAAAGTATAAGTTAATAGAAATTGCCAGAAAGCTAATTTTGTCCGACCATCGCAAATTTTAAACCTACACATGGCATATAAGACACGGGGATTTTAAGATATTTTTATTAAAAAAAGTGCACCTTATATGCTGTCAAATAGGGTAACCATTTACACTTTTTCAGTTGGATATATTTAAGATAGGAAAAAGTTCCACACACTCTCAATATATTCTATTGTCTATTTTGTTTGTCCAATTTTTACTTTTTGCAGAATATGTATGGCAAGTGACCATGAAGCCCAAAGGTCTTGGAGGGACAAAGAATATGACTGGTCAATTCCGTCTCTGCCTGACCAATAGAGAGGTCAGTTTAGTACGGCTTAATTCAGAAATTCCTGAGGTCACATTCCAGGTAAGTAAATTTTTCTGTTTTTGAACAGTGGGAAATTTGGCTTAATCTGTTCTTATTTATTTTTTTGAATTTGTATCTGTTGTGGTTTTGTAAAAAAAATAAAAAAAAAAATTAATTAATACCTACAAACTTTGATGGAAGGCAGACAGTGAGGAGTAAACACTTTGGTGCACCATCATGATATAATGCTTACCATGCTAACTTAACAAATCATTATTACTGTAATGAATTGGATCCTCACTGTGTGCCTATATCAGACTGTTAAACCTAAACTAACTATGGCACTGACAGGTTCTTATGTGCATGTGTACACATATACAAGACAATATATTTCAGCAACGTTAGTAAGGACATTTTTGTTGTGCTTAATACTTGTCTTTAAGGAATTAAGGACCATGTATGGTCATCATAAAATACATATGTTCCCAACCAAAAGCCTACAGTCAAATCATGCAGACAACACCGATTCACATTTGTCCACCAATGTTAAGTATCATTGAGCTCGGTCAATACTATAATTGGGGGAACATCAGGTTTTGTAAGCAACATCCTACAATCTGAAATGTTTTGACTTTTAATAAACCCACAATGTGCTGATAAACTGTCAAAAACAAATCAATTCATCAATTGGATAAGAGGTCAATTGTGCTCATCACTCCACAAAATAATTTATAAAGTTGACATTAAAACTTGCCATGCCAATGGCCTTTAATTATTTTTAGCAGAAATGAAGGAAGATGGGATGTAACTTTTTTTTTTTTATCTCCAGATCATGTACAATTTACTCTAGTCTTTCATTATATTTCATCTAATTACTTTTACCATCATTTTTGGAGTAGGTTACATATTTTTCACAATTTATTGTCAGAATCATTGCCAGCAACATTTTCTTTTTGCAACATTTGTTTAAATACTAAAGTAAAACTCATCTTCCTATCAGGATAAAAAGTATAAATTAACATTTAAGCTTTAATATGCGTTAATGTTTTCATGTTATAGTAGCATCAATTTATTCCATTTTGAAAATATACCATACATGAACATGTTAAAGTCTATAACATGGGGGAAAAAACGTGTGAACAGAATTGTGTAAAATTGGATTTCAATAAAATGAACAGTTTTTAGATTCAATTTTTTACTTAGCACTTTACCTATGTACAGTATGACCCCCCACCACACAATGATTTAAACTCAGAATTGAAGAGTCACTATTTATTTATTTATTTATTGTGTGTGTGTGTGTGTGTGTGTGTGTGTCCAGAAGAAACTGTTGACTAGTGTATTATTGGAGGATAACAATTTTTAAGGTAAGCAGACATTGTAAGTAACGTGCTCAATATTAAGTAATATTGCATTAATAATAAACAGTTTAAAAATATTTGTTAATAAATTCAATTGATTTATCAGAGTTCTTTATCTAGGACAGAAACTGACCCATTCATGGCCAGAGTGTTTAATAGTTAAAATGTTCAGAGTGTAAAAACCAAAATGAATATACTAGTCCATATAGAAAGGCTTTTAAAAAAATTGTTTTTTGATTTTAGCTTAACTGTAAAATTGTTTACTATCACTTGTTGCTTTTCACTGCTGAGACAGCCACCTAATTGATCTCCAATTGTGTATCAATTAACCAAAATCTATTTTATTACCAATTTTATATATATTTTTTTGACTTCTGCTTTTACTAATTTAATATAAACATTGTACAGAAAGAACAATGGAAAAACAATAATGTGCTCATCTATAAAATCAGAGGAAAATAATTTTAAAATTAATGCAATAATCAACAACAATAGCATTATTAAATGTCTGTGTTTTGGGTGGGGCATACTGTACATAGGTGAAGTGCTAAGTAAAAAATTGGTGAATCTGAAAACTTAATTTTATTGAAATTCAATTTGACACAACCTTGTTCCCATTTTTTTCCATGTTATAGACCTTAATGTGTATGTACACCCCCCCACACACACACATTTTAAATCTCTAGTATGATATGAAAGTTATCACTGAGTATAGATCCTGAAATGGACATTTAAAACTAAATATAATTATTTTTGACACATTGAGTCTTATATTATGGTCATACTGTGTTTAATATTTAGATACAGACATTTAGTTCTAAAGTGGTTTCAGGAAGGCTACCACATCCCTGCCAAATTATCATCAGAAAATTTTATTTCTTAGCTCAACTAGTTTAAGCATAAAATAGGTAGCTGTTTTTCCATTGTTTATTATGAATTTGCAAATTTAGAGATGTGGATTTATGTAAATTCTTTTCAACTTAAACAGTGACTAAAGTTACTGGATTTGATTTGGGTCTGATTAAAATAAAAATAAACTTTTATTTGAAAAATAATTGACTGCTTAGTGTGACAAGTTTTATATTGATTTCTGCCTATTTCTTGGCCCATTTCTGCTTAATTTATAGAAAAAAACTTTAGCTGTCAAAGGTCTGTAAACCCTTTTGTTTCCACTTGTGCCAGTGCCTGCAGTAACTGTTAGTACAAAATCTAAAACTCAATTTTGAACAGCAAGCTGAACCCTTTTTTGTGGTTTTGACCCAAGTTTAATATTTGGCTGAAAATGTGTTGAGTTTATGGATTTGTAAGAATAAATGTTCAGTTTCTTAAGAGGAATTATTTTTTTTCTATTATTATTATCATCATCACCCAATTAATTTGTAGTTTTTACAAGACTTTTTATTGGTAAGGTTGCTTCTTGTGATTAATTCATTTCCCCATTTTCTGCTTGACCAGATGATACTAAACTTTATGTCAATTTTTTTTTTTTTTTTTTTTACTTTTCTTTAGATTGGTTATATTCGCCGTTGTGGTCATCGTGATTGTTTATTTTTCATGGAAGTTGGACGCTTGGCCCCGACAGGACATGGAGAGCTATGGATGCAGGTGGAAGACCAAGCCACCGCCCGTAACATGCATGACTGTATTCTTGGGTAAGTAATAATTTAGAAAAATGTCTAAAATGGAAAAGATTTTGCACATCTTTATTTATTTTTTTTTTTTTTTATCATTCTCATGACATTGACGTTATCTGCTTGTAAACAACTTTTTATCAGTTCTTCGTCATAATGATCTTTGATTTGCTACATTAAAAAAAAATAGGAAACTAGTAGGTAACGAATAAAAAAATGGCATAAATAAGGAATTGCTTCCCCTCCCCCAAACAATAGTTTTGTCTGCTCAAAATAGAAGATATATGTTTGTATGTTAATCCTGTAGACTTCCCTGTGAATAATAAGATCACAGTCTCACAATGTTAGGCGTTGTTGCTGTGGTTTTTTGTAAGAAGTGCATTTTTATGGGATGGAGTTGCTAGCCCCACTATTGGTTGACAATAGAAAACTAAAAACAAATGGGTGCTGAATGTGTAAAAATTTATTGTTGTGGTAGGATCCACCTAATTTGCATAGTGGAGTACCGACCATATAAATATGGTTGGTACCGGGAAGAGAGGGAGGAATCTAGAGATTCAACCAGAGACTCTGCCCGACTGCAACTCAGTCAACATTCTCCAGGAACGGTCTTACCAGAAATATACAAAAGACTATATGTAAATATTGTGTACACTTTCTTGTTTCAATACATTTTGTTCTAAATACCTTTTGTGTTGCTTTATTATTCCATGCATTAGTCAAGTTTCAACATTTATAAATAATAATAATAATAATAATAATAAAAAGAAAATGACAGAAGTGGTCAAATTTAAAATCATGTTAGTTTTCTGGTTTCTATGAAGATATCTTGCCAGCCAGCCATAAGTATTTAATAAACTTGAACTATATGATTGATTTACATCTATTTCCCTGTAAGGAATCTCTAACACTGCTAAGTTATTCCTCACAAGGATCTTAAAGGGGAGATTTTAGATCAATGTCTAAATTCATACTTTATAAGTGAAAGGGATGAAAACTTGAAATGCTGTTAGTTCTCACAAATGTACTGTAGAAAGAGTAGAAGTGCAACATTAACCAAAGACAAAATAAACACCTTTAATATATTTATTGTCTTAAACATTGCAACTTAAAATATCTTAGAGTTGATGTGCTTACGGCCATAACTGAAATTGTTTACCAAGCATTCATAATAATGGAGAAGCTCATGCTGTGGCTATAGGTATCTCCAAAGCATTTGATAGGGTTTGGCATGCCGGCCTTCTTCACAAGTTTCAGGGTTATGGAATTTCAAGTTGATTGTTTGATTTAATACAATCATTCCTGTCAAACTGTGTATTGAAGGTCGTTCTCAACAGATTCTCGTCTAGCTGCTATCCCACGAACGCAGATGTTCCCCGAGGCTCTATCCTAGGCCCTGCTCTGTTCCTATCTTCATTAATGATCTTCCTGACGTCATAGATTCCCAAGTAGGCATTTACGTGGACGACACTACTATTTACTCCTGACTCAAAAACAAATCTAGTGTCGTTGACAAAACTAACCTGGCCATTTGTCTTGAAAAGGACCTCCAATTGGTTGTAGACTGGGGCAGGTTAACTTTAACGCCTCAGAAAACAAAATTGCTCTCTATTACTCACCACAGAGAACCATCGCTGCCTCCTATTAGAATGTCTGATGCTCAACTCCACGAGAGCATCTCTTTGTGACTGCTCGGTCTTGCATTGTCTGCTGACCTAAGATGGAACAAATACATTGAGTCAATAGCTTTGTCCACTGCAAGGAAATTTTTCTCGCTGGGAGTCAATCCTTCAAATCTACAAATCAACCATTCGCCCTTGCATAGAGTATTGCTGCCGTATATTGTCTGGAGCCCCTTCTGTTTGTCTCAAGGCCCTTGACAAAATCCAGAGACGGATATGCAATGTAATGATCTGGCATGTCGTCTGCAGTCGCTCTCTCACAGACTTGCTGTCACCTCCCTCTGTCTTTTCTTTTTTACAAATACTTTCATGGTAACTCAACTAGGCTGGCATCTCGCTCTCACCCTTTCACTGTCAAAACTGTTAAATATAGCCTTCTCTTCTACTCCAATAGCTTTATGTCTTGCACTTCTCGCCTGTGGAACTCCCTCCCCTTTTCTTGTTTCCCTGATAGCTATAATCTCAAACTATTGAAATGTAATGTTAATTGACATCTCCAGATGCCTTCATCTATCCCCTATCCTTCTCTTCATCCTTTCCTCTAACTCTCTGGAACCTCTTGCGTGCGAGTGGCTTCCTGCCTTGCTTGGGGTGAAATGCTTAGGGGGGGGGAAAAAAGAAAAAAGAGAGAGAGAGAAAAAATGAGATGCTTTGACATTTTGAACATCTAACCTCTGCCACCACCTTCAGCCACCATTTGCAGGAAGATACATCTGCTGGTTGGGACATGTCTTAAAGTTCTTTACAAGACCTGTAAATGAAACCAAGGATTATCAGCAAGACAGAAAGAAAGGTTAACCCAAGATGAACTGTTGATTGACAGCGAAAAGGACCTCTGACAAAATGAAACCAGCAGACTGGCTGAGGACCCAATTTTAAAAGTTGATATAATATTAAAAGTTCTTGGTTGAAAAAGTTGTTGATGGTTTTTTTCATATTTTCTGAAAATGGAGACACACAAATATTTTGAATCTTAATCTGCCCATTCTAAAACAAAAAAAAATCTTTAATTTCTTGTGTTGTTTTATTTTCCAGGGAAATGAAAAATCCAGCAAATAATGCAGAATCTGGCAGTTTCCGCAGTCGTAGCTGTAGTAGCTCGGGGAAGTCGATTGTTCCTCCACAGTGGACAAATAATGAACATTCCTCAGAGAGTATATCAATGTTCAACTCTGACCAATACCCTTTCAACCGATCTCGTACGGTCAGTGAAGGTCAGCAGCTCAGGTAACGTTTGATCTTTTCATTCTCTTATTTACGTTGGTCATTACTTGACAACAATTACATTAAAAAAAATTGGATTCCACTCTTTCTTTGACAGCAGTTAACTGCCTGTCCTCAGTTGAAAAAAATATTTTTTAAAGTAAAGTGAATGTGGTTATTGGAAAAAGTGTGGCTTTTGCTGACAACATCCATGCATGACACACCTTGCTCACCTTTGATATTTTTTTTTTTTTAATACTTTTTTGTTTTTCTTTCTAAATTTTGTGTTTATTTCAGTGTCAAGTGTTCAGACTTTGGACAAAGTTGCAAATTTTTAGATTAGATTTCACTTGGTGGTATCTGCCCAGCTCCACTACCCAAATAAGGAAGAATTTACTTACTGATAGAAACCTCAGAAAATAACTATCTCTAATTTCAAGGACATGCACATGAGGAGGGGATCATCTCCTGTTTGTTGATTATCTTTTCTCTTATCTAATATCACTTTGTTTTTTTAACATTATCTTTTGAAATTAACCTCTTCTTTACTTCATTTAGTAATGCTAGCAAGGTTATCCAGTATTGCCCCACTTAGAATAGCAACCAAGATTACAAACCTTTCTTGGTTTGTTTTATCTTATCCACTTTCTATTTGGCCTTTGAACATCTGAACAGAAGACAAAAAAGAAAAAAAAAACAATGCATGCAAATTAAATAGGAGCTTTGTCAGATTGTACCAGAAAATGAGTTTTAAGATAAGCATTGTTTTTCTCAGTTTCTATAACTGATGAAATATGATCTTCATTCTAATCTGATAT
>CAHIKZ030000896.1:782500-791528 GCA_903632075.3 Acanthosepion pharaonis | reverse complement strand
TATCATGCTTTATTATTTTATTTTAGGGCATCTTAAGTAGGTTTCAGTATCTGCAAAAATTCTAGTAGACATAATTAATTATATATATATATATATATATATATATATATATATATATATATATATATATATATACACACTGTTTGTGATACTGGCATATAGATCAGATCTAGTTACATTCTGCTATTATATTTTTTATCTTGGAATAAAAATACAGGGAACAACAACAGTGATGAAAGACAGTGACAACAGTTTCAGTGAGGATTATCTATTAAATGTTAATCTTTTAAACATTATGTGACATTGGAAATAGAAACAGTAAAAAGATTGACAGAAAAATTTTAATATTTCATCTTCATTTGTTTTGAACAATATAGTGTTCATTTCATTTATTAAATTCACCTTTCTTTTTTATATCTGTTTTAGATTCAAATTCATTTAATTTTTTTATAGTTGGGTTAAAAAAAAAGATAATATAATATAAATAATAGCAGTCATGGCTGAAACTATCTGTTAGGATTCTTTCAAATAACTTGTTTGGAGACATAATAATGAGTGGATACAGAATTCATTTATTTGCATTAGCTAATTTAATAAAACATTTTACATCATGTGTACTGGATATATAAAGAAAGGTAACTGTCATTTTTACTCTATGTATTTAATGAAATCATTACTTCAATAATTGTTAGGATTTTTAAAATCTGTTTTCTCTATGACTGTCCACAATTGGAGAAATGAGTTATCAGATGTAAGGATATACTAATTCAAGCCTTTTTCATCCAATCAAACATTAGAAAAAGTCAATCAAAGCTCAAAGTTCAGCATGTTTTATGACCTTACAGAAGTTATCTGTTAAAGATATATTTTCAGTAAATAGTTGTCCTTTAAATATAATATCTTTAAGAATCTTTATAATAGTTTGACAAAGATTGTGGCTATTTTCAAAAGTGTTGTCATTGGGAATTATTGAATATAATATAGGAATTTGCATCTGTAAGATACAGCAGTGAAAATTTCAGAGAGAACCTGAATCTTCGAATTTGCTCATACATATTTTAGGTTCAAATAAAAGTTTATACAGATGATATAAAAATTTTCAATAGAGCCTCACTTCTTGATCACACTATGCATTTAACACATGCTTTCATTACAAGTTTTGAAATGATAAATTAACTGTTAAAAAAGTATAGATTAAAAAAAGTGTCTACTTCCGATAATGTCATCTTGATTCCCTCCAGTCTGAAGCCATAAATAAAATTAAACATTGATCTTTCTTTTACTGTACACTGAATCAGAAATAGCATGTCTGCATAGTAACAAATGTTCTATATGATCTATCATGTCTGATACATGAATGTATAATTATTTCAAACATTCTCTGTCAAGAAAGTTTTAGCTCATTGCACCTTGAAACCTTACAAATCTTTACTCTGGACATTTTAGGTAAATTTTAATATTTTAGAACTGTATAAGAGAACAACTTAGCAGTGAAAAGCAGCAAATGGCTAATACAAAAATTGCTCAGATGAACAGCTTTATTCTACTTCAAAGTTAAGTTATGCAATACTTTTTGGCATTTTAATCCTTCTTACAGATTGATCCCTATGTTATATAAAGGTAATCGTAGCAATATCTATATCTGAGATAAATTTGTCTATGTTTTGATCCATCCTCTCAGAGACAAAAAAATAAATTGGATGTTTTGCAAAATTACATTAACAATGGGTGTAGCCATTAGATTTAAAGTCATACTAGACTGAATACGATATTCTAAAATATTATATAGGCTCTTAAACTCAGATACATATCCTTAATAGTCTAGCAGTACTACAATGATTAGATACTGAAGTGTTAAACTGTTAATGTGGTACTATAGGTTCAGTGGCTTAATTGGTCTTTCTCGTGGTTGACAATTAAGAACACAGCTTTTAGTTATTGGTTACACAGGTATGGTAATTATGGGAAAGTGGTCTGTTCAAGATTTCACTCACATCGTTTTCTGTGCTAGTCATCATAACATGAAACAGTATTTGTCAATGGGAGCAAGTATAGGAAAGAAAAGTGCATCCATACTTTTCTTGAAATGTATGACTACAAAGCTAGAATATGAATTTAGGTTGCTATTTCTAATTCAAATACAGTAAAACTGTTATACAACTTTGCATCCCTACACAAAGATTATTTCTTGATTAATATTGTTCTAAATTAACTGCTAAAAGAAGCTCCTGACATTCCGGTATTCAGTTGGATTTACATCTTTTAATTTTATTTACTTTTTGATCTAATGGAATAACCTGTTACCCACATGAGTGACTACACTATAGGTAGTAACTACCTAGAAGTATTTGTAAGTCAACGGACTATGGAGTCTAGCTGGGATCTGTTGAGTATGACACAGATTTATGTGAGAACTACTGACCTTCCAATAGTAGCACTCACTACTAGATTGACTTGCAACAACCTTGTGAATAACTGTTACCTTTATTCTTATTGTATTGGTTTTTACAATAAACCTTTACTTATTTTATCCACCTTGTTTTTCTAATATATATTCCTATTAGCACGGAATATAACATTTATGTTTCTGAACATTTTTAAAAGCAAGTTTTTACCTTATTACCTAATATATAAAAAAACTAAATAACTCCTCTAAAATATTTACAACTTATCAAATGGAAAGAGATTTTGCTGTAGGTTTAAAAGGATTTTTGTTCTTCATGTTTTTGTTTTGGTCAATGACACGTGTTTTGAAGTTTGATGATATAACAAAATGAATCAAACTCTTAAAACAGATTCTTATTACAACTTATATTATAATAATATTATTATAATATTATAAGTTGTAATATTAACATATAATAATAATATTATTATAATATTATAAGTTGTAAAATTATAATAATATTATTATTATAAAATATTATTATCATCATCATCATGATGCTTGCAGTATCTGTTTTGATAGCCATATTTCTTTTTATGAGGATTGGTTTTAGTGAAGAGAGATCTTTACATATTTGGAATACATTTGATGGTTTTCTTTTTCCAAAATTATATTTATTCTTTATTTGTTCATTTTGAACAACTGTTGTCATATTTTCCTTTTCACTGTTTGTTTTTCATCCGTCAACTCTTGTTTCCAATTCTCAGCCTTCAATCTTCAGTAAGAGTAACTAAACAATTTACTTTGATCCTAGAAATCCATTTGGCAAAAAATAAACTATTGTTAGTTCATTGTTGATGTATAGAGTTTTTTTTTTTTATTAAGGTGACATTGATATATTTTTTTCAAATAATCTTTCCTTAAAAAATGCCTGTCATTAAATCAGACTTAGTGATGATCAGTTTGAATCATACCATCTTTGACATTTACTTGAGTAAAGATATGAATCTTTACTCATTTTGTTTGCTTTTCACTTTCTCTTGATTATATATTGAGCAATATATAATAAAATATAGTCTGTATTCTATACTTATTTGCATTCTATACTTATGAGGTAAAAGTGCTGAATATCTGTACTAGAGCATACATAAATAGAAGGAGTACGGAGAGCAACACTAAATTACAACACACTGTTTTATGCTTGGATGACACCTTGTCTCCAAATATGAAAAAGACTATCACCATTTGATCTGTGCCCTCACTATATATATATATGTGTGTATATATATATATATATATATATATATATTATGAAATGGACAACAACAATTATTTTAAGAGATTTTCACAGAAAATATATCCTGTTGGAAGATGAATATTTTCTGTGAAAATTTCTTGGACATTCAAGCCAATAAATGTTGTTTAATACTGTTTATTATAAACAGAGCATTTACTTAAATATTTGTATCTATAAAAAGAATGTTAAACATAAAAATGTCTTTATATATATATATATATATATATATATATATGCATGTTTCATTAAAAACAGACAAGATATTACCATTAAGGTTTTTATTTAATTTTTCTTGTGTTTGAAAAAGTGCTTTTTTTTGGGACACAGTGTGTGTAGAAACTGTCCAAATGTTCTATAATTCTGAGTGTTTTCGGTTATACTTTTAGCCATTATCAAGGATGATTTTATTTTTTCAGTTGAGTCTGTGCGTTATATATATGTTTTTAGCATTATGGAAATATTTTATTTTCCGAACAGGGTTAGCTCATTGTGGCCTTGTTTGTAGTGACTATTGTTTTGCATTGGCTTTTTCTTTTTTATTTATTAAGTCCTCCATTATTTTTAATCTTTTTTTCCAGGTGGATGAGTTGATTATGTTTGTGTTTTATATTAGTATGATTTGGATGGTGTCTGGTAAGTTTGTGTGTGTTTAAATGGGTTCTAATAGAGCTATGGTCAAATAAGTGTAATGTAAGGCATGTGTAGTTGTTTTTAATAAAACATGCATAAATGAAGGTGTGTGTGTGTGTGTGTGTGTGTGTGTGTATATAAATTGAAAAATACATCATGAAGCTGTGTCAAGAGGAATCAACATTGATGAGTTCTGGTTTAGAGGTTCATATATATTCACTTCACCATTTATGCAAACTATTTCTGAAGATAGTAAGTTGATGCCTATATTAGGACCCAATACAAAGACATGTTCAATGTGGCAAAATCATTTGAACAGATGTGTCATGCTGCACTATAGCCAACCAAGTCACTCCAACTATGTTCATGCATTTGTATTCGGCAGATGTTGGCTTAAATTCAATTTTGTGGCCCATATTCTTGTCAATGACACTCAACAGTAATTCATGTTATTTTGATCTTAATTTTCCACTAGTCTTTTTTGGGGAGGTAAAAAGGTTTCAAGTGTAATACACATGCACACAAACACACACACACACATATATATATATATATATATATATATATATATATATATATATATATATATAATAATCTTTTGGCCTGAATATTTGAGAAATCTTATCAGAAAAATATGTGTCCTCCAGCAGACCAGTAGATGTAGTTAAATAAAAAATACTGTTTAATTAAAAGATGGGGCTTTTACTTGAATATGAATATCCATCAAAAATACTGTTTAAACAAAATAAGTTAAAAATAATGTCATATTTAATCCATTTCCTATATCTGCCTATCTATCTCTCTCTCTCTCTCTCTATATATATATATATATATATATATATATATATATATATATATATATGTGTGTGTGTGTGTGTGTGTGTGTATGTCATTCGCAGACAGTACTGTTTCAATGTATCACAGGTTTTCAGTGTGACTAGACAACTGAATGCCTCAAGCCCAGATTAAAACCCAACCACTTTGGTGTCAGTCAGAGTTTCTACCACTGAGCTATCTTCACTCAACAGATTGAGTCAGCCAAATCAGAAGCAATATCAAGTAAAAGATTTACAAACTTAGTAAATATATAAAAACAAATGTCACAATTCAAATTGATCATCACTAAGTCTGATCAATGACATAGACACCTTTTAAAGCATTCATTGATTGATTAATTGTTTGATTTTTGTTTTTTTTTTATCAATCTTTTGTGTGTTATTTAAAACTGAAACATTTGGGGTTGGAAAAATAATTCCTTTTTTTTTCTTTGCAAGTGAATATTATATTAACAATTTTTCAGAGATAATAATTTCAGATAGTACTACTATTTAACCCATAGAAAGGTGCAGAAGCAGTGGATTCATGGAATTACCAATGGTATTTGAGCATAATGTAACAAACGAGTCTGAAATTCAAATTTGGCTATCTGATTTTTCATTTTGAGCCATTATTCATTACACTATCTGCACATTATTTTAAATAAGAACCTTCTTAAAAAATATCAATGTCACTTGAACAAAAATTATATATATGTATATATACATATATATATATGTTAGAAACGGTACAAAAGCGTATTAAGGCATTAAAAACTAGAAATGTTGTATTGCAGGCCATGATAAGTTTAAAATAAAACACACACAGTCGACCGGTTTCGTCCCCTCTCATCAGAACTGTTAACGGGGAATTTAGATTATGAGGAAAAAAGAAAAAAGTCTGTCATGGGTGACATGAATGAATGGACAGGGAAGGAAGGAAAGATAAAATTATACCAACCAAGCTGCTAGAAGCGCAGAACAGCAAGTCAAGCAAACAATCTCTTTGTTTGCAAAGAGAAGGCTGCTTGGACCTGATGTAAAGCGATTCCAACACCTTGAGATGGAAAAGTGAGTGCGAACTGGCCAAGACGGAAAACCAGTTCACACTGAAATCCATCGCACAAGTTGGATTCTTTATAAAATGATCCGCAATCGAAGACCCATAAATGTTACTCTATGGTATCGCCAAAGAAAATTTTGTTTAGTATTATCGCAGGTACGTGTTGTTTAATTCTCCGTCCAACCGCTGTGTCGTTCTACCTATGTAGTCGCATCCACAACTACATTTGAAATAGTAAATAACAGAGTTAATATGGTGGGGGGGTAGAACATCTTTACACATAGATGGAAGTACAGACCTAGTTTGAAAAAACAACACGAACGTTCGCTGCAAAATAACACTCACGTGAACTACATGAAATACGCTTGGCGAAGGATTCACTAATCCCTACCCAACCACGGTAAACGAAGATAGACCGGACATTTACCAACTGAAGCAGGTTTGATTTTGTTGAACCTAGCGGTCTCATCTCGAATAACCGATTGAACAATGTTCAACGGATAACCATTGTTCACAAAGATCTCAGTTAAACAACTGATTTCATGTTTCAAGGTGTCATCGAACAGATCATTAACGCCCTATGTGTCAGGGTCCTAATCAAATTAATCTTTTGTTGTTTAGGACAAAAGGAGTCCCCAACGGGTATATAGTCCTGTAAAAAGTAGACTTCCTGTACACAGAGGTAATAAACAAGGAAGGAGTTCTTTGAACAAGAACATCTAAAAGGGCAATGAACCATTGACCTCCTTATCTACTATAAATTTAAGGGCAGGATGAACACCATTGAGTAGGGAAAAAAATTGATCCACTTCGATTCATGGCTGAACACACAAAAAGTGTCATCAACATACCGAAAAAACCTTGGGTCAGGGCAGAACTTAACAAAAGGCTTTCTTCATAAAAACCCACAAAAATATTTGCCAAAACAGGACCCAAAGGGAACCCATCATACACCATCGATCTGACGATACATGATATTGTCGAAACTGAAATCGACAAACATAGTGGCAAATTTCATGAGTTCAAATGAACACTTCTTCAGGTATATTAGGAGGAGTAAATCACTGCGATATAACATATATATGCAAATATCAATAGTCTCCGATAAAAGGAACACAAGTGAAGAGGCTACAGATGTCAAAGGAACACATAAATCCATCAGTGGCATCACAATTCCTAATGAATTTGGAAAAAGAAAACGAATCTTTTTTTACAAAAGGAACTGTAATGCTGCAACACTGGTTTGCAACATTATTCTAAACACTTGGCGCCACTGTGTTATATATATATATATATATATACATATATATATATATATATGTATATATATATATATATATATATATATATATATATATATATATATATATATATATATATATATATAATATATATATATATATATATATATATATATATATATATATATATATATATATATACATATATATATATATATATTATATATATATATATATATGTATATATATATTATATATATATATATATACATATATATATATATATATATATATATATATATATATATATATATATATATATATATATATATATATATATATATATATATATATATATATATATATATATATATATATATATATATATATATATATATAAATATATATATATATATATATATATATATATATATATATACATATATATGTATATATACATATATATATATATGTATTAATATATACACATATGTGTATAGTTTTAAAATGATTAGAATGAATAAAGATGGAGCATGTTGGAAAATTTTAAGAAATCTAGAATATTTTATGATGGCAAATAAATAGCAAAACATGTTAAATTTATGAAGAGTTTCCTTTATGTTGCTGACACATGCACACACACTGACAATTCTTGACTGAATCTACTTCCCAAAGACAATATTTAAATGACCAAATATTAGAAATACTACTTTGGGGCCATGAACTTTTCAGATTTCTCTTGTATGACACAAATTCAAAGCTGCACTATCAGATTTATTTTCTATCTTCTACTCAAATAATAGATATTTATATCTCTTTATACTAATGCACTTATTAGATAGATTTACCAAATTTTGCTGATACCTTCATTTTTATATTCCTTAGATTATCTTGATCGCTTGTCTGACAAATCTTCTACAGTGGTCAGAAGCAAATACATTTGTTCAATAAGCTTTACAAGTAGATTTATGTATTTAGAGACGATTTTATTTGCTTTATTATTGGAGAGTACACAAAAGACTGTTCCAAGGAAAAAATGGGTTTTGCTGGGATTAACAGAAAAAACAATGACAATTAACATCATTAATAACAATTTAAAAAAAAAAACAATTTTCCAATAATTTTAAAAACCATTACACCACAGAAAACAGTGAAAAAGAATTGTAAAAATTCTTTATAGAAATTGTTTTAGTGAATAAAACACATTTTCAGGTAAAGTTTTTAATACAAGTATTTTTAATTCATAATATTTTAATCTTTGATTAATTAACACACCCAATACATTTAAGAGCCACTCAAGGTAGAGGGTTCCTGAATTAAGTTTTTGTAGGGACATAAAAGGAGGAATTCAGTGTAAATTATAATGATATGTAAGATAGATAACGGTGGACCTTAAACTTGAAGAGGTTAAGATTTTAGTGATTGGGAAAGTAGCCTCTTTGGAACCTGTTCCACACAGTACCAGTCCTCAGGAAGTATCTAAGTGGAACTTCATTCTTACTTATGGAATATGAAAGGAATGGTTCATACATTTCTAACCAAATTAAATGTTTGTTATGAGTTGGTTTATATTTATTTTGTTAGAAAATTGAAGCC
>CAHIKZ030000896.1:692500-780000 GCA_903632075.3 Acanthosepion pharaonis | reverse complement strand
TCTTAATATCTTTTTTTGGTGGAAAGTTGTTATAAAATCGAATATGTATACTAATACCATCAGATCTAGGTACCACCCACAATGTTTTAGAGGAATTTGTTCAATAATAAGAAAATTATTAACAATTTCTTAGGGTGTCATATACTTATTTCCACCACTGTAGTATATGCTTTATACTAAATTGCAAAGATAGGGTTTGGAATCAAATGTAAAAAAAAAAACTTGTGGAAAACAATAAAAACATGTTTATTATCAATTGTAAAAAAAAAAGAAACAGACAATTATTCATTTAATTATTTTTGTTTTAAATTAATATTTATTTTTTAAATAAAATATTATTTATAATTAAAACAAGATTTTAATAAGGATATTACACTGTTATAAAATTAAAACAAAACAGATTAAACAAATGAATTGAATATTTTGTAATTAAAATCTATGCCTAATTTTATTACAGAATATATAATTGAAATTGGATGTCAACAGACTAATTTATCATAATTTATAAAAAAAAAATTGAATTATTTTGTGTGATTTCCTGTGTAATAGAGTATCAGATTTAAAACTTATTAAAAAATCAAAAAGATTTTAAAATAAATAATTTATTTAAAATAAAGCAAATTATAAAAGGTAAAACAATAGCATAGACTACTATATAAACAAAGAAATCTTAAAAACAGTAATGTAATACAATTTCTTTTAAAGAATACATATTTATATTATTATAAAAATAATTTCAAAATACAAGTTACTTTATGTATTTTTGTTAATAAAAATGAGAATTTGAATTTAAATCATTATTTTTATAAATATCATAATTTTATGAATTAAAATTTTTCTGAGAACCTGATTCCATCATGCTATAAATATCAGGTTACTAAACTGCTTGTTTGGAAACTACTTTTAAGTACATGATTTTTAGTTCTTTTGTTTTTCTTCATTTCTGATAGATATAGGTGCCATCTGCAAACATTAAGCAATCAAATAGATTATTAAAATCTTTATTAAATTTCTTTTTTCGGTGTTGTAATGGTTTTGAACAAATTCCATTTCTTAACATAGGTGGTTATTTGCAACATTTGGAATAAATATACATATTAAGATTAAAAAACAAAACCAAACCATTTGAACCAAAAATTCAAACACAGCACAAAATCTTACAAACGTGAAGTTATTGAAAACCCAAACAACAATAATAAAACAACAACAGCAACAGTAAAACTAGTAAAATAGCAATATAAATTGAACGATTGCATTTGGGAAGAATTCTTTGACAATGGAATTTTATGATCAAAGTAAAAACAGATTTAATTTGGTAAGAAAAATATATTTGTGTTTTTAAGGAATCAGTATAAAAGATATTTGTTACTTATTTACATATTTCATCCTATTTCAGTTTTATGCAATGGACTTTTTGCTGCAATGATTGTTCTGCTGATATGAGTGAAATAGAAATGAAATGAAAAATGAACAAAAGTCAATATTAGGTTTTCCAGAAAGCAACAAAATATATCATTGAATTCTAAACAGTGTTATAACATAGTTTTTGAAGTAACATGCTTTCTCTTATTGCCAGACTTCTCCTTTGACATATGTAGTCATTATATATATATATATATATATATAACTTTATACACACGCACACACACACATATATATATATATATACACACACACATATATATATATACACACACACATATATATACACACACACACACACACATATATACACACACACACATATATATATATATACACACACACACATATATACACACACACACATATATACACACACACACACACACATATACACACACACACACACACACACACACATATATATATATATATATATACACACACATATGTGTGTGTGCGTTTCTACAACTTTATACATATATATATGTATACTTCCCTCCGTCCCTGGGCTGGTTGTATCATGGATATGACTAGCTTAGACCAGCTTAGACCATCAGCCCGAGTGAAAACACTCAAGTCGACACGTTAAAATCTGACCTTGTGTCACAACCTGACTCAGTGTCAGGGGGGGTCAAGTAAATATCCATTACATAATGTATAGTTGTTAGCAACAGGGACAGCCCAAGATGTGAGCTAGGAATTGGAAAATTTGGAACCAAGTAAGCACAAAAATTTAGCAGACAACATAAAAATGTGACACAAATCCAAAGATGCTGTAGTTTAGTATATGATGCCTTATAAAAGCTAAGCAAAGTATTAAGAAACAGGAAAATGTCACTAAAAAATGCTTAACTGCTATATGGTATAATTCTTCCTATATGGCAGTGGATCCTAACAATTTTCCTCCTGATGATGAAGACACTTGAAGCAACAGATGTGGTTCTATGGAAGAATACTGAGAATACCATGGACAGAAAATGAGAGCAATGGGGAAGTTTTCAGGAAAATGGAAACAAAAGGTACACTTGGAATCAGAAAGATACAGATGAAATTTATTGAATATATAATGAAGAATGTAGGCTTGGAGAATTTTACATTTACAAGATATATTCTTGAGGTATGAATGACAGAGGGAAACAATCTATTTGATAAGATTGTGGAGATTGATTACAGAACAGGAAGTGTTAGTGATAGTAAAGAGCTATGAAGGAGAGGAAATAATGGAGAGCCATGATTGCATGTATCCTGAATGGATACAGCATATAAAAGTAGAAAATATATCAATTATTCTTTGTGTCTTTTAAGAAAATATGTTAAAAGAAAATAATCAGCAAATATTTTCTTCTATAAACCATTTTAAAACAAAAAAACGTAAATTACATTTTATCCAATGAAAATGATTTGAGTAAAATATTTTACTTCATATTTTCATGGATTAAAAAGTTTTCCAGTTCAATTGATTAGTGGGATTAGCAGATTTATAATTTTATGCAGGTTATATGATGTAACTTAAATCTGATCTTTTTCTAAGGCAGATTAGTAAACTGTAACAAAGACTGACATTTCATTTATTGATCTCTTTCCTCAATTTTTTTCTTTATTAATCACAATTTCTTCTATAATCCTTTGCAATTCTCCAATTTTGCTTCTGGTTTTGTTTGATAAACTGTTACTTTTGCTTCAAAAATCAATATCAGGTGATCTAATCCCTGCATTGCTAGAATCTTATTTTCCAGCATATTTTCGTCTTAATTGTGAGAGAAGTACTTCCAAAAACTTGCAAACATTGTTGACATTTATTTCAGTCTAACTTTATCATAACGAGGCAAAAAGGAAACAATTTTGAAACTTATTCCTATTTTCAAATATGGGAAAACATTGTAAGAATTTAGATAATAAGTATATGCAGTTCATTAAGTTTATAACTAGATTATTGATGAGACAAAGTGGAAAATCTATAAACAACACATTTTGCCATTTGCTGTCACTGGCTTCTTCAGGTTCTAATCTGAAGAAGCTAGAGTGAACAGATACTCTCAGTTAGAATCTGAAGAAGCCAGAATGCTCTCAGAACCTGAAGAAGCCAGAGAGAGCAGATGCTCTCAGTTAGAATCTGAAGAAGCCAGAATTCTCTCAGGTAGACTCTGAAGAATCCAGATGGAGCAGATGCTCTGTTAGAAGCTGAAGAAAGCAGAGAGAGAGCAATGCTCTCGATTAGAATCTGAAGAAGCCAAAAAGAGCAAATGCTCTGTTAGAATCTGAAGAATCCAGATTAAGCAGATACCCTTGATCAGAATCTGAAGAATCAGAGAGAGCAGATGCTCTTAGACAGAATCTGAAGCCAGAATGCTCTCATTTAGAACCTAAAGAAGCCAGAAAGAGCAAATGCTCTTAGTTAGAATCTGAAGAAGCCAGAATACTCTCAGGTAGAATCTGAAGAATCCAGATTGAGCAGATACCCTCAGTTAAAATCTGAAGAAGTCAGAGAGAGCAGATGCTCTTTGACAGAATCGGAAGCAGCCAGAATGCTCTCAGTTAGAACCTGAAGAATTCAGATTGAGAAAATGCTCTCAGTTAGAATCTGAAGAAGCCAGATTGAGCAGATGCTCTTGGTTAGAATCTGAAGAAGTTAGAGAGAGCAGATGCTCTTAGACAGAATCTGAAGAAGCCAGAATGCTCTCAATTAGTCCTTTCTTTTCACTTTTCTTCACTACCATCTGTAGGAGTTTTTGTAGTTTCCTTTTTATGTCTGCTGTCAACACTGTACCATCTGAATATCTTGTAAAGATTGTGGCTGCCAATAATGGATCGTGGTAGGACTTCTAATTCTGTTAGAAATACATAGGTTGAATAATTATCACTGTAATTATAATTGTGAAATATACATAATATTATATTGTATAATAAATATTATTATATTGTATAATACATAATGTATAATATACATACTATTGTATTTATAAATGTAAAAGACAATAGGAAAACTGTAATAGTTGTCAACGCATTTCGTCCAATGTGGACATCTTCAAGGCAAAAACGAAATGAATTTATGAAACAAAGTAAGTAATAATAAAACAAAATGTCTTTAGCAATGGGAAGAATTTAGAAAACACTATTTTCATACTGTTAACTGAAAATTACATCAATTACTGTCACATGTAGAGATATTGTTTTCATTGCTGTGTTGACGGATTCAATCATTTTCTTTTGATTTCTTGATACTGTGGTGTACGTTTGTTTGGGAGAGTAGTAATTCTGTTAACTCTGAAAAATTTTTCATAATATTGTATAATAAATAATATATGTAAAAATGCATAATGTATAATAAATAATATTTATATTGTATAATATATAATATATAATATTATATTGAATAATACATAATATATAATATTATATTGTATAATACATATTTTGTATAATATATAATTATTGTTAGGAAATCTGTCTTGTAAGTCTTTTTTCATTGAAAAGGCTTATGGACATATGTTGAAACACTTGTAAGATCACCAATGTTGAGCAATGTCAAGCCTGGTCAGTACCTAGATGGGTGACTACTTGGGAATACCAGGTACTGTAAGCTTGTATGTGTGGGTGATGTAATGGATAATGGCTCGGAATTGTTAATCAAGAGATGGGTTCCAATTCCAGTCAAGTCCATTATGTACCCTTATGTGCAAATACCCACCTCTTCTCCTCCTCGCTATGGGTTAATTAATATGAACTATACTAGCATATTATTATTATCATCTCAAAAATATTCTTAGTATCTAAAAATATTTTCATGCCTCAAATAACCAGCAAAGGGTTGATAATGGTAAAAAATCAAACAATTGAAAATGTTCAATTTTCTAACTGATATTTACATGTTATTAAACCTTTCTTGGTTTAAAGATCTTAGATATAGATTTAGAGATCAAAATATTTGTATTATAGAATCACCTGTCTTCTTTTGGGAACGGTGGGGGCATAATGTAATATTATCTCTCTTGCATATTTGCTTGGGCTTCTGTCAAGGGTGACTCTGAAGGGAACAGATAATTTATGTTTGGTAGATTGGTTTTTGCAAGCGATCACTCATCCACCTTTTGCTCTGTCAACCATTATAGCAAGAGAACTTGCCAATATTTCTGGTAATGGAAGAGAGCACAATCAGAAGAGACAAACTTTTCCAAAGTGTCTTAATGCCAAGTAAACATAAACTGTTACAGTCAAAATTCAAAGTTGATTTTCCTATTTTCTTTTCTGTAGTGTTGACCATTATTATAGTATATATCAGGCGAGAAACTGCTCTTAGTGCTAACTCCTATAGAGAGCTTTGAGGCCTTCAGCCTTTCACCTTCAGCATCTTATGCATGTAAAAGTTATAAGAATTTAGAAATATACACAACTGATCTCTGTTGATTGTTTGCATTTATTTTACATGCAATTTTTATTTTCTTTTAAAATCACCATTCTTTATGATCCCTTCATATATGGCTAGTCTTAAAAGACATTAGGGAACCCAAACTACGTAATATTTTGAATACATTGCAGTATGCATAACATGAACAATATACCATACCCCACTTTAGTTTGAATTACAGTTTAATTAGACAATATCAAATGAAATTGCACCAAAAAACAAAATTAAAGTTAAATCTTTAATAAAGAATTGCTTTTTAAACCTTTCATTCTGTTTGATATTTAAATCCAACTTTAAATGAGTTATTTATTTAATTTTTAATCATGTGTGACTAGAATAGTTACTACCTGTTACTTTAGTTCAGGTTTTTGATTCGCTAAGATCACAAAATGGATGGACAAACACACATACACTGTGCTTTGTTTATATAGATGCAAAATTTTAATGTTTTGCTATTTGTTTAATCAATTCTTACATACAAAGGTCAATCCAATTTTTTGGTTCCATCAACATAGGCATTCTTTGAATTTCAGATATTCTTTGGCTTCTGTATTAAAGAGACAGTTATTTCTTCAGGAAGGATTCAGGAAGTTATCTTTCATTTTACACATGGAACTGATAAAATTGCCTGTTTTCCAGTGTTTGCAAAGAGTTATATATTCTTGATCTTATGTACGGATATATATATATATATATACATATATGTGTATGTGTGTGTGTGTGTGTTATTTCTTCCATTTTCAGAAATGTATAGCTGGTAATATTTTTTTAAAATATATATAGTTTGTTTTGTTTTGTGGCATATTAACTTTAATGGGTTATTTAATCCTGACAAGATTTTTTTTTTCTGGTAATATTTTCTTTTTTCAAATATTTATTGCTGATACTAAGTTTTTTAAAAGTATTTCTGGTATTAAAATCTATTTTTACACTTTTATAGTATTTTGGGTCAAGTTGAGGGGTCAAGTATTTGCCCATAGCTGGGGCACTAACAGGCGCTATCACCCCGGGTCAGGGTGGACCTGGGAACACCAGCAATTAAGAGGTGGTTCCACACTCCTCAAAACCTCCTGATCAGAGGCCTTGCTGCTGGACGTAGTTTAATATCTTACTCAGGACGCGGATGTAGTTTAACATCTTACTCAGGACGCAATCTTATGTAGGGATATATATATATATATATATATATATATATATATATATATATATATGTTATTTCTTACAAACCCTGTTCTGCCATGCATTTGCTTGAGCCCATCAATTATGTTACATGCTGCTTTAATCTGTCCCTCTTTCCCTCTATCTGTCCTGTGAGTATCAGATTTTCTTAGCTTTCCTTCCTCATTTCATGCCACAGAAATTTCAACTCCCTCTTCCTGATATTAAGTATGTATCCTTTTTGTTTACATTCTCTCCAGACTTTGTCATTGCTCACATGTTTGGTCTATGTTATCCTCAGCATCTTTCTGTAGAACCACATTTCTGTTGCTTCAAGTCTCTTCCTCATCTTTGAGGAGATTGTCCAGCATTTGCTGCCAGACAGGAAGACAAATATTGAATAATAGTCCGGTACTCTTTTGTTTGTTTCCAACAAAATTTTTCTGTCTCTTAATACTCTACTTAGCTTTTTGAATGCATCTTTGGTCATCCCAATATGTCTTCGAATCTCAGTGTTGCACTTTCCATCCTTTGTTAGACCACTTCCCAGATATTTATATTTCTGTACCTGCTTGATTTTGTTATTACCGACCTGCAATTTATATTTTGGGCTCATCCTTTTGCTGATAACCATCATTCTGTCTTTTTGTAGTATTGTACTTTAAAAATAAAAAAATTCCAATTCTACGAATTCAATCATGATAAAAATTGCAATAAATATTCTTAAAATTATTATAAATTTGTATAAAAGAGATCCAAAGATGAAGAAAGTTAAAAAAAACAAAAATTCTTTATAAAACATCCAAAATTAGAGAACAATGATTGTCATTTATATTTAAAAGTGATTTCTAAAAAAAGATTGGCAATATTGCAATACAGTTTAATATTTTTTATTTGTCTGCTGTATCATTATCTTGATAACAAACTGTTGCAAATTTAACTTTAATTCATCCACTGAAAGGAAAGTTGGTTCCCTGTGTTGCGCCAAAAAGTTTTTCTCGCCAGAGTCCATCCTTCAAATCTATAAATCAACCATTCACCCTTGCATGGAATACTGCTACCATATATGGTCTGGTGCCTTTGCTGTTCACCTTAAGGTCCTTGACAAGACCCAGTGATGGATATGCAATGTGGTTGGTTTTGATCTGGCATCTTGTCTACAGTCACTCTCTTACAGACATGCTGTCATATTCCTCTGTCTTTTCTACAAATACTTTCATGGTAACTGCTCTGATGAGCTACTTTTGCTAGTTCCCAGACTGCATGAATTTAAACGTGCAACTAGGCTGGCATCATGGTCTCACCCTTTCACTGTCAAAACGGTTAAATATGGCTGTTTCTTCTACTCCAAAAGCTGCATGTCTCGCACCTCCCATCTGTGGAATTCCCTTCCTATTACTTGTTTCCCTGATAGCCATAATCTCCAAAGATTCAAATGCAATGTCAATTGACATCTCCGGCTGCCCTGACCTATTCCCTGTCCTTCTCTTCATCCTTTCCTCCATTTTACTCTCGCTCCCAGTCTGTAACCCCTTGAGTATTAGTGGCATCCCGCCTTGCTTGGGGTGAAATACTTTAAAAAAAAAGTATCACACAGGCTTTGAATTATCACACTAAAAACTAGATGGATAATTTCTGTATAATGCAAAAGAAATTAATAGATCTAAGAGCATAATTTTTGGAAAAAGCTTTATGATATACTGTTTCCTTTAACTTAGCTAAAATACAATGGTAGTTGTGTAAAATGACTTCATAGCACAATAAACTGATTTAAAGATTAACCATGGCAGATTGTTTTCCCATAGCACATCAGGTAGCTGAATAATTTGACATGAAAGTGTCTCTGTAGACTGTTTTGCAACATTTAAAATTTAAATGCAGTGTCAATTGTCATTTTTTGCCTTCTTAATTCCTACTCTTTTATTGTTCTCTCATTTGATTTTTTTTCTCATAATTCTTTCATGCACAGTAACCTCTTTCATCTTAGTGGTTTTATCGTTTGCTTAATGTGAATTAAAAAAAAGAAAGAAACATTTATGAGAAGATTCATGTATATACCTGCCATCAAATTCCTCATCAGCAAGTAGAATAAAAATGCCAGGTTAGCCTTTGTAAATGAGCATATAGTCTGGACCAATGATAAGAGGGAAAGGTTGTTCTTAAGCAATGAAGTTAAGTTTACTTGGTTAGCTTTGATGACAAGTAATATGTCAAACAGTGTGAAATGTGTGGATAAAAACGGTTCATCTCTGAAGTGATAGTGTATTGGTGAAGCGGGGGAATCTCAAATGTTGGCCTTGTCATTTAGTTTGATGGCAATGTAAATACTGCAATGTGTAAATGTGTAGAATTGGAACTATTTTTATTTTGAAATTTTCATTTTCTAATATTGAAAGCTAGTGTGTGTGTGTGTGTGTGTGTGTGTATATATATATATATATATATATATATATATATATATATATATATATACATACATATACATACACACACACATATATATATGTGTGTGTGTGTGTGTGTGTGTGTGTGTATAATAAGTGTGCGTAAAATTGTTTAAAATTTCCTATAATTATGAAAGAAAAGTACTCAATATTGGGAGGGGAGATATAAAAAGAGAATCAGCTGATTGCATAAGGTGTGAAACTAGTAATTACCATTCAGTATTAACTTTTATATCTACGCTGTTTAAAACTTTTAAATGCTCTATGCCAGATATTGAGCACTTTTACCCAATAAATATAGCATGCTTTTTTAACTATATTTTATCATATATATATATATATATATATATATATATATATATATATATATATATATATATATATATATGTATATGTATGTATATGTATAGTGTATCACAAAAGTGAGTACACCCCTCACATTTCTTCAAATATTTAAGTATATCTCTTCATGGGACAGCACTGAAAAAATTACCCTTTGACACAATAAAAAGTAGTCTGTCTGCAGCATATATAACAGAGTTAATTTCTTTTACCCTCAAAATAACTCAAAATATAGCCATTAAAAGCTAAATCCCTGGCAACAAAAGTGAGTACACCCCTAAGAAACTACACCCCTAAAAAGTGAGTACACCCCTAAGAAACTACACCCATAAATGTCTAAATTGAGTACTGCTTTTCATTAGTGTAACTATGCCCATGTGTTCATGGGGAGCAGGTGCATTGAAATTTGTAGTGAAGCTCTAACACTCTCTCTTACCGGTCACTGAAAGTTCCAACATGGCACCACATGGCAAAGAACTCTCTGAGGATCTTAAAAAACGTATTGTTGCACTACATAAAGATTGCCAAGGCTACAAGAAGATTGCCAACACCCTGAAACTGAGCTGCAGCACAGTGGCTAAGATCATCCAGCATTTTAAAAGAGCAGGGTCCACTCAGAACAGGCCTCGGGTAGGTCGTCCAAAGAAGCTGAGCGCATGTGCTGAGCGTCACATCCAAATGCTTTCTTTGAAAGATCGGCATAGGAGTGCTGTTAGCATTGCTGCAGAGATTAAAGAGATTGTGATTCAGCCTGTTAGTGTTCAGACCATACGCCGCACACTACATCAAATTGGTGAGCATGGCTGTCACCCCATGAGGAAGCTTCTTCTGAAGGCAATACACAAGAAAGCCTGAAAACAGTTTGCTGAAGACATGTCAACAAAGCTCATAGATTACTGGAACCATGTCCTATGGTCTGATGAGATGAAATTTAATTTGTTTGGTTCTGATGGCCTTAAGCATGTGTGGCGGCGACCAAGTGAGGAGTACAAAGATAAGTGTGTCATGCCTACAGTCAAGCATGGTGGTGGGAATGTCATGGTCTGGGGCTGCATGAGTGCTGCAGGTATTGGAGAGTTACATTTCATTGAGGGCAACATGAACTCCAACATGTACTGTGAAATACTGCAGCAGAGCATGATCCCCTCATTCCAGAAACTGGGTCGCAGAGCAGTGTTCCAGCATGACAATGACCCCAAACACACATCCAAGACAACCACTGCTTTACTGAAGAGGCTGAGGGTAAAGGTGATGGACTGGCTAAGCATGTCTCCAGACTTGAACCCAATAGAACATCTTTGGGCCATCCTCAAGTAGAAGGTGGAGGTGCGCAGAGTCTCAAATATCCGCCAGCTCTGCGACGTCCTCATTGAGAAATGGAAGAGCATTCGAGTGACTACCTGTGAAGCTCTAGTAAACTCCATGCCCAGGAGAGTAAAGACAGTTTTGGATAGTGATGGTGGCCACACAAAATATTGACAGTTGACATTAACTCTGTTATATATGCTGCAGACAGACTACTTTTCATTGTGTCAAAGTGTCATTTTGTCAGTGTTGTCCCATGAAGAGATATACTTAAATATTTGAAGAAATGTGAGGGGTTTACTCACTTATGTGATACACTGTGTATGACACCATGCACAAACTGAAAGTAGTATATATTTTTAATATTACCCTACTATACAAAACATATCCTAACAAGTATAACTTTTCTGCAATTATTATCTTTTAAAGGAAACAGTGGTGGATATTTTTCCCATAAAATTCCCTTAAACTGTAGGTTGCATCCCACTACATAAACACACATACACAAACTTTCCAGACCAAAAACATCAAGAAGTCACCTTCCTGATTATGGCTAGATACAAACTTGGGTCTCATGATCAAAAAGCAAACATTCTAACCACTTGGCCACGTAACCATATGGCTCAATCTATCTATATAAATATAAAGTAGCCTACAGTGAGTGCTGGTGGTAATAAAACAGTGTCCATGTATAATAACAGAACTGAAATTTATGCTAATAATAAAGATACATTTTGTTCTTCATCATTTGGTACAAATTTGAATTTCATGCACGAGGTAATCGTCAGACACAGATTGAAATGAGGAACAAATATAATCATAGAATTATGGATATTTATGAATAATTTTATATGATGATATAAGCATAATTATAGTTTAAATGTAAAATTCCATGTAATAAATATCTAAGTATTATTGACCGTACATTCTTATATGAGGTAAATTTGCAAGTTGTTTTAGATGGGCTTTTTCATTCTTTTTACATACTTTTTTTATCTTTTTATATATTTTTGTAACACTTTCATAATTTTTCTTATTTTCATTAATTTATTTATTTTTCAAATATTTTTGGAAGCTATTTGTTATCTGTCTCTCAGTATGGACATAACCAATAAAAATAATCTATTCACATATATATATATATATATATATATATATATATATGTATCCTTTATGCAATTTACTGGTTTTGTAGTTACTATTTTCTTTTCCTTAAATGTAATCTACATATTCCTCAGAATATAAAATGGCAAAAATTGAACAAACAAGGAAAAAAACATTTATTTCAAGGAATATGTTATTTTGATGCTTGTCTTTTATATATTTTGTATAACAGTATAATCAGAGCCAGAATGAAAAGCTATTATAGCCATGAATGTATTGGTGAGAATTAGTTATTTAAAATACTCATGGTTTTCATTGGAGTCATTTGGTCAATGATGTGAATAAATCAATCTATACATATGTATGCAAAGATTATATATACATATCTCTCTCTCTATATATATATATATATATATATATATATATATATATATATATATCGTGAGAGAGATATATATATTCAGTTTTCCTATATATATATATATAAACCCTATAATTATAGAAAAGCATATACTTAAAAAAGTGACGATATATACATACAATTTTCAACTCAGAGACTGATTTACATCCAAATCCTTTGCAAGCATCAAAAATGCAATATATTTCTTTTTGAAGTTATATATTTTACAGAACCTTTTATAGACGAGAGTGTATGTGCATACGTATAGCATTCTGAACAATAAATTCATGAATATATATAATCATAGAAGAAGACTATTATGGAAACATGCATTCATATCTATTGATGTTGCTACCCACAATGCACCATTAACCTGTATGTATAAATACTTGAGCCAATACCCAACACAGGCCCTGGGGATTGTATTCAAGAATGTAACAAACCAACAAACTTATACCAAGAGACTGTGCCCCATGAGTCATGTATTCTATCCCTATGTGACTTGTGGGCATAGTCCGTTGGAATTAGTAGACTCAGATGAGTCACACGATAGAATTTGTGAAGATCGGCATTATATCAAATCTAGTTAGTTATCTCTTTGTTACTGAGATCTGTTGATTCAATGGGCATGATGCTTGTGTCGTATCATAATGGTCTGGGTCTGATTCTCAGTAGTGGAAGCACACTGCTGATGAACCCCCAAAATAGGACAAAACGACTGTCCAGTGCTTTCTGCATTCTGTTAAGGATTCTTCTAGACTCAGTGAATTAATCATGATTATTCAAATCCCCCTTAATTTATGTATATATGTTCTAATTCGTTAAAATTTGAATGTTTCTCTTGATATAATCTCCCTTTTTTGTCATTGTACTACCATCTATTAAAATACATTCTGTAGGTTTTCCCATTCCTCTTGCCTCCAGTGAGTGTTAAATTATCTAGGCCCATTTTTCTTGTTTATATCACAGAAAAATGCAGATTGATTAGACGTCAACTACTTCCTACATATATGTGTTCCCTCTATGGTCATGTGGTCTACTTAATTCAATAATTGGATCGCCTGTGTTTGCTCACTGGCAATCTATGTTCAAACTCAAGTGTTGGCAGCAACACTTTATTCCTATATAACAAAGATGCTCATAAATATTCATTTAGTTAACTGAAATGTGTAGGCATTTAGATGCCAGAGTACATTATTTAGTATACTTGAAAATGAAAATCTTTTGTTTTTTGTATTATACATCACTGAAAGTTGAAATGATGGATTCAGCCATTTTATTTTGATTTTTCAACATATTTCTTGTGTAAGCTGGCTTGGAAAAGTATTAATTCCTTCAGAAAAGGTGAGATTGGGAAAAAAAAAACAGTGTGTAGATTGATATTTTGATAACATTCGATGGCAGCAGTCTTGAGGATTTTCCTTCTGAGTAAATTATTTTCTCTTTTGATAAGCGTGACATTTTTAGATCAAAATGGTGGTCAAATTTATTTCTGTGTATGACTAGTGCATTTGTTAAATTGTTTCTTTTGTTTTCATATACGCATTTTTTTAAATTTCTGCATGTTTCCCCAATATATTGTGAAGAACAGTCTAGGCATTTATTTTATATATGCCTGCTTCTGAACTATTATTGATATATGTCTTTTTAGATCTGATTATATCCATGATGGATTTGGAAGTGATTGTGACTATTTGAATGTTTAAATGGGATAAGATGTTTTGGATAGGGGATGTTATAGAATTGGTAGGTAGTATTATCTATCTGTTTTTGTTTAATTTATTATTGTGGTTAGTATTGATATTTTGGTGTGGTCATATTTTTGTGCCTGAAATGACAGGGATAGAAACTTTACTTTTTCTCATATTCTTTTACATTCAGTAACCCCTTGTTTCTTAATGGCTTTATTCCTTTGTCTCTGGGTTGGGATGAAATGATTATATATATATGTTTTAAAAACAAGGAATGTATTGATTTTAATTTTAAAAGTCCCTAAGGCCCTTTCAACTAACATCTCATCAGGAGACAATCACTGGATCAACGAAAAGAATATTAACGACAATGAAGAGAAAAAAGAGGGGGGAAAACACACTAAAAAAAACAAACAAGTGTATATATTTGTAACGAGGGGAGGGGAAAAAATCGTGTAAATAAATTAGCGAGGGACAGTTAAAATAAAATATCCCCCAACAGATTAAGAGACTTTACAAATTCTTTCTGCCGGCAGAGAGAAGGTTTCCTTAATCCTATGCAGACCGATTCCAAAATCTTCAAATGATTGTTGGAATCGGCTGTATGAATAATTTTAAACCACTCTTTTTAAACGACTTGGCGCAGGCTATATTCTCAACTAAATGTTGAGCAATAGCCGATTCCATATTCATGGGGGGAAGATAGCATATTTTATCTATCTTACCAAGTCGTATTTTGGAAGGTACATGCTGATTGATTCTAGTTTTCAAATGCAAGGTTGTACGCCCCACATAACCAACAGCACACTGGCAATTAAATTCATATACTAAATTACTCAATTTGATGTAGGGCAATACATCCTTGCGAAAAGACGGAAACACAGACCTAGTTCAAAAAATGCTACGTAAAGCAACTGATGGGAAACAACCGGAAACCGACTTGCTAACCTGCTTAATTAAGCCTTGACCCCTATCCCCAATCCAGGGAATCTTCAAATACACCGGACATTTAGAAGGCCCCTGGATATATATATTTGAGATGAGGTATTATGATTATTTGCATTATTCAGACTGTTATCCTCATCTTCATTGCCATATTCATAACGTTTCGAACTGAACCTTGCATTGCATCCACTGAATATATATATATATATATATATATATATATACACTAAAAGTGTGCTATTATTAACAGTTAAGAATTTTTGGGAACATGCATTAATGCAATGATTGATTTTTGAATACTGTAGTAATTCACAATTCCTATATTTTATATATATATATATATATATAGATATAGATAATATTAGTGGTCTAAATATATATATATATATATATATATATATATATATAGATATAGATAGATAGATATAGATAATATTAGTGGTCTAAATATATATATATATATATTCCCAAGTGGATAGAATCCAGGTGGAACTCAATGTCCAGAACATAGTAAGAATATAATATAAAAAGCTCAAACACTAATATTCCATGGTTATAATTTATTACATTGGAAATGTAATCATGATCCAATTCATGAATTGGATCATGATTATGATTCCAATGTGAAAATTATGACCATGGAATATTAGTGTTTGAGCCTTTTATATTATATTATGTATGTATGTATATGTATGTATGTATAATGTATACTAAAAGCTAGTGTAATTCTCAGACAAAATATAGCTATTCAAACATACATGCATATCTACTGCCATAAATAGATTCAGTTCTTAATAATGAATGTCAATAATGATATCTAGAATGGTTTCAGATAAAAAGTAATAAATAAGTATAAACATTTCCTATATTTTTGTTCAATATCAATCAATATCATTTGATAAGAAAATATTAATGGTCTCGGTTATTGAATAGCACAATTGGCAATTATATCTCATATAATTAAGTTGCCTAAAGTTTTCACAAACCTTCTCTCATCAGAAACTTTAGGAAAAAATAATCCATGTGTTTAAAGCAGAATTGATGATTGGAGTCTTAATTTCAATTCCTGTTTTTATCCATGAAAAACTAGAGAAAAATGCATTGACATTATTCTTTTCATGCAGGATATTTATTCAGAGAAATTAATATCATTTGAGTTTGAGGAAGTTATGTTATTTTATTAGATGTCTTTAGTTTACTTTCTGTAGAATTTAGGTAATTATATTTGCATGGTTATGTTTAGATATGATATAGCCATAAGCTTTGTGCATTTGCCATCTCTTTATTCACTAAAGATGGGAAAGGAGACTGCATAACAATTGAATGACCTAAGATGTTTATGATTTTGCCACTTCTGTGCAAACAATAATTATTGTTTGTTGATTGAACAAGAAGCGTAAACCTACTTATTATTGATACATACAGGCATTTTAATTTGGGTCTATGCTGACATCTGAATCTTTTGAGAGAATTTATCTTTATGTCTATACATGTAATAACATTTTTTTTTTCACAAAGATATAAATATTTCACCTAATACTATAGTTTCACATTTCAGATTATGCATTGAATAAGTTAGCACTGATCAATTTCAGAGTAGCTTTTACCCTGTGATTAAATTAATTCATAATTGTGAATAAATTAATTAAATATATATATAATGGCCTAATGATTGCATTTAAGCATAAAACAGACTGTTGCTGTTTATATTTACATATGTTCTAGCCATGATATCAAGCACATTAACTCATAAATATAGCATAACTTAAAACTATATATATATATATAGGATTGGTGTATACAGAATAAATTCCAATAACCAAAAAATACTATTCTTAAAAGACATTCAACACCATCACTTGATAAGACACCAGAAGTATTGAAACAAAATGATGGCTATATTTGTAGTGATTTTATAACATTTTTATGTTATAATTTTCAAATAAATAATTATACACACACACACACATATATATATATATATATATATATATATATATATATATATATATATATATTTGCTTCAGGATCACCTGCTGGAATAGTACTGTTTTGGTAGAGTCTTTTGGGTGAACAAGTATGATATTGTAAGACCCAAAACTTGTCATAAACCCAAGTCATAACATCACTGACGAGGCAATCCTGTGCATTCGTTTGAGTGTTTTCATGACAAATATATATATATTCGACTCTCTCCCATCGAATTTAACACACGAGGGTTAAGCAGATCAGTTCCTAGGAACCGACAGCTCAAACCAGCACATGAGATCTGATTATAGTGGTGAAGGCTTTGTGTAGAACAACCTCATTTTTTGAAGGGCTGAATACAGAGACCTGGTGCACCACATGCCACAAGGTCCCCAAACAACCCTCTGCAGGTTTTGAATTCAAAGTTGTCCTTCTCCTCGACCAGTTTCCATCCAAGGCTACAGAACCTAGTCTATCCTGCTATTTACCTATATCTGGAGGGAGAAGAAGAGGATTCATACCTTTCCCAAGGGTATTAGCATGTAAGTGAATGTAATGGATTCAATTAGATTTTGAACTTGGCTCTCTGATTTCTCAATCCAAACCACTATCCATCACTTCACC
Organism: Acanthosepion pharaonis; assembly: GCA_903632075.3. Classification (NCBI taxonomy): domain Eukaryota; kingdom Metazoa; phylum Mollusca; class Cephalopoda; order Sepiida; family Sepiidae; genus Acanthosepion; species Acanthosepion pharaonis. Next base: position 762,189 of record CAHIKZ030000896.1, on the reverse strand, counting down.
ATGCCTCCATTATATATATATATATATATATATATATAAACTATTGTGTTCATAGGGATCAGCACTGCATGTTGACTGTTAGTTTCACACCTCATTGTTATATTCACTTGCAAATACCCTTCAAATAGGTAACCTCTCTCTCCCAGCTATGGGTTAATTAGTAAGATTTGTATCACTAAACAATTATTATCTCAAACAAAAGGAATTGTTACTATCTACAAATATTTTCTGGCTTTAAATAAACTGCAAGGGGTTGATAAGCTGTAAAAAATCAATGAATCAACAATTTTACCATATTTCTGTTCTGTATTCTCCTGTTAATCTGTTTCTTTTAATATCCAAGACTTACTCAAAAACTTAACTGACAGACTACATCATTAATATGTCTACTTTTATTTACACTATTTGCATTCATACTATTGTCCTCATCATTGTTGTTGTCATCACAATGTTTCAGCCATTGTACTCTTTGGCCTCCATCAGGTGTATATCAATCTGGGTAACCTATAGGGAACTCTGAATGGATTTAAAGGTTTATTTAATCTACAGGGATAGAATGTTCCCATTCCACTGCTCATGAATCAACTAGGCTATTGTTCCATTGAGGACAATAATCCAAATGTAAATAATGATAAATCTTTATCCCAGAAATTTAGACAGAAAATGTCTACTTTTGCTGAATTTATTTCTGATTTAACTCTGTTCCGTGCCTAATGTTTAAGTGTCCCTATATAACATGGAAGCTGTTCTTAACAAAAATTAATTTCAAAGTATTTTGAAATGTGAAAATAACATGAAATAATTTAAAAAAGAAATAGCTGTGAAATTGTCATTTTATTATTTTCCATCGGTTTATATAAACTTGGAAGTGATGTTTTGAAAATTTTTTTTTTATCCTTATTTAATTATGTACTGACAAATCAAAAATAAGAAAAATGTAAAATGGCTCTGCATAAGAAAAAAAACAAGAAATACGAGTGTAGTTGCCGGCCAAATGATTAAATCCTATGACTATCAGGGACTCAGTGAATTCAGAAAACCAATTTCAAGTTGTAATTAATTAGTACTAATTAATTAGCAGGATGAATCAAAGAATCTCTTTTTCATGATGGTGCTTATTTTTTTTAATTAGATAAATGCAAAACTGATGTAATTTTTCTATTTATCAAATAACATTTTTTTTTTAAGGCAATTCACCCCAAGCAAGGCAGGAGTGCTACTAACACGCAAGAGGTTACATAGGATTGAGAACAAGAGTAAAGAGGCGTGTTTGAGGAAAGGATACAGAGAAGGACGGGGAACAAGCTCAGGGTGTCAGATGTCGATTGACATTACACTTGAATATTTGAAGATTATAGTCATCAGGGAAGCAAGTAAGGGGAAGGGGGTTCCACAAACGGGAATTGCGGGAGAAGAAAATGTTTGCGAAGAAGAGACAGTTACATTTAACCGATTTGACAGTGAAAGCGTTGAACTGAGATGCCAGCCTGGTAGAGCATTTAAATTAATGTAGTCTGGGAGTCAGCAAAAGTAGCTTGTTGGAACAGTTGCCATGAAAATATTTGTAGAAGAAGAGACAGAGGGAGGCCAGAGCATGTCTGTGGGATAGCAGTTGTAGTCTAGATGCCAGATCAGGACCTATCATCTTGCACATTCGTCTGGATTTTGTCATGGTCCCATTAATACGGTGGCCTTGGCTTTGTCTAAATAGCTATATTATATAGTTAATGATAATATTAAAGATATAATTCATTTTTTATTTAAATTAGAAGTATCTGAGTTGGATCTTCTAAGATAAGTGAGTTCTACATTAAAAGTGCATTTAAATAACAAAGAAATGAAGATTGTCACTCTTCTAGATCATTCTATATAAATGTGGTTGTCCCCAGGGCTCTATCCTCAGGCCTACTTTATTCTTAATTTTTATCAACGACTTTTTTGATGTCATCTGTATCTATGCCAAGAATAAATATTTACTACTGTTTTAATGGTAAGCCTGATAGATTTGATAAATCCAAATTGGTAGCTGATAGTGAAAATGAACTCCAGTCTGCTGTAAACTGGGGCAAAAAATGGTTTATTAACTTTAGTGTCTCCAAAACAAAACCGCTCTCCTTTAATCATCTTAGAGAATCTTTTCCCCCTTCCATCAGCAATATTCCATGCAAGGACGGATGGTTGATTTATAGATTTGAAGGATGGACGCAGACAAGAAAAACTTTCTGGTACGACACAGATAGCCAAATCTACAAATTTATGGTTCTCAAGTATGAGGGTCATTCAATAAATAAGGTGAATTTTTCGGTATAAGGACTTCTAATACAGATAGAAGCTTACTTTTTTTTATTTTTTTTTTTTGCTTTACTTCTTTTTCACATGGATTTAATTTCTTTTGCAGATTAAAAAAAACTTTGAGAGTTTTGGCGATTAATAAAGATGGCCGACCAAGAAGCATGCTCCAGGATTGAACAGCAGTCAGTTATCAAGTTTTTGGTTGCTGAAGGGTGCAAACCAGTTGAAATTCATAGGAGAATGTCCACTGTGTATACTGCCACATGTTTCAGCCAAAAAAAATGTCTACAAGTGGGCTAAATTGTTTAAAGAAGGACGCAGCTGTGTTGAGGATGAAGACAGGCCTGGGAGGCCTACAGGAGTGAGGTCTCCTGAGGTGATCGAATCAGTCAATGAACTCATTCAGTCTGACAGAAGAGCTACCGTGAACTGCTGAGGCAGGTCAAGAAAGACATAAAGAACAAACGCAGGGGTCATCAGTCAGAAGGAGTCATTTTGCATCATGACGACACAAGGCCTCACACAGCAGCCCAAACAGTGCAGACCATAAACGAGCTGGGCTGGGAACTGCTCCCTCATCCCCTTTACAGCCCAGACTTTCATCTGTTTGGTCCCTTGAAAGCATTCACGAGAGGCATGAAGTTTAAAAGTGATGATGAAGTCAAAAGTGTTGTGAGTGACTGGCTGAGACATCAGTCCAAAGATTTTTATGCTGAAGGAATACGGAAAATTGTGCATAGATGGGAAAAGTATGTGACAGTGCTGGGAGACTACGTTGAAAAAAAAAAGAAAGAAGTAAGCTTCTATCTGTATTAGAAGTCCTTATACCAAAAAATTCACCTTATTTATTGAATGACCCTTGTATATAGCATCGATATTAACAGTCATCATAAAGAAAATCTTTTAGCTGATTTCTGAAAAACTCTGATTTCCCAAATCTATTAATACCCTGGCTCTGACATAGATGTTCATGGCACTCCATAACTTCCTAACCTTTTTATCCCTAAGTAATGTTTGTCTTCTTACCACTCTCTCAGTACCCATCTGAATCTATGTATAAAAACTTGTTAGGTGGGTTACTCACTGTTTCCCTTTGCCCGTTTCCTTCAATATGCCCTGTGGGTATTAAATTTTTCAAAATCTCATTCCTTGTTATGTGCTCTAGTAATTTCACCTGTATCTTTCTGATAATAAGTATAAGTTGTTAAATAGCACAAATGTACATTTACTACCCAGCACAAGTATTGAACTCATAGCCTTCTGTTAATGTAAACTTGTGCTTTATTAAGTTGTCCACAAAACAACATATTTTGTCATAGTGTTTGTAATCTGTTTTGCTGTAGGAATCCAGTAACTTCATTCCATTACATTTCCTTTAGGGTATTAATCACAGTGGAAGTGTACTAGGCTCATAACCCAGACGTCAGTAGATCATAACTATTCTCTGCTACCAATGTTGACTTAAACCGATATAAAAATCTATTTGCCTGGTGAATTTATATCAGATTAAATCAACATAAGTAATGTTAATCATCATTTTTTTTCTCCTTGAATCTGTTTCTTTCACTAACCCTATGGCAAACACACATAAATACATATGCAGAAATGGCCCCAGATTGCATGCAGACATGTCTATCAAAACCAGTTACATCTGGGTTTTTCCTGTTAGCAGCAGAACAGCTTGGCATGTCCAGATACAGGCCTCTCTGTAACTTGTCTTGTTTCTGCCAGCATCTCCTGCCAATAAAAGTGACAGGAAAACCAGCAATAACCAGTGGGCAATACTCTGTGTCTTGTGGAGTTGGTCCCATGGTCATTTTGTTCTTAAAGTTGCTGTCTCTTCTGAAACAATGTCAATGTTACCTCTCATCTCATTTTGTTTTTATGCCTATTACCCCCAACCTCAATACATCCTTGTCGTAGCTTGCAACAAAACCCTTTTATCCTAGTGACTTTTATTGTCTTGCTTGGGGTGAAATGATAACAAAACATTCAATAGTTAGTCCTTTCTTCCCACTTTCCATTACTACTTTTTCTAGGAGTTTCTGTATGTTTTTCTGTTTCAACAGTGTACTACTGAGTTAAAAAAAAAAAAAACTTTTCTGCTGTGGGAAAATTGATAATCATAGCTGTTTAGTTTCTAGCTTGAAAGGTGTAATTGTTTAAAAAATGATGTACTGTAAAAATAGGGTTTATCTCTTGTTACTTTTATTTCATTTGTTGGAAATAGTAATAAATTTTGTTAAAATAACTTTCAGATGCATAATTTTACTGTCTGAATTATTAATATTTTAATCAATGCAAATTATCTCTCAAGATACAGAAATCAGATTGCTTCTGCCCTGTAACAAAAATAATATATGATTTTTTTTCTTTTAAAAGTCATATTCCATTGATCTCAACCCTTAAAAATTAAATATTATACATGATTCTTTTCTCTCACATTTAAGAAAAATCATATATAAAAAATGATGATTTTGCACTTAAATCTTCCAGTACGAATCACAAAAATAATCTATTAGTATATACTATTTGTTCTAAGTAGATCTTGTGAGTAAAAACATGAATGCAACTTATAGAAACAACCTTTTGATGTGATCCAGAAGCAGACAGACATGTTTATATATGCACGTTTTTTATTGGTTCACCAGTGAAGGTGATAATTCAGATAAAAGATTTTGATTGGATATTGCTTATAACTTGCTGCTGGAATTTTAAGATACTTTTGTAAAATGCCCTTAATAAAGAAATGTAAGTTTTATGGCAAAATCAAATTATGTTCTGAATATCAGCAAATCCTATATCTTTGGTTCTAGATCCGAGTTCTAAGTACTTTGACATGCATCATTAAATGTTTATCCAAAGAGGAAGCACTTCCTTTTTGCCAGATCAAGGAACAACATCAAAGAGTTTTGACACTAAACTATGCACCTCAAATGACCGCATCACAGAGCCTTTATTCTTGAAAGGAACAGGCTACTTCTTTGGTATCAAGTAAGTGACTTGTCCCACCTTCCAGACTAATGACCAAGACTCTAAACCAATCCTAGTCTTCTCTTTTTTTTATGCTTCTTTTCTCTTTTTGCTGTCCTATCAAGTGACAGATAAATATATTTGGCTGCTGAGAAGGTCTTGCCTTTGACAAGCCTAAATGTAAAGATGTTAGCAAGAGTAAACTGAGAAGAAGAACAAAAAGATTAGTTTACAATGAACAAAAAGGTTAAAAGCTATAACTCAGTGCTGTCTGAGAAGTCAGAGAAAAATAAAACACACGATCCCAAGTGAGATCTCAAATCGGTAAATGGTAATAAAATATAAAGAAATTAATGTGCATACAATTTCATGTCAAACTGGTGGTTACATTGTTCATATACCTTGATACTTCTATCTAAGAAACATTTACAACCCAGCTCATTAAAAGACCTCAAATTATATAAATTTAGATGAATATAATGAAGAGTATATAGAAACATTATTTTTTTTGATTTGTAAATGTTGTGGTGTCCTCCCTCTAAAGAGTCTATGTTGGACTCTTCCACCTACTATAAAATTAGTAGGAGAGAAGGCCTAGGGGGAACAGTCAAATAGATCTGTTCACACTGTGCTGGCCAAACTCTCTGTCTCCGGGCAGAAAGGATCCCCAGATGAGGCTATGTTAAAGAGCAGTCTTGCCTTGGGAAACAGCTACCTGACCCCATATTATACAGGGTCTATGGGAAATTTTTGGCTGAGCATACAGGCTAGGATTGCTCCACATTAAACTCGGCCTTGTGCCACATCTGACTGCATGGGAAGGCTGGTAAATATCAACAGTCGAATAGATTGAATGCTGGGTCAACCGACGCACACTCACTAGTCGTGTAATACTCTTCTGTTGCACTTAAGGTTTAATATATGAGATATCTGCAACTCTGGTTTTGTTATTTCTTAACTATTTACTTGGTGACAACAGTTTCCCTATTTTCTAATAGTAATGGTAATATTAGCCATTTCCTGAGATAGAAACATTTGGCATTCATTGACCAAGCTGCCACTCTATTCGAGTTATGCCAGTACAACACAATTTCTGCTTTTCTTCACTCCTTGGCCATCGAGCTGGGATCAAAGTGTAGTATCTGTTCTCCTCGTCTCCAATGGTAATCGTAATATTAGCCGTTTTCCTTATAATGAAACATTCAGTATTCATTGACTAAACAGCCAGTGCTACTTGTTACGCTTTTCTTCACTCCTTGGTCATTGGGCTAAGACCAAAGTTTTGTATCTGTATGCCTCATCTCTAATGTTAATAGTAATATTAGCTGTTTCTTTCTATGTAAATATTTTTGGCCAAGCCTACAGGTGTGGAGAACCCATGGTAAACTCAGCATTGTGCCACATACATCCCTCATGGTGGGGGGGGGATTTGTGAAATAATAACAGTCGTATAGATTAAGTGCTGGGTCAACTGACACACACTCATTAGTCGTGTAATACTATTCTGTTGTACTTACTGTTTAATATATGATATATCTGCAACCCTTGTTTTGTTATTTCTTAACCATTTACTTGGTCACAACAGTAAACAAATCTTATTTAGAAAATAAGTTTCTTCTAATAAAACTGTAAAACAATCTTGCATGCATTTTTTAAAAGTTAATATTTTCATGAAATAATTAAATTTTAAGTCAGTAATTTCTAGCTATGGTAAATTTTACTTGATTTTTGACTTCTCCCATTCTGATTGGGGTGAAGTTTCCAGGGGCGATTTTGATTGGAAGAAAGCTGGTTTCTGTTTTTTTAGGGTTCAAAAATCTCTTTTAAAGACATTTTCATTCTGCAATTGATATTTTTCCATTTTTAGGTTTGATCACTACCAACAAGGTAGCCCGAATGATGGAGTCTGATGTTGGATAAACCTGAAACTCCTAAGGATCCCAGGTCAACATCACTGATAATGTGTCTATGGTCATCTTACAGATGTATTTCTAAACTGATCGCCTAAATCTAATCAAAGAAAATGGCTAATTAATAGATATGGGTCCTACATTATTAATTTCTTCATTAGTTCTTGGAAAGAAGAAGAAATTAGAAGAACTTGAAGATGCATTATCAAAAGTGAACCAATGAAATTTATGGGTGTTTTAGTTTATGTTATAAATGTTAAAAAATGCTAAAAAATTTCCAAGCCAGAAAATATAAGTAATCAGTCAATACCAAACAAACAGTTGCTTTCCTTGAATATTCCACAAGCAAATTATATTCTGTTCTGATTTAATAAAACCAAAAATGTTAACCCTGATTCTTTTAATAGGGGGAGATTCCATATTATGACTAAAAAGATATTTTTTTATTCTTTTCATTGGATTTTTAATGTGTTAATTTTGTATAGATTATAATGAAAATCTTTATGAAAGATCACAATTTACAGTTTAATTACAAGGAATTATTCAAAATAACTTTAAGCAGAAATATAATTCATTAATTGTTTCTGACAGTAACTTTTTCAAGTCAAAATGAATGACCTTTATAAGCATGTTGGAAAGAGGTATTGATATTTTAAAACATTTTCCCTCTGGTTGCAGAGTGTTGAAAAAAGAGTATCTGTGGTCTCTCTATTTAGCATAGAAAGAACACTTAGTTGTTTAAATATCATTCTATTTTGTTTGATAAAAATCCAAAATTTGCTCTATTAATTAGTACTTTTCTCATTTCAAAATAAATTTTAGTCCACTTGTTCATTCCAATGTATCCATTACAGCCATAGCATAGATTAATAGAAATTAGCAGCAGAAAGATTGGATGTAAATAGGTAAAAAATTGAATATGCCAAAATTAAAATTTAACCTGTAAAGTGAATATCATGGCAGCGAATGCTAGACAATCTCTTCACAGATGGAGAAGAGACTTGAAGAAACAAAAATGTAGCTCTACAGAATGAAGCTGTGTATACCATGGATCAAACATGTAAGCAATGACAGTTTAAGAGAAAATGGAAGCAAAAAAGACACTAAAAACATCAGGAAGAGAGTGTTGAAATTTCTAGGGCACATAATGAGGAAAGAAGGTTTGGTGAATCTGATATTGACAGAAAAGATTGAAGGCAAGAAGAATAAAGGAAAACAATGCATAGCCTAGCCTACCTAGCGAACTTGAGTAAATGTTTGGCAGAACAAGGTCTATGAGAGATAACAAAAAGACAAAATTTATTAAGAGCTACAAATGACTGAAAGTTGTGCAGGGCCAAGATTACCAATATCCTGAGGGGACATAGAAGATGACCAGTATTTATTATTATTAGGTTGACATAATAATATTAATAATAAAATTAATATTAATAATAACAATAATATTAATAATAATAATAATAAGATATGCAGGACGCATTGTTTTGAATGCAGAAAGAAAACTGAAATAATTATGTGAGAGATAGAATTTTTAACGTTGTTCACCCAATAACTGAATCACTTAAGGTAGAGGATTTACTGAATGAAGATGATGAAAGTAGATAACAGTTGACCTAAGATTGCAGTGATTGGGGAAGCATTCTTTCGGGAATCTGTTTTACAAAGTATTGGTTATTAGAAAGAAGCTCTCTGAATGGAACTTCCTTCTTACTAACAGAATATAAAAGGAATAGGGATAATACAACCCACAAATCCATTGATGTGATGGAATAACCTGCCACCCCCATGAGAGGGGCAGCACTATAGGTTGTAACCACTTATAAGTATCCATTCGGATAACTGACGGGAGAGTTGAGCTGGGATCTGCGAGACTAGTGGCCTTTCGAAAGCAGCACGCACATAACTGTACTGACTTGTGATGACTGTGTACATAACTGCTATATCTTCTCAGATTCCTTGCTTGTTGTACTGGTTTCTATAATAAACCTGTTACTATTTATCCGCTGTGTTTATCCATTCCATATTCCTATTAACATTGAATATAACAGCCATGTAAGTGATCTCAAACCTTCAAGGCTGGAAAATAAGAACTGAGAAGATATAGCAGTAGAACTTCGTCATATCTGACCCTTGCAAAGATTGGGCATAGCAGGAGCAGTCAGACACCTTCTGGAGCAATAAAAGGAACTAGTTATTTTTCCAGGCCCTGCCTCTGATCTGGGGTGAACCAGATTTCCAACAGACATTTAACTGGCTGTGATTAAGAAAAATCTGTAATTGTTCTTAAGAACAATCACATAAATTTTATCCAAACTAGTGGCCTTCTTAGAATCTGGGTTTTTGATGAGTCTGGAAACTTCCTGTGCTGTGATAATGATATCCAAAAGTTTGAGTTCCATGAGAGGGGGAAACTCAGATAGGGGATGGCCTTTGTCTGTTTAATTTGGCATTAGTGGCAAAGCTCATTGCAAAGAGCTTAGCCTTTTTTGATGAGACTAGCAGCATGGCCCGGCATTGCCCATGCTTGATTCAAAAATCGTACGACTCATACAGCAATCACTATCACTTGACTTTAAATATTTTTGCCCTTCCTTGCCTTTAAAGGAGTGCCCTTTGCCGTGCTGATGTTGCTACATGCCTTACTTCTTGCCTATCTCACACTGCAAATTTTTTCTAAGCTCTATACTAAACATTAAATCTGTTACGAAAAAAGAACTAAACAAAATGAACATAAAACGATCAGCTTTAAAAAAGAACTCATAACTGGAAAAACTGAATGAAAAAAGAATGTTAACAACAAATACTTTTTCACACCCAACCCAGTTCTGCAGAATCAGAATCAACGTTGATTTTAAGCAAGCAAATGAGCCAATTGAAGTAAAGTGCCATGCAGATTTAAAATTTTCCCACTTGTGATGATTGCAGCTATTGATTTTTTTGCATGCTAGTTAATATTCGTGTCAGTCAGCTGTTGGTTCTCACACTGGCCAATAGAATCTTCCTGCCTATTCGTGGCAGCCAGCTATAGGCTCTCAACTCTGGCCAGTAGAAAATGGCCGCAAACTACATGAAAACTGCCATAAAATCATGAAAAAATTGATTATTTTCACTATTGATGGGAGTTGGGAAATGCAAAGTTGGTCTTGGCCTTCCCGCTAACTTGGAGCATGTGCATGTAAATTTTGGTGCAAATCCGTCGAAAATTGTGGCTGTGCATTCATTACACACACACACACACACACACATCCTACCTTTTATAGATAGAGATAGACGAGAAAAGGAAGAAGAATGGATTGACCATCAATTGTAAGACAAAAAGGGCAGGCAAATGAGAATTTTACATGGAAAATATTAAATGTCAAAATTAAGCAAGTGTAAATATTAATCCATCTGGACAATATTATGAAAAAAAAATAATTAAGGTACAGTTAAAGATCATTCTTAGAAACTGAATAAAGTACTAAGGTGTTAAAAATAATATTAGAAATGAAGGAAAAATGTTTGAGTGCTAAGTAATATCTGACCTATATAAGAATGAAAACTGGAAAAAAAAATTGAATCAATCAAGATATAGTCATGCAACAGACAACAAATGAGATAACTGAACAGGAAACATGATGAAAGATTCCTAACAACCAGAAAGTTGAAGAAATTTTTTGTTGACACATAATGCTTGGAGAATTTAAAACTTACAAGCTATATCAAAAGCAAGAAAAGCAAATGAATATAGTGTGTAACCTTACATATCTGAACAAAAATGGATAGAAGAACAAATTCCAGAAAGAGAAAGGGCATAAAGGAGAAGGCACTGAGCAAAAAAAACAGAAAGAAATGGAAAAGCCATTCTTACTGATGTCCTGTGAGGACACAGCACAGAGAGAGAAAGAGAGAGAGAGAGAGAGAGTGTTTGATTGGTTCACTTGTGGAATTGGCCAAACTATCTCTGTAAGGAATTTAATTAGAATTTTGATGTTTATTGATTGTTTTTTTCTTTCTTTTCTACTTAAAGTCTAAACATAAACTGATTCCTAATATCTTAAAAGGTAGCATAGATTGGTATTTGTTTCCTAAGGGCATAGATATACAAGACTTACCAACCAATCAAAATACTCCTCACTTAGTAACAACCAGCAACAAACTAAATTACAAAACTTTAATTTATTTTTTTCATTAGCTCACATGTAAAATTTTCTGCAAAAAAAAAACAACATGTCTTCATATGTTCTGTAATCAGGGCTTAGCCTCAGAAATTAAAATTTAAGAGATAATTCCATGAACTGGCCAAATACAGGAATCATTTATGACTCTGCTTCTTCTATTTGATTCTGATTGTGTGTGTGTGTGTTTTTTTTCCCTAACTCTACACTCAATACAAGGCCCCCAAACAACTCAAGGTACACGGTTAGTGAATGAGGTGGTTTTAAGAGTAGGAGGTAAGAAGTGCAGTTTATGAGCATATATGGGAAAAATAAGTTAACCCTAAACGCAAAAAGATTGACATTGTGATGATAAGGAAAGCATCTCCTTGGGAGTTTCTTCCATAAAGTAGCAGTTCTTAAGAAGCTGTCCAAGTGGAACTTCCTTCTTACTAAGAGAATATGAAGGAAACAGGATGATTAGTTCCAGTGTACATATTATGACAGGTCTTAGCTCTGAAGACCAGAACTGGTGGAACTAAGGAATATAGCTTATCAGAGTATTTGACATGGAAATAGTGATAGAGTAGTGAGAGGCTTGTAACATTTTGTCTGTTGGAAAGGTGTTATGGGTGAAAAATAATTTGTCACTTACAGGGCCACATTGATGCTTTTGAATTCTATCAAAACTGGACTGTGAAGACTGGACCACTATAGCTGAGAAATGGCAGCAGAACTCCATTTTGGCCTAATCTGGCTCTTATAAAGAAAGAGCATAAAAGAAAGATTTAGATTCTTTTTTGTGCAGTACAAAAAACTGACCGTTTTTCTAGTAGGAAATTGTGTATATATATATATATATATATATACGAGTTCCAGTTGAGATCTACAGTGAGCTTAAGTCTCAATAGGTATTTCATGGCAAGGAGCCTCCTTAAGACAACAACTGTTCATCAGGATTGGTAAAAATTCAAGGTCTGATTGGTGATCATGGAATGTTACTAGTTCAGTTTTTGAGTTATTGAATGATTCATCAGAAACAGAAGACATCTGAGTGATTTTCATCAAAATGTTTCTATAGTAACAGTTTCTCAGACAGTCAATGCCACAAGATACTTGTCTGTGAACAGTTCATCAAACAGTAGGCACTTTCACAGACTCCATCCTTGGATATGGCCAGTTCAATACACATGTACCTTTTGTAGTATATTCTTCATGCTGAAGCATTCATTGATAAGGGTTTATTTGACAGTTCATTTAAAAATGAATCAGCGTTTTTGCAGTTACTCTGCAATCATTTGATCCCAGCATGTATATCATTTCATTTTCATCAACAGATCTTTCCTTTTTCTATAATTTTTGTGAATTTTTTTTCACCAGTTCTTTTTCACTTATAAGATGGAGAAGTATTATGAATTTTTTTAAAACACTTGAGATTAAATATTTTGATATTCCATGAATTATTCAGACTAATATCCTTATCATTGTTAAGGATACTATTTTGAACAATTAATAGAAAATTAAATGAATTTTTTATTCCCTGGAACTAATTAAAGCCTAATATTTTTAATCAAAATAAGGGATCTGTCTATATTTCTGAGATGTGGTATTATGTACACTATTTACTTTATTCAGACTATTGTTCTCATCTTTGTTGCCATATTTATTACAACGTTTCAGCCGTTGTATGCTCTGACACATGGCACAGTGGATAAAGGTTAGATCCAATGACAGGACCCAAACAGTGTGAGTTCATTACCTGGTTAAGGTAGTGGAGAACTTGGAGAGGGGAATTAACAGGAGATAATTGATAACTGACATCCATTAAACATGGCATGTGGAACTAGAACAGTCTACTCCAGTGAGCAAAATAAAGGGTTCTTTTCAACATTCCAACCACCTGAAGAAGTCCAGAGCATATAATGGCCGAAACGTTGTAATAAATATGGCGACAAAGATGAGGACAACAGTCCGAATAATGTAAATAGTGTACAAAATAAGGGATTCTGAATGTGTTTAACAACTAGTACATTTCGACTTCAAAAGAAATTGACTGTTGCTTCATGGATAATATCATGATAATGTATAAATAGTCATATCTTCTTTTATGTGTCCTGTCTCTTCGGGACATGGGGATCATGGTTCCCCACAACTTCCTATCCCTTTTAACTCTAAGCAATGTTTGTCTCTTTACTATTCCTTACAATCCTTATTCTGCCGTTCATTGACATAAGCTTGTCAGATAGCTTTTGTTACCTTTCAGTCATGGCTATTTTTAGGGAATTTCTGTCTGAATTAATGTGATGAGGAATTATCCTTATTTCCATAAATTTGCATTAAAATTTGCTTATATACAGAATTCAGCTCAAAATTACCTGAAGCTTACCTCATTGCAGAAATTCAGATGGAAAATCATTTTGTTATAATTTTTAGGAGGATCTATGTTTAAGATATTATATAGGGTCAATTCAACAAAGATGAGGACTTTAGCTCAATTGTAAATAATGTTTAAGATATATATATATATATATATATATATAATGTTAATGATAGCAGTAGAATTTATTAAAATTTAACAATGAGTTCTAAATTGCTATTTGCAATAATTAGTATTGAAAATTCACGTTCATAAAAAGTAATGTAGTTGAAGAATTGATTAATTTTTTCATGGTTTATCAATCCTTTATGGGTTATTTAAAGCAGAAACATATTTCAGATTGTAGGACGTCACTTACTCTGCCTGGTTTTTCCAAGTGGAGCTCCATCTGATCGAGCTGGACACTGCTTAACTTTACCAATCAAACAAGAAGAAGTTTTTCCAGTGTGATTTGACCATAAGGTAGCTGAAGAAAATTTTCTGCTTATATATTTCAATGAATGTATATATATATATATATATATATATATATATATATGTGTGTGTGTGTGTGTTTAAGAATGGGAATGCATTGGAACATAAGCCTTCTTACATGATTATTCAACAATAACTCACAAGATATGTGTGCAAAAATTCATGCAAGATGAAGTGTCATTTTCTGTACACATACAAATACAGCAATACTTTTTACATACATATATCCAAGTATATATAAAGCTGTGCTTTTGTATAACAGAAAATTTCAAATTCAGCATTGTTTGATAAAAAGCATAAAGAAATTCATTGACTCAATAAGAATATGCAAGACTTGTGTATGCCACATAGAAATTTATTTCAACATAAGAGGTTTTAACATGTTTGCTTCATGGTTGATTGGTTATCACTTAGTTACATGGTTTTTCTTCAATAAGTAGGTTAAGGAAAATTTCCAATAAGTGTGATTTACTTACTTCTGACATTTCTTCTGGTTTTGAGCCAAATGAAGGCTTAACCCTTTACTAAATATGTTTTTAAGGGAGTAGAATTTTGGAAGTTTTTTTGAAGAGAAGACATTTTACTAAATGGTTGACAAAATAAATGTAGACTGTCTGATAGAATAATTTACCAAAAGCATATCTGACAAAATGTTTTTGGTTTATTAAATTCTTGTTTTTAAATTAAACTTATTCCAGATGTAATACTTTTACTTAAATTTCCTATGTTTTGATTGCATGTATCTTCATTCTGTGCATATACATTTGTTGCATAAATTTATTTAAAACTTGATATAGGCAGCAGATTTTGCTACTAGCTTCTTGAGCTTCCCGAGAATTTTGTCAACAGACTTCACCAGGAACTCTTGTGATGTGAAAGACATAACCTCTTGTATTCTTCCTTCAAGTTCTTCCAAAGTCTTGGTTTGGCATAGTAGACATGCTCCTTTAACCCACTCCAAAGAAAAATCTCACAAAGTGTGAATTCCCGACTCCTGGCTGGCCCCTCATACATAAAATAGGTGTTACTTTTCAATCACCTTATATATATATATATATATATATATATATATATATATATATATACAATATTAACACAGAAATGACGACTGCATGGTGATATCATTTTTACGCCATATAGTCATATTTATTTTTATGTTCACAGTTTTTTTCAGCAAATACTCTAGTACCCTAGTATTGAGCAATCCTCCCCTATAAATATATTTAGTTTTAAGCATTATATATATATATATATATATATATATATATATATTAAAGTATCTGAAGAAACATTCTTGTTCCTGTACTATATACTTCAAAATTAAATCTTATATATATCCAGTCATTATGTCATTAGATCAGTCTGCCATACATAAAAATCAACAAATTCCATGAAAGAATAAATGGGATCAGTGCTGGGAATGCTTGTCTCAAAGAAAAATGGTAAATTTGCTACTTTATTTTTTGACTCAGTATTGTCCATTGCATATTTCTTGACATTTATCTGGCCCACATCTCAAAGTGACCTTGTAAGCATTTGTAGAGTGTTTCATTAATCTTTATAAGGGACATAACCTTGTATATGTATACATCACCCCAGAGATAACAAGTTCTTCATTTCCTGACCAGAAATTTATGTATCATGCAATATTCGTAGCTTGTGGCATGAAATAAAAGAATGGAATAAGAAAAAGTGGACACACAAAGACACACATATGTTGAAAATAGATTGCAAAATAATGAAATATAAAGTTTGCAATAACTTGTAAAAATGTCAAAGTTTAAAAGTAGTTGTTAAAGAACTTTGGCCTACTTAAGTAAGAGATATATTTCAATTTTCTAGGATGTCCTGGGCTGTGAATGGAAGGATTGTCCAGTTTTCTTTGAGGAAAAAAAAATGTAATATCGACTTCTGAGAGAATGTAAGTGCTCTCAAAGAATATGAGGAAGTAATCTCATTTGAAGATCAGTAATGTCAAGGGATAAACTTGAGCCAATATGATTTTGTTTTTTTCTTTCTTTACCTTCTAGATTTTGACACAAATATGGTTCTATTAATCTGTCTTTTTCTTATATCTATTCCACTAATGTTTGGATAGCTCAAATATACATGTTTCTTGTCTGCTTGGATCTTTTAAGCTTGTAAACTTAACAATCTATTGTCAGGATACAATAGTTATTCAGCTAGTCTTAATAGCCATTGTTAGTAAATTTAATGTTTTAACAAATGTATTTTAACAATGACCTTTGATAGATTAACAGTGGATTTCTTTGTACATGAATTTAAATCATATTTAGACATTGAAGATTTTATTTGAAGCATTTAAAATAAAAATATATCCGTTCATTTCCTTTTTTAACATGTTGTTATCCTTTCAGCATTAGTTTTTGCATATATATATATATATCCAATTATCTATGTACTAGTATGCAGATATATAGGAATTAAATGCTATATATCTCAATATTTTTAAGCCAATAAAATCCCATCAGAAGGTTTGTTTGATAAACAATCATTACAAGGACAAATACTGCCAAAATACTTGCAGGCATAGTTTTAGAACTACTATGTGTTATTTTTGGATGGTTTAGAAAATAACAATAACTCCCTTCAACATTCCCAATGGAAGAGACAACATCCAGCAACTGCTGACTAAAGCCTTGTTCATCCACAAAATAAAAGGGATTAATCAGTAACTGCCTACTAAGCTTTTGTCTACAAACTCACAAACACATTAGGCTGGCTGTCATAAAGTAAGCTGAAAAATTTTCCATTTTGAAATGCAATGGTCCCATTATCTACAGCACTTTCAATTCACAAAATTTATCAAAGGCCAGCAGAAAGCAAGAGCTTCTGTTTTTTACAAAGAAAAATAAAACTGACATCTTGAGCATTCAGTAGCACAGGTATCATCATCCTGACAATGACCTGAATTATAACAACCTTGATCAATACCAATTTATCACCACATCAGCCACCAAAAACTCTCAAGTTTCCAAAGTTGGTGGAGTTGGTATACTTCTCTCTCCTAAAGCCCCAGGAAACTTAGTATCTGTTGAAAAAATATTTGATCACATAATTGTTGCTGAATTTAACAGTAACCCTCAAACCACATTCATTGCTTGTTACTGCCCAACTAACACAAGTGACGAAAAACTAGTAGATGACTTTTATTCTGATCTGAAGAGAGTAACAGAAAATGTCTGCCCTTGAAAATTCCTCATTACTTCTGACTATTTAAATGGTCAAATTGGTAAGGATGATGCTCCATAGGAAACTAACAATATTCAGTCACCCCCCCACGAGGGTGTCATGTGGCACAAGGCCTTTTTAACGTGGGAATTCCCGAGCCATTAGGCTCGGCCAAAAAAAAATAGCCCATTTGAACCCGTATAAACGGATTCAGGGCCGGTTTAACCTCCCCGAAGGAGACTCCACCCTTCGGCGTAGCCTCCTTCGGGTTCCTCTCGCCCGTAGGAAGAGAGTTGAACCGTGCAGTCAGTTCAGAGGTGAACGACTGACAGACTTCACTCAGGAGTTCCAACTCCAAATTGCAAACACAAGGTTCATGAAGCATCCAAACCATCAGTTGAGATTCTAACATTTATCTAGACCTTGATCACAAATTGATTATGTCATGAGAAGCAAGTGGAAGAACAGTGTTCATAATGCCCAGACATACTCATCCTTTTCTACTGTCGGTTCTAGTCATAGAGTTCTTTCCATTGATGGCATTCTTAGCCTAAGGTCATCCAAATTGACAGTACCAGACCATCTGAAACAAAACAATTGGGCCAAAGTATCATCAGACAAAACTTTGGGACATTCCCTTGTTGTAGATATTAAGAATCTTTATGAAATGCTCACTGAGCAATCTGATGACATTGAAACACAATATGACAACATTATATCATCTACAAAAAAAATCACACTCTCACAACTGCCAAAAAGAGAAAAGTTATAGCACACACAAATTAGTACAGATGTCTATGTGAGAAAGGTAAGATCTGCAAAGAGTGAAACCAAGATATGAACAAAAGCTAATTAGAAATGCTTTTAAAAACACCACAAAAGTACAAGGGATATGAGATGAGGCCCATACCAATGTAGACGCAGAGTAGATCCAAGGGGAGATTGACAAGATTGTAAGACTGCATAAGGATAAACAGCAAATGTTGCAGCCTGGAAAACAATAACCAAACTCTCAGGAAACCTTCCATTTTGTTCAAAGGTTGTTCCACTGAAAAGTGTAAAGCTAACTGGTTTGACCACTTTAAGAAACTCTTGGGAGAACCACTACAAGTCAGTGATCTTCCATACCCAATACATCAAATATCCAATACACTGGACATAAACACCAACCCATTCATGCACAATAACCTCAAAACAACACTCAAAGATTTTACCAAGAAAAAATCTCCAGGTCTTGACAAACCAACATTATTGTGGTAAGGACATCCTCTTATTCATTTATTAAAAAAAAAAATTTCTTGAATATTACTTGCTTACTTTTGTCATACCAGACATTGAATTATGACACTTTGTATCCTCCATATGTTTTGATTGACCTTTTAAGAAATTTAGTTAAAATTATCATATGTTACCTCATCATTATGATCCTTCATTAATATTCTTGGTGTGGGTAAATCAACCGTTTACTTTAACTCCTAAGCCCCACACCACTATATATATACAGAAATGGAGTTATTTTTTGTACACAGATTTTTCATTTATATACAAATAAGTAACTAAATAAAGACAGAGGTTAATAGCCATCAGATATTTTTCTTCTTTATACAACTCCCACAATATTATTATTCAGTATTACATCATCCTAATGTTGTTGTTATTTTCTGTTGTATACTGTATGCTTATCTTACAATACACTGTTTCAGCATTCTTGAAAAAAGGTTTTTCTTGTTATCATCCAGTTATGTGCAAATACCCCTGCTAAAAGTATGAATCCATCTTTTCTACCCTACCAGATATGGGTAAATAGCAGGACAGACTGGGCTTTATAGCCTTGGCTAGCAACTAGTCTAGGTGAAGAAAAATGAATTTAAACCAGCTTGGAGATGACTGGGATCTGTCATGCTATCTTGCCCAATATGAACCATTGCTTCTATGGATGTAGTACATGTGATGTCCTGATGATCCTAATAGGTTATGAAACTCATGATCACAACTTATTGTATTTAATTTTAATGGTGATAATAGTGAAATTAGATGCTTCTTTATGAAATGATTGCTTAGGAAACATTTGGCATTCAGTGATCAAATGATTCGTATTTTGCTGTAAGTTAGAATTTATAAAATCTTTTGCTTAAAACAGTTTTTCAGGAAATCAGACTTTACTATAAAATTATTTCCAGTAGAGTGCTATGATAAAAAATTGTTTCCAGTGCTTTGTTATGGTAAAATCATTCCCAGGGTTTGATTATGGCAATAATCATTCCTAATGTTTACCTATGGTAAAATCATTCCCAACGTTTTCCTATAGTAAAAATCATTCCCAACGTTTTCAAATAGTAAAAATCATGTCCTATGTTTAAAATCATTTCCAAAGTTTTCCTATGTTAAAAATCATTTCCAAAGTTTTCCTATGTTAAAAATCATTTCCTATGTTAAAAATCATTTCCTATGTTTTCCTATGTTAAAAATCATTTCCAAAGTTTTCCTATGTTAAAAATCATTTCCTATGTTTTCCTATGTTAAAAATCATTTCCTATGTTTTCCTATGTTAAAAATCATTTCCTATGTTAAAATTTTCCTATGTTTTCCTAAAAATCATTTCCAAAGTTTTCCTATGTTAAAAATCATTTCAAAGTTTTCCTATTAAAAATCATTTCCAAAGTTTTCCTATGTTTCATTTCCTATGTTTTCCTATGTTAAAATCATTTCCAATGTTTTCCTATGTTAAAAATCATTTCCAAAGTTTTCCTATGTTAAAAATCATTTCCTAAGTTTTCCTATGTTATTTTAAAAATCATTTCCAAAGTTTTCCTATGTTAAAATCATTTTTCCTATGTTAAAAAATTTTCCTATGTTTTCCTTGTTAAAATCATTTCCAAAGTTTTCCTATGTTAAAAATCATTTCCAAAGTTTTTTCCTATGTTAAAAATCATTTCCAAAGTTTTCCTATGTTAAAATCATTTCCTATGTTTTCCTATGTTAAAAATTCCAAAGTTTTCTATGTTAAAAATCATTTTCCAGTTTTCTAAAGTTTTCCTCCTATGTTAAAAATCATTTCCTATGTTTTCCTATGTTAAAAATCATTTCCTATGTTTTCCTATGTTAAAAATCATTTCCAAAGTTTCCCTATGTTAAAATCATTTCCTAAGTTTTCCTATGTTAAAAATCATTTCCAATGTTTTCCTATGTTAAAAATCATTTCCAAAGTTTTCCTATGTTAAAAATCATTTCCAAAAGTTTTTTCCTATGTTAAAAATCATTTCCAAAGTTTTCCTATGTTAAAATCATTTCCAAAGTTTTCCTATGTTAAAAATCATTTCCAAAGTTTTCCTATGTTAAAAATCATTTCCAAAGTTTTCCTATGTTAAAAATCATTTCATGTTTTTCCTATGTTAAAATCATTTCCAAAGTTTTTTCCTATGTTAAAAATCATTTCAAAGTTTTCCTATGTTAAAATCATTTCCTATGTTTTCCTATCATTCCCAAAGTTTTCCTATGTTAAAATCATTTTCAAAAAAATCATTTCCTATGTTTTCCTATGTTAAAAAATCATTTCCAAAGTTTTCCTATGTTAAAATCATTTCCTATGTTTTCCTATGTTAAAATCATTTCCAAAGTTTTTAAAAATCATTTCCAAAGTTTTCCTATTTAAAAATCATTTCCTAAGTTTTCCTATGTTAAAATCATTTCCTATTTTCCTAAAAAATCATTTTCCTATGTTAAAAATTTCAAAGTTTTCCTATTAAAATCATTTCCAAAGTTTTCCTATGTTAAAATCATTTCATGTTTTTTCTATGTTTCATTTCCAAAGTTTTCCTATGTTAAAAATCATTTCCAAAGTTTTCCTATGTTAAAAATCATTTCCTAAAATTTTCCTATGTTAAAAAATCATTTCATTTTTCCTATGTTTCATTTCCTATGTTTTCCTATGTTAAAAATCATTTCCAAAGTTTTCCTATGTTAAAATCATTTCCAAAGTTTTCCTATGTTAAAAATCATTTCCTATGTTTTCCTATGTTAAAAATCATTTCCAAAGTTTTCCTATGTTAAAATCATTTCCAAAGTTTTCCTATGTTAAAAATCATTTCCAAGTTTTTCCTATGTTAAAAATCATTTCCAAAGTTTTCCTATGTTAAAAATTTCATTTCCTAAAAAATCATTTCCAAAGTTTTCCTATGTTAAAAATCATTTCCAAAGTTTTCCTATGTTAAAATCATTTCCAAAGTTTTCCTATGTTAAAAATCATTTTTTTCCTATGTTAAAATCATTTCCAAAGTTTTCCTATGTTAAAAAATCATTTCCAAAGTTTTCCTATGTTAAAAATCATTTCAAAGTTTTCCTATGTTAAAAATCATTTCCTATGTTTTCCTATGTTAAAATCATTTCATTATGTTAAAAAATCCTAAAGTTTTCCTATGTTAAAATCATTTCCTATGTTTTCCTATGTTAAAAATCATTTCCAAAGTTTTCCTATGTTAAAAATCATTTCCAATGTTTTCCTATGTTAAAAATCATTTCCTATGTTTCATTTCCAAAGTTTTCCTATGTTAAAAATCATTTCCAAAGTTTTCCTATGTTAAAAATCATTTCCTATGTTTTCCTATGTTAAAAATCATTTCCAAAGTTTTCCTATGTTAAAAATCATTTCCAAAGTTTTCCTATGTTAAAAATCATTTCCAAAGTTTTCCTATGTTAAAAATCATTTCCAAAGTTTTCCTATGTTAAAAAATTTCCAAAGTTTTCCTATGTTAAAAATCATTTTTTCCTATGTTTTTTCCTAGTTTTCCTATGTTAAAAATCATTTCCAAAGTTTTCCTATGTTAAAATCATTTCCAAAGTTTTCCTATGTTAAAAATCATTTTCCTAAGTTTTCCTATGTTTCATTTCCTGTTATGTTTTCCTAAAAATCATTTCAAAAAAATCATTTTCCTATGTTAAAAATCATTTCCTATGTTTTCCTATGTTAAAAATCATTTCAAAAAAAAATCATTTTTTTCCTATGTTAAAATCATTTCCAAAGTTTTCCTATGTTAAAAATCATTTCCAAAGTTTTCCTATGTTAAAAATCATTTCCAAAAAATTTTCCTATGTTAAAAATTTCATTTTTCCTATGTTAAAATCATTTCCAAAGTTTTCCTATGTTAAAAATCATTTCCAAAGTTTTCCTATGTTAAAAATCATTTCCTATTTCCCCATGTTAAAAATCATTTCCTATTTTCCTATGTTAAAAATCATTTCCAAAGTTTTCCTATGTTAAAAATCATTTCCAAAGTTTTCCTATGTTAAAATCATTTCATTTTTCCTATGTTAAAAAAATCATTTTTTTCCTATGTTTTCCTAAAAATCATTTCATTTTTCCTATGTTTTCATTTCTATGTTTTCCTATGTTAAAAATCATTTCCAAAGTTTTCCTATGTTAAAAAATCATTTCCTAAGTTTTCCTATGTTAAAATCATTTCCAAAGTTTTCCTATGTTAAAAAATCATTTTCCTATGTTTTTTTTTCCTATGTTAAAATCATTTCCTATGTTTTCCTAAAAATCATTTCCAAAGTTTTCCTATGTTAAAAATCATTTCCTATGTGTAAATCATTTCCTATGTTTTTCCAAAGTTTTTCTATGTTAAAATCATTTCCAAAGTTTTCCTATGTTAAAAATCATTTCCTATGTTTTCCTATGTTAAAAATCATTTCCTATGTTTTCCTATGTTAAAAATCATTTCCTATGTTTTCCTATGTTAAAAATCATTTCCAAAGTTTTCCTATGTTAAAAATCATTTCCAAAGTTTTCCTATGTTAAAAATCATTTCCTATGTTTTCCTATGTTAAAAATCATTTCCAAAGTTTTCCTATGTTAAAAATCATTTCCAAAGTTTTCCTATGTTAAAAATCATTTCCTATGTTTTCCTATGTTAAAAATCATTTCCAAAGTTTTCCTATGTTAAAATCATTTCCAAAGTTTTCCTATGTTAAAAATCATTTCCTAAGTTTTCCTATGTTAAAAAATTTCCAAAGTTTTCCCTATGTTAAAAATCATTTCCAAAGTTTTCCTATGTTAAAAAAAGTCATTTCCAAAGTTTTCCTATGTTAAAAATCATTCATTTTTCCTATGTTAAAATTTTTCCAAAGTTTTCCTATGTTAAAATCATTTCCAAAGTTTTCCTATGTTAAAAATTTCCAAAGTTTTCCTATGTTAAAAATCATTTCCAAAGTTTTCCTATGTTAAAAATCATTTCCTATGTTTTCCTATGTTAAAATCATTTCCTAATGTTAAAAATCATTTCCAAAGTTTTCCTATGTTAAAAATCATTTCCAAAGTTTTCCTATGTTAAAATCATTTCCTATGTTAAAATCATGTTTTCCTATGTTAAAAATCATTTCCTATGTTTTCCTATGTTAAAAATCATTTTCCTATGTTAAAAATCATTTTAAAGTTTTCCTATGTTTTCATTTCTATGTTAAAAATCATTTCCTATGTTTTCCTATGTTAAAAATCATTTCCAAAGTTTTCCTATGTTAAAATCATTTCAAAGTTTTCCTATGTTAAAAATCATTTCCAAAGTTTTCCTATGTTAAAAAATCATTTCCAAAGTTTTCCTATGTTAAAAATCATTTCATTTTTCCTATGTTAAAAATCATTTCCAAAGTTTTCCTATGTTAAAATCATTTCCAAAGTTTTCCTATGTTAAAAATCATTTCCTAAGTTTTCCTATGTTAAAAATCATTTCCTATGTTTTCCTATGTTAAAAATCATTTCCAAATGTTTTCCTATGTTAAAATCATTTCCAAAGTTTTCCTATGTTAAAATCATTTCCAAAGTTTTCCTATGTTAAAATCATTTCCAAAGTTTTCCTATGTTAAAATCATTTCCAAAGTTTTTCCTATGTTAAAAATCATTTCAAAAGTTTTTCCTATGTTAAAAATCATTTTCCTATGTTTTCCTATGTTAAAATCATTTCCAAAGTTTTCCTATGTTAAAAATCATTTCCAAAGTTTTCCTATGTTAAAATCATTTCCTAAGTTTTCCTATGTTAAAAATCATTTCCAAAAGTTTTCCTATGTTAAAAATCATTTCCTATGTTTTCCTATGTTAAAAATCATTTCAAAAGTTTTCCTATGTTAAAAATCATTTCCAAAGTTTTCCTATGTTAAAAATCATTTCAAAGTTTTCCTATGTTAAAATCATTTCCTATGTTTTCCTATGTTAAAAATCATTTCCAAAGTTTTCCTATGTTAAAAATCATTTCCAAAGTTTTCCTATGTTAAAATCATTTCATTTTTCCTATGTTAAAAATCATTTCCAAAGTTTTCCTATGTTAAAAAATCATTTCCCTAAAGTTTTCCTATGTTAAAATCATTTCCAAAGTTTTCCTATGTTAAAAATCATTTTAAAGTTTTCCTATTTAAAAATCATTTCAAAGTTTTCCTATGTTAAAAATCATTTCATTTTCCTATGTTAAAAATCATTTCAAAGTTTTCCTATGTTAAAATCATTTCAAGTTTTCCTATGTTAAAAATCATTTCCTAAAGTTTTCATTTAAAGTTTTCCTAAAAAAATCATTTCCAAAGTTTTCCTATGTTAAAAAATCATTTCCAAAGTTTTCCTATGTTAAAAATCATTTCCAAAGTTTTCCTATGTTAAAAATCATTTCCAAAGTTTTCCTATGTTAAAATCATTTCCTATTTTTCCTATGTTAAAATCATTTTTTTCCTATGTTAAAAAATCATTTCCTATGTTTTCCTATGTTAAAAATCATTTCCTATGTTTTCCTATGTTAAAAAATCATTTCCAAAGTTTTCCTATGTTAAAAATCATTTCCAAAGTTTTCCTATGTTAAAAATCATTTCCAAAGTTTTCCTATGTTAAAAATCATTTCCTATGTTTTCCTATGTTAAAAATCATTTCCAAAGTTTTCCTATGTTAAAAATCATTTCCAAAGTTTTCCTATGTTAAAAATCATTTCCAAAGTTTTCCTATGTTAAAAATCATTTCCTATGTTTTCCTATGTTAAAAATCATTTCCAAAGTTTTCCTATGTTAAAAATCATTTCCAAAAATCATTTCCAAATGTTTTCCTATGTTAAAAAATCATTTCCAAAGTTTTCCTATGTTAAAAATCATTTCCAAAGTTTTCCTATGTTAAAAAATCATTTCCTAAAGTTTTCCTATGTTAAAATGTTTTCCTAAAAAATCATTTCCTATGTTTTCCTATGTTAAAATCATTTCCAAAGTTTTCCTATGTTAAAAATTTCCAAAGTTTTCCTATGTTTTCCTATGTTAAAAATCATTTTTCCTATGTTTTTCTATGTTAAAAATCATTTCCAAAGTTTTCCTATGTTAAAAATCATTTCCTAAAGTTTTCCTATGTTAAAATCATTTCCAAAGTTTTCCTATGTTAAAAATCATTTCATTTTTCCTAAAATCATTTCCTAGTTTTCCTATGTTAAAATCATTTCCAAAGTTTTCCTATGTTAAAATCATTTCCTATGTTTTCCTATGTTAAAAATCATTTCATTTTCCTATGTTAAAATCATTTCCTATGTTTTCCTATGTTAAAAATCATTTCCAAAGTTTTCCTATGTTAAAAATCATTTCCAAAGTTTTCCTATGTTAAAAATCATTTCATTTTTCCTATGTTTCATTTCCAAATTTTATGTTAAAAATCATTTCCAAAGTTTTCCTATGTTAAAAATCATTTCCTATGTTTTCCTATGTTAAAAATCATTTCCAATGTTTTCCCATATGTTAAAAAGTTTTCATTTAAAAAATCATTTCCTATTTTCCATGTTTTCCTATGTTAAAAATCATTTCCAAAGTTTTCCTATGTTAAAAAATCATTTCCAAAGTTTCCTATGTTAAAAATCATTTCCAAAGTTTCCTATGTTTTCCTATGTTAAAAATCATTTCCAAAGTTTTCCTATGTTAAAAATCATTTTTTCCTATGTTTTCCTATGTTTTCCCAAAAATCATTTCCTATGTTTTCCTATGTTAAAAATCATTTCAAAGTTTTCCTATGTTAAAAATCATTTCCAAAGTTTTCCTATGTTAAAAATCATTTCCTATGTTTTCCTATGTTTCATTTCCAAAGTTTTCCTATGTTAAAAATCATTTCCAAAGTTTTCCTATGTTAAAAATCATTTCCAAAGTTTTCCTATGTTAAAAATCATTTCCTATGTTTTCCTATGTTAAAATCATTTCAAAGTTTTCCTATGTTAAAAAAATCATTTCCAAAGTTTTCCTATGTTAAAAATCATTTCAAAGTTTTCCTATGTTAAAAATCATTTCCAAAGTTTTCCTATGTTTTCATTTCTATGTTTTCCTATGTTAAAATCATTTCAAAGTTTTCCTATGTTAAAAATCATTTCCAAAGTTTTCCTATGTTAAAAATCATTTCCAAATTTTTCCTATGTTAAAAATCATTTCAAAGTTTTCCTATGTTAAAAATCATTTCATGTTAAAAATCATTTCTCCTATGTTAAAAATCATTTCCAAAGTTTTCCTATGTTAAAATTTCATTTTTTTCCTATGTTAAAAATTTTCCTATGTTAAAAATCATTTCCTATTTTTCCTATGTTAAAAAATCATTTCCAAAGTTTTCCTATGTTAAAAATCATTTCCTATGTTTTCCTATGTTAAAAATCATTTCCAAAGTTTTCCTATGTTAAAAATTTCAAAGTTTTCCTATTTAAAATCATTTCCATGTTAAAATCATTTCCTATGTTTTCCTATGTTAAAAATCATTTCCTATGTTTTCCTATGTTAAAAATCATTTCAAAGTTTTCCTAAAAATCATTTCCAAAGTTTTCCTATGTTAAAAATCATTTCCAAAGTTTTCCTATGTTAAAATCATTTCCTATGTTTTCCTATGTTAAAAAATCATTTCCAAAGTTTTCCTATGTTAAAAAATCATTTCAAGTTTTCCTATGTTAAAAATCATTTCCTATGTTTTCCTATGTTAAAATCATTTCATTTCCTATGTTAAAAATTTTCCTATTTTCCTTAAAAAATCATTTCCAAAGTTTTCCTATGTTAAAATTTTCCTTTTCCTATGTTAAAAATCATTTCCAAAGTTTTCCTATGTTAAAAATCATTTCCTAAGTTTTCCTATGTTAAAAATCATTTCTAAAGTTTTCCTATGTTAAAAATCATTTCCTATGTTTTCCTATGTTAAAATCATTTCTTTTCCTATGTTAAAATCATTTTTCCTATGTTAAAAAAAATCATTTCCTATGTTTTTTCTTTTCCTATGTTAAAATCATTTCCAAAGTTTTTCCTATGTTAAAAATCATTTCAAAGTTTTCCTATGTTAAAATCATTTTCATGTTAAAATTTTCCAAAGTTTTCTATGTTAAAAATCATTTCCAAAGTTTTCCTATGTTAAAAATCATTTCCAAAGTTTTCCTATGTTAAAATCATTTCCAATGTTTTCCTATGTTAAAATCATTTCCTATGTTAAAAATCAAAGTTTTCCTATGTTAAAAATCATTTCCTAAAGTTTTCCTATGTTAAAAATCATTTCCAATGTTTTCCTATGTTAAAAAATCATTTCCCTATGTTAAAAATCATTTCCAAAGTTTTCCTATGTTAAAAATCATTTCCTATGTTTTCCTATGTTAAAAATCATTTCCAAAGTTTTCCTATGTTAAAAATCATTTCCTATGTTTTCCTATGTTAAAAATCATTTCCAAAGTTTTCCTATGTTAAAAATCATTTCCTATGTTTTCCTATGTTAAAAATCATTTCCAAAGTTTTCCTATGTTAAAAATCATTTCCAAAGTTTTCCTATGTTAAAAATCATTTCCAAAGTTTTCCTATGTTTCATTTCCTATGTTTTCCTATGTTAAAAATCATTTCCAAAGTTTTCCTATGTTAAAAATCATTTCCTAAAGTTTTCCTATGTTAAAAATCATTTCCAAAGTTTCCCTATGTTAAAATCATTTCCAAAGTTTTCCTATGTTAAAAAATCATTTCCAAAAGTTTTCCTATGTTAAAAATCATTTCCATGTTTTCCTATGTTAAAATCATTTCCTAAGTTTTCCTATGTTAAAAATCATTTCCTATTTTTCCTATGTTAAAATCATTTCCAAAGTTTTCCTATGTTAAAAATCATTTCCATGTTAAAATCATTTCCAAAGTTTTCCTATGTTTTCCTATGTTAAAAAATCATTTCCAAAGTTTTCCTATGTTAAAATCATTTCCAAAGTTTTCCTATGTTAAAATCATTTCCTATGTTTTCCTATGTTAAAAATCATTTCCATTTCCAAAGTTTTCCTATGTTAAAAATCATTTCCAAAGTTTTCCTATGTTAAAAATCATTTCCTAAAGTTTTCCTATGTTAAAAATCATTTCCAATGTTTTTGTTAAAAATCATTTCCAAAGTTTTCCTATGTTAAAATCATTTCAAAGTTTTTCCTATGTTAAAAATCATTTCCAAAAGTTTTCCTATCATTTCTAAAAAATCATTTCCAAAAGTTTTCCTATGTTAAAAATCATTTCCTATGTTTTCCTATGTTAAAAATCATTTCCAAAGTTTTCCTATGTTAAAAATCATTTCCTATGTTAAAAAAATCATTTCTGTTTTCCTATGTTAAAAATCATTTCCAAAGTTTTCCTATGTTAAAATCATTTCCAAAAATCATTTTCCTATGTTAAAATCATTTCCAAAGTTTTCCTATGTTAAAATCATTTCCTATGTTTTCCTATGTTAAAAATCATTTCCAAAGTTTTCCTATGTTAAAAATCATTTCCAAAGTTTTCCTATGTTAAAATCATTTCCTAAGTTTTCCTATGTTAAAAATTTTCCTATGTTTTTCCTATGTTAAAAATCATTTCCAAAGTTTTCCTATGTTAAAAAATCATTTCCAAAGTTTTCCTATGTTAAAAATCATTTCCAAAGTTTTCCTATGTTAAAATCATTTATGTTTTCCTATGTTAAAAATTTTCCTTTTCCTATGTTAAAAAAAAGTTTTCCTATTTCCATTTCCAAAGTTTTCCTATGTTAAAAATCATTTCCTATGTTTTCCTATGTTAAAAATCATTTCCTAAGTTTTCCTATGTTAAAAATCATTTCCTAAGTTTTCCTATGTTAAAAATCATTTTCCCTATGTTAAAATTTTCCTATTTTAAAAATCATTTCCAAAGTTTTCCTATGTTAAAAATCATTTCCAAAGTTTTCCTATGTTAAAAATCATTTCCAATGTTTTCCTATGTTAAAAATTTTCAATGTTTCCTATGTTAAAAAATCATTTCAAAGTTTTTCCTATGTTAAAATCATTTCCTATGTTTTCCTGTTAAAAATCATTTCAAATCATTTCCTATGTTAAAAATTTTTTTCCAAAGTTTTCCTATGTTAAAATCATTTCCAAAGTTTTCCTATGTTAAAAAATCATTTCCTATGTTTTCCTATGTTAAAAATCATTTCCAAAGTTTTCCCTATGTTAAAAATCATTTAAAAAGTTTTATGTTAAAAATCATTTCTATGTTTTCCTAAAAATCATTTCCAAAGTTTTCCTATGTTTTCCTATGTTTTCCTAAAAATCATTTCCTATGTTTTCCTATGTTAAAATCATTTCCAAAGTTTTCTATGTTTCATTTCTTTTCCTATGTTAAAAATCATTTCATTTTCCTATGTTAAAAATCATTTCCTATGTTTTCCTATGTTAAAATCATTTCCTAAGTTTTCCTATGTTAAAATCATTTCCATGTTTTCCTATGTTAAAATCATTTCCAAAGTTTCCCTATGTTAAAATCATTTCCTATATGTTAAAATCATTTCCTATGTTTTCCTATGTTAAAAATCATTTCTATGTTTTCCTATGTTAAAAATCATTTCCTATGTTTTCCTATGTTAAAAATCATTTCCTTTTCCCATGTTTTTTCCAATGTTTTCCTATGTTAAAATCATTTCCTATGTTTTCCTATGTTAAAAATCATTTCCAAAGTTTTCCTATGTTAAAAATCATTTCCAAAGTTTTCCTATGTTAAAAATCATTTCTATGTTTTCCTATGTTAAAAAGTTCATTTCCTAAAGTTTTCCTATGTTAAAAAATCATTTCCTAAAGTTTTCCTATGTTTAAAATCATTTCCTTTTTTTATGTTAAAAATGTTTTCCTATTGTTAAAATCATTTCAAAGTTTTCCTAAAATCATTTCCAAAGTTTTCCATGTTAAAAATCATTCCTATGTTTTCCTATGTTAAAAATCATTTCCTATGTTTTCCTATGTTAAAATCATTTTAAAGTTTTCCTATGTTAAAAATCATTTCCTATGTTAAAAATCATTTCCATATGTTTCATTTCCTATGTTTTCCTAAAAAATCATTTCCAAAGTTTTTTCCTATGTTAAAAATTTTCTCATTTCATTTCAAAGTTTTCCTATGTTAAAATTTTCATTTTCCTATGTTAAAAATCATTTTCCTTTTCCTATGTTAAAAATCATTTCCAAAGTTTTCCTATGTTAAAAATCATTTCCAAAGTTTTTCCCTATTTAAAATCATTCATTTTTCCTATGTTTCATTTCCAGTTTTCCTATGTTAAAAATCATTTTAAATGTTTTCCTATGTTAAAAATCATTTCCTATGTTTTCCTATGTTAAAAATCATTTCCTAAAAGTTTTCCTATGTTAAAAATCAAAAAGTTTCCTATGTTAAAATCATTTCCAAAGTTTTTCCTATGTTAAAAATCATTTCCTATTTTCCTATGTTAAAAATCATTTCCAAAGTTTTCCTATGTTAAAAATCATTTCCTATGTTTTCCTATGTTAAAAATCATGTTAAAATTTCCTGTTTTCCTATGTTAAAAATCATTTTTCCTACGTTGCAAAATCATTTCAAAGTTTTCCAAAAAATCATTTCCAAAAGTTTTCCTATGTTAAAAAATCATTTCCTAAGTTTTCCTATGTTAAAATCATTTCCTATGTTTTCCTATGTTAAAAATCATTTCAAGTTTTCCATGTTAAAAATCATTTCCAATGTTTTCCTATGTTAAAAATCATTTCCTATGTTTTCCTATGTTAAAAATCATTTCCAAAGTTTTCCTATGTTAAAATCATTTCCTAAAAATCATTTTCCTATGTTAAAATCATTTCCAAAGTTTTCCTATGTTAAAAATCATTTCCAAAGTTTTCCTATGTTAAAAATCATTTCCTATGTTTTCCTATGTTAAAAATCATTTCCTATGTTTTCCTATGTTAAAAATCATTTCCTATGTTTTCCTATGTTAAAAATCATTTCCTAGTTTTCCTATGTTAAAATCATTTCCAAAGTTTTCCTATGTTAAAAATCATTTCCTATGTTTTCTATGTTAAAATCATTTCCTAAAAATTTTTCCTATGTTAAAAAATCATTTCCAAAGTTTTAAAATCCCTATTTTCCTATGTTAAAAATCATTTCCTAAGTTTTCCTATGTTAAAATCATTTTCTATGTTTTCCTATGTTAAAAAAAAATCATTTCCAAAGTTTTCCTATGTTAAAATCATTTCCAAAGTTTTCCTATGTTTTCCTATGTTTTCCTATGTTAAAATCATTTCCTAAGTTTTCCTATGTTAAAATCATTTTCAAAGTTTTCCTATGTTAAAATCATTTCATTTTTCCTAAAATTTTTTCCTATGTTAAAAATCATTTCCTATGTTTTCCTATGTTAAAATCATTTCCAAATTTTCCTATGTTAAAAATCATTTCCAAAGTTTTCCTATGTTAAAATCATTTCCAATTTTTCCTATGTTAAAATCATTTCCAAAGTTTTCCTATGTTAAAAATCATTTCCTAAGTTTTTCCTATGTTAAAATCATTTCCAAAGTTTTCCTATGTTAAAAATCATTTTCCTATATTTTCCTATGTTAAAAAATCATTTCCTATGTTTTCCTATGTTAAAAATCATTTCAAAGTTTTCCTATGTTTCCTATGTTAAAATCATTTCATCCCCTGTTAAAATCATTTCCTATGTTTTTCCTATGTTAAAATCATTTCCTAAAGTTTTCCTATGTTAAAAATCATTTCCAAAGTTTTCCTATGTTAAAAATCATTTCCAAAGTTTTTCCTATGTTAAAATCATTTCAAAGTTTTCCTATGTTAAAAATCATTTCCAAAGTTTTCCTATGTTAAAAAATCATTTCCAAAGTTTTCCTATGTTAAAAATCATTTCCTATGTTTTCCTATATGTTAAAAATCATTTCCAAAGTTTTCCTATGTTAAAAATCATTTCCAAAGTTTTCCTATGTTAAAAATCATTTCAAATTTTCCTATGTTAAAATCAAATCATTTCCTATGTTTTCCTATGTTTTCCTAAAAATCATTTCCTATGTTTTCCTATGTTAAAATCATTTCCAAAGTTTTCCTATGTTAAAATCATTTCTATGTTTTCCTATGTTAAAAAAATCATTTCCAAAGTTTTCCTATGTTAAAATCATTTCAAAGTTTTCCTATGTTAAAAATCATTTCCTATGTTTTCCTATGTTAAAAATCATTTCCTATGTTTTCCTATGTTAAAAATCATTTCCTATGTTTTCCTATGTTAAAAATCATTTCCAAAGTTTTCCTATGTTAAAAATCATTTCCAAAAAGTTTTCTTCTATGTTTCCTATGTTTTCCTAAAAAATCATTTCCAAAGTTTTCCTATGTTAAAATCATTTCCAAAGTTTTCCTATGTTAAAAAATTTCATTTTCCTAAAAATTTTCCTTTTCCTATGTTAAAAATCATTTCCAAAGTTTTCCTATGTTAAAAATTTTCCTATGTTTTCCCTAAAAAATCATTTCAAAGTTTTCCTATGTTAAAAATCATTTCCAAGTTTTCCTATGTTTCATTTCCAAAGTTTTTCCTATGTTAAAATCATTTCCAAAAGGTTTTCCTATGTTAAAAATCATTTCCTATGTTTTCCTATGTTAAAATCATTTCCAAAGTTTTCCTATGTTAAAATCATTTCAAAGTTTTCCTATGTTAAAAAATCATTTCCAAAGTTTTCCCTATGTTTTCCTATGTTAAAAATCATTTCCTATGTTTTCCTATGTTAAAAATCATTTCAAAAGTTTTCCTATTAAAAATCATTTCCAAAGTTTTCCTATGTTAAAAATCATTTCCTATGTTTTCCTATGTTAAAAATCATTTCCAAAGTTTTCCTATGTTAAAAATGTTAAAAATCATTTCCAAAGTTTTCCTATGTTAAAATCATTTCCAAAGTTTTCCTATGTTAAAAATCAAAAGTTTTCTATGTTAAAAATCATTTCCAAAGTTTTCCTATGTTAAAAATCATTTCCTATGTTTTCCTATGTTAAAAATCATTTCCTAAGTTTTCCTATGTTAAAAATCATTTTCAAAAGTTTTCCTATGTTAAAAATCATTTCCTAAGTTTTCCTATGTTAAAATCATTTCCTATGTTTTCCTATGTTAAAAAAATCATTTCCAAAGTTTTCCTATGTTAAAATCATTTCCAAAGTTTTCCTATGTTAAAAATCATTTCCATTTTTCCTATGTTAAAATCATTTCCTATGTTTTCCTATGTTAAAATCATTTCCAAAGTTTTTCTATGTTAAAATCATTTTCAAAGTTTTCCTATGTTAAAAATCATTTTTCCTAAAAATCATTTCCAAAGTTTTCCTATGTTAAAAATCATTTCCTATGTTTTCCTGTTAAAATCATTTCCTATGTTTTCCTAAAAAAATCATTTCCAAAGTTTTCCTATGTTAAAATCATTTCTATGTTTTTCCTATGTTAAAAATCATTTCCTAAGTTTTCCTATGTTAAAATCATTTCCTAAAGTTTTCCTATGTTAAAAATCATTTCAAAGTTTTCCTATGTTAAAAATCATTTCCTATGTTTTCCTATGTTAAAAATCATTTCAAAAGTTTTCCTATGTTTTCATTTCCTAGTTTTCTATGTTAAAATCATTTCCAATGTTTTCCTATGTTAAAATCATTTCCTATGTTTTTCCTATGTTAAAAATCATTTCCTATTTTTCCTATGTTAAAAAATCATTTCCAAAGTTTTTCCTATGTTAAAAATTTCAAAGTTTTCCTATGTTAAAAATCATTTCCTATGTTTTCCTATGTTAAAAAATCATTTCCTAAGTTTTCCTATGTTAAAAAATCATTTCCTATGTTTTCCTATGTTAAAATCATTTCCTAAGTTTTTTCCTTTTCCTATGTTAAAAATCATTTCCAAAGTTTTCCCTATGTTAAAAATCATTTTCTTGTTTTCCTATGTTAAAAATCATTTCTATGTTTTCCTATGTTAAAATCATTTCCCAAGTTTTTCCTATGTTAAAAATCATTTCCTATGTTTTCCTGTTAAAATCATTTCAAAGTTTTTCTATGTTAAAATCATTTCCAAAGTTTTCCTATGTTAAAATCATTTCAAATGTTTTCCTATGTTAAAATCATTTCAAAGTTTTCCTATGTTAAAAAAATCATTTCCAAAGTTTTCCTATGTTAAAAATCATTTCCTATGTTTTCCTATGTTAAAATCATTTCCAAAGTTTTCCTATGTTAAAAATCATTTCCTATGTTTTTCCTATGTTAAAAATCATTTCCAAAGTTTTCCTATGTTAAAAAATCATTTCCAAAGTTTTCCTATGTTAAAATCATTTCCTAAGTTTTCCTATGTTAAAATCATTTCAAAGTTTTCCTATGTTAAAAATCATTTCCTATGTTTTCTATGTTAAAAAATCATTTCCAAAGTTTTCCTATGTTAAAAATCATTTCCTCTTTTCCTATGTTAAAATCATTTCCTATGTTTTCCTATGTTAAAATCATTTCCAAAGTTTTCCTATGTTAAAAATCATTTCCTATGTTTTCCTATGTTAAAAATCATTTCCTATATTTTCCTATGTTAAAAATTTCCTATTTTCAAGTTTTCCTATGTTAAATCATTTCCAATGTTTTTCCTATGTTAAAAATCATTTCCAAAGTTTTCCTATGTTAAAAATTTTATTTCCAAAAATCATTTCAAAGTTTTCCTATGTTAAAAATCATTTCCAAAGTTTTCCTATGTTAAAATCATTTCCAAAGTTTTCCTATGTTAAAAATCATTTCCAAATGTTTTCCAAAAGTATGTTAAAATCATTTCCAAAGTTTTCTATATTAAAATCATTTTTTCCTATGTTTTTTCTATTCCTATTTAAAAAATCATTTCTATGTTTTCCTATGTTAAAATCATTTCCCTATGTTAAAATCATTTCCAAAGTTTTCCTATGTTAAAAATCATTTCCAAAAGTTTTCCTAAAAATCATTTCCTATGTTTTCCTATGTTAAAAAATCATTTCCAATGTTTTCCTATATTAAAAAATCATTTCCAAAGTTTTCCTATGTTAAAATCATTTCCAAAGTTTTCCTATGTTAAAAAATCATTTCCAAAGTTTTCCTATGTTAAAATCATTTCCAATGTTTTCCTATGTTAAAAATCATTTCCAAAGTTTTCCTATGTTAAAAATCATTTCCAAAGTTTTCCTATGTTAAAAATCATTTCCTATGTTTTCCTATGTTAAAAATCATTTCCAAAGTTTTCCTATGTTAAAAATCATTTCCAAAGTTTTCCTATGTTAAAAATCATTTCCTATGTTTTCCTATGTTAAAAATCATTTCCTATGTTTTCCTATGTTAAAAATCATTTCCTATGTTTTCCTATGTTAAAAATCATTTCCAAAGTTTTCCTATGTTAAAAATCATTTCCAAAGTTTTCCTATGTTAAAATCATTTTTTTTCCTATGTTAAAAATCATTTCCTAAGTTTTCCTATGTTAAAATCATTTCCAAAGTTTTCCTATGTTAAAATCATTTTCAAAGTTTTCCTATGTTAAAAATCATTTCCATGTTAAAAATTTTCCTATGTTAAAAATCATTTCCTATAAGTTTTCCTATGTTAAAAATTTCATTTCCCTATGTTAAAATCAAATGTTTTCCTATGTTAAAATCATTTCCCTATTTTCCTATGTTAAAAATCCAAAGTTTTCCTATGTTAAAAAATCATTTCCTATGTTTTCCTATGTTAAAAATCATTTCCATGTTTTCCTATGTTAAAAATCATTTCCAAAGTTTTCCTATGTTAAAATCATTTCCCTATGTTTTTTCCTATGTTAAAATCATTTCAAAGTTTTCCTATGTTAAAAATCATTTCCAAAGTTTTTCTATGTTAAAAATCATTTTTTTCCCATATGTTTTTTCCTATGTTTTCCCTAAAAATCATTTCCAAAGTTTTCCTATGTTAAAATCATTTTCCTATGTTTTTTCCTATGTTAAAAATCATTTCCAAAGTTTTCCTATGTTAAAATCATTTCCTATGTTTTCCTATGTTAAAAATCATTTCTAAAGTTTTCCTATGTTAAAAATCATTTCCTATGTTAAAATCATTTCCTATGTTTTCCTATGTTAAAATCATTTCCAAAGTTTTCCTATGTTAAAATCATTTCCTATGTTTTCCCAATGTTAAAAAATCATTTCCAAAGTTTTCCTATGTTAAAAATCATTTCCAAAGTTTTCCCATGTTAAAATCATTTCATGTTTTCCTTTTCCTATGTTAAAAATCATTTCAAAGTTTTCCTATGTTAAAAATCATTTCCAAAGTTTTCCTATGTTAAAATCATTTCCAAAGTTTTCCTATGTTAAAATCATTTCCAAAAGTTTTCCTATTTAAAATCATTTCCTATGTTTTCCTATGTTAAAAATCATTTCCAAAGTTTTCCTATGTTAAAAATCATTTCCTATGTTTTCCTATGTTAAAAATCATTTCCTATGTTTTCCTATGTTAAAAATCATTACCAAAAATTTTCCTATGTTAAAAATCATTTCCAAAGTTTTCCTATGTTAAAAATCATTTCCTATGTTTTCCTATGTTAAAATCCTATGTTAAAATCATTTCCAAAGTTTTCCTATGTTAAAAAATCATTTCCAATGTTTTCCTATGTTAAAAATCATTTCCATGTTAAAATCATTTCCTAAGTTTTCCTATGTTAAAAATCATTTCAAAAGTTTTCCTATGTTAAAAATCATTTCCAAAGTTTTCCTATGTTAAAAATCATTTCCTATGTTTTCCTATGTTAAAAATCATTTCCAAAGTTTTCCCATGTTAAAAATCATTTCCCTATGTTTTTTCCAAAGTTTTCCTATGTTAAAATCATTTCAAAGTTTTCCTATGTTAAAATCATTTCCTATGTTTTTCCTATGTTAAAAATCATTTCAAATGTTTTCCTATGTTAAAAATCATTTCCTATGTTTTCCTATGTTAAAAATCATTTCCAAAGTTTTCCTATGTTAAAATCATTTCCTATGTTTTCCCTATGTTAAAAATCATTTCCTATGTTTTCCTATGTTAAAATCATTTCCAAATTTTCCTATGTTAAAAATCATTTCCAAAGTTTTTCCCTATGTTAAAAATCATTTCCTATGTTTTTCCTATGTTAAAAAATCATTTCAAAGGATTTTCCCTATGTTAAAAATCATTTCCAAAGTTTTCCCTATGTTAAAAAATCATTTCCAAAGTTTTCCTATGTTAAAAATCATTTCCAAAGTTTTCCTATGTTAAAATCATTTCCAAAGTTTTTCTATGTTAAAATCATTTCCTATGTTTTCCTATGTTAAAAATCATTTCCTATGTTAAAATCATTTCCAAAAGTTTTCCTATGTTAAAAATCATTTCCTATGTTTTTTCCTATGTTAAAAATCATTTCAAAGTTTTCCTATGTTAAAATCATTTCCAAATGTTTTCCTATGTTAAAAATCATTTCCTAAAAAATTTTCCCTATGTTAAAATCATTTCCTAAGTTTTTTTCCTATGTTAAAAATCATTTCCTAAAGTTTTCCTATGTTAAAATCATTTCCTATGTTTTCCTATGTTAAAAATCATTTCCAAATGTTTTCCTATGTTAAAAATCATTTCCCTATGTTTAAAATCATTTCCAGTTTTCCTATGTTAAAAATCATTTCCTATGTTTTCCTATGTTAAAAATCATTTCCAAAGTTTTCCTATGTTAAAAATCATTTCCAAAGTTTTCCTATGTTAAAAATCATTTCCTATGTTTTCCTATGTTAAAAATCATTTCCAAAGTTTTCCTATGTTAAAAATCATTTCCAAAGTTTTCCTATGTTAAAAATCATTTCCTATGTTTTCCTATGTTAAAAATCATTTCCTATGTTTTCCTATGTTAAAAATCATTTCCAAAGTTTTCCTATGTTAAAAAATCATTTTAAGGATTTTCCTATGTTAAAAATCATTTCCAAAGTTTTCCTATGTTAAAAATCATTTCCAAAGTTTTCCTATGTTAAAATCATTTCCAAAGTTTTCCTATGTTTTTCCTATGTTTTCCTAAAAAAATCATTTCCAAAGTTTTCCTATGTTAAAATCATTTCCAAAGTTTTCCCTATGTTAAAAATCATTTCCTATGTTTTCCTATGTTAAAAAATCATTTCCTTTCAAAGTTTTCCTATGTTAAAAATCATTTCCTAAGTTTTCCTATGTTAAAAAATCATTTCCAAAGTTTTTCCTATGTTAAAAATTTTCCTATGTTTTCCTATGTTAAAAATCATTTCCTATGTTTTCCTATGTTAAAAATCATTTCCTATGTTTTCCTATGTTAAAAAATCATTTCCTAAAAAAATAATTTCCTATGTTTTCCCATGTTAAAATCATTTCCAAAGTTTTCCTATGTTAAAATCATTTCAAGTTTTTCCTATGTTAAAAATCATTTCCTAAGTTTTTTCAAAGTTTCCTAAAAAATCATTTCCTAAGTTTTCCTATGTTAAAATCATTTCCAAAGTTTTCCTATGTTAAAAATCATTTCCTAAAGTTTTCCTATGTTAAAAATCATTTCCAAAAGTTTTCCTATGTTAAAAATCATTTCCAAAGTTTTCCTATGTTAAAATCATTTCCTAAGTTTTTCCTATGTTAAAAATCATTTCCAAAGTTTTCCTATGTTAAAAATCATTTCCAAAGTTTTCCTATGTTAAAAATCATTTCCAAAAGTTTTTCCTATGTTAAAATCATTTCAAAGGATTTTCCTATTAAAAATCATTTCCTATGTTAAAAATCATTTCCTATGTTTTCCCTATGTTAAAAATCATTTTCCAAAAAATTTTCCTATGTTAAAATCATTTCCAAAGTTTTCCTATATTAAAAATCATTTCCTAAGTTTTCCTATGTTAAAAAATCATTTCTATTTTTCCTATGTTAAAATTTTCTTTTCCTATGTTAAAAATTTCCTAAGTTTTCATTTAAAAAATCATTTCCTAAGTTTTCCTATGTTAAAATCATTTCTATGTTTTCCTATGTTAAAATCATTTCCAAGTTTTCCTATGTTAAAAATCATTTCCTAGTTTTCCTATGTTAAAAAATCATTTCCAAAGTTTTCCTATGTTAAAAATCATTTCCTATGTTTTCCTATGTTAAAATCATTTTCTATGTTTTCCTATGTTAAAATCATTCTTTTCCTATGTTTTCCAATTTTAAAATCATTTCTATGTTTTCCTATGTTAAAAAATCATTTCCAAAAGTTTTCCTATGTTAAAATCATTTCCTATGTTTTCCTATGTTAAAAATCATTTCCTATGTTTTTCCTATGTTAAAATCATTTCAAAGTTTTCCTATGTTAAAAATCATTTCCAAGTTTTCCTATTTAAAAATCATTTCCTATGTTTTCCTATGTTAAAAATCATTTCCTATGTTTTCCTATGTTAAAAATCATTTCAAATTTTCCTATGTTAAAAATCATTTCCTAAGTTTTCCTATGTTAAAAATCATTTCCTATGTTTTCCTATGTTAAAATCATTTCCAAAATTTTTCCTGTTAAAAACATTTCAAAGTTTTCCTATGTTAAAATCATTTCCAAAGTTTTCCTATGTTAAAAATCATTTCCTATGTTTTCCTATGTTAAAATCATTTCAAAGTTTTCCTATTTTCCCATTCCAAAAGTTTTCCTATGTTAAAAATCATTTCCTATGTTTCCTATGTTAAAAAATCATTTCCTAAGTTTTCCTATGTTAAAAATCATTTCCAAAGTTTTCCTATTTTTCCTAAAAATCATTTCCTATGTTTTCCTATGTTAAAAATCATTTCCAAAGTTTTCCTATGTTAAAAATCATTTCCTATGTTTTCCTATGTTAAAAATCATTTCCAAAAGTTTTCCTATGTTTTTTCCTATGTTTTCCTATGTTAAAAATCATTTTCCAAAGTTTTTCCTATGTTAAAATCATTTCCAAAAGTTTTCCTATGTTTAAAATCATTTTAAAGGATTTTCCTATGTTAAAATCATTTTTCCTATGTTTTTTCCTATGTTTTCTAAAAAATCATTTCCAAAGTTTTTCCTATATTAAAATCATTTCCAAAGTTTTCCTATGTTTCATTTCAAAGTTTTCCTATTTAAAAATCATTTCCTATGTTTCCTATGTTAAAATCATTTCCAAAAGTTTTCCTATGTTAAAATCATTTCCAAATGTTTTCCTATGTTAAAATCATTTCCAAAGTTTTCCTATATTAAAAATCATTTCCTATGTTTTCCTATGTTAAAAATCATTTCCTAAAGTTTTCTATGTTAAAAATCATTTCAAAAGTTTTCCTATCATTAAAATAATTTCCTAAGTTTTCTAAAAAAATCATTTCCTATGTTAAAAATCATTTCCAAAAGTTTTCCTATGTTAAAATCATTTCCAAAGTTTTCCTATGTTAAAAAATCATTTCAAAAGTTTTCCTATGTTAAAAATCATTTCCTATGTTTTCCTATGTTAAAAATCATTTCCTAAGTTTTTCCTATGTTAAAATCATTTCCTATGTTTTCCTATGTTAAAAATCATTTTCAAAGTTTTCCTATGTTAAAATCATTTCCTATGTTTTCTATATGTTAAAAATCATTTCCTAAGTTTTCCTATGTTAAAAAAATCATTTCCAAAGTTTTCCTATGTTAAAATCATTTCAAAGTTTTCCTATGTTAAAAATCATTCCTATGTTTTCCTATATTAAAAATCATTTCCAAAGTTTTCCTATGTTAAAAATCATTTCCAAAATTTTCTCCCTATGTTAAAAAAATCATTTCCTATGTTTTCCTATGTTTCATTTCCTATGTTTTTCCTATGTTTAAAATCATTTCCAAAGTTTTTTCAAGGATTTTCCTATGTTAAAAATCATTTCCAAAGTTTTTCTATGTTTTTCCTATAAGTTTTCCTATGTTAAAAATCATTTCCAAAGTTTTTTCTATGTTAAAAATCATTTCCCAAAGTTTTCCTATGTTAAAAATCATTTTGTGTTTTTTCCTATGTTAAAATCATTTCAAAAGTTTTCCTATATTAAAATCATTTCTATGTTTTTCCTATGTTAAAATCATTTCCTATGTTTCATTTTCTATGTTTTCCCTAAAAAAATCATTTCCAAAGTTTTCCTATGTTAAAAAATCATTTCCTAAGTTTTCCTATGTTAAAATCATTTTATTTTTCCTATGTTTTTCATTTCCAAAGTTTTTCCTATGTTAAAAAATCATTTTCTATAGTTTTCCTATGTTAAAAATCATCCAATGTTTTCCTATGTTAAAAATCATTTCCTATGTTTTCCTATGTTAAAAAATCATTTCCAAAGTTTTCCTATATTAAAATCATTTCCAAAGTTTTCCCTATGTTAAAAATCATTTTCCTATGTTTTTCCTATGTTAAAAATCATTTTCCAAAGTTTTCCTATGTTAAATCATTTCCAAAAGTTTTCCTATGTTAAAATCATTTCCAAAGTTTTCCTATGTTAAAAATCATTTCAAAGTTTTCCTATGTTAAAATCATTTCCAAAGTTTTCCTATGTTAAAATCATTTCCAAAGTTTTCCTATGTTAAAAATCATTTCCTATGTTTTCCTATGTTAAAAAATCATTTTCCTATGTTTTCCTATGTTATTAAAATCATTTCAAAAGTTTTCCCTATATTTAAAAATCCATTTTCCATGTTATCATTTCCAGTTTCCTATGTTAAAAATCATTTCCTATGTTTTCCTATGTTAAAAAATCATTTCCAAAGTTTTCCTATGTTAAAATCATTTCCTATGTTTTCCTATGTTAAAAATCATTTCCTATGTTTTCCTATGTTAAAATCATTTCCTATGTTTTCCTATGTTAAAATCATTTCCAAGGTTTTCCTATGTTAAAATCATTTCCAAAGTTTTCCTATGTTAAAAATCATTTCCAAAAGTTTTCCTATGTTAAAATCATTTCCAAAGTTTTCCTATGTTAAAAATCATTTCCAAAGTTTTCTCCTATGTTAAAATCATTTCCTATGTTTTCCTATGTTAAAAATCATTTCCAAAGTTTTCTTCCTATGTTAAAAATCATTTCCAAAGTTTTCCCATGTTAAAAAAATCATTTCCAAAGTTTTTCCTATGTTAAAATCATTTCCAAAAGTTTTCCTATGTTAAAAATCATTTCCTATGTTTTCCTATGTTAAAAATCATTTCCAAAGTTTTTTCCTATGTTAAAAATCATTTCCAATGTTTTTTCCTATGTTAAAAATCATTTCCTATGTTTTCCTATGTTAAAATCATTTCCATGTTTTCCTATGTTAAAAATCATTTCCAAAGTTTTCCATGTTAAAAAATCATTTCCAAAGTTTTCCTATGTTAAAATCATTTCCAAAATTTTCCTATGTTAAAAAAATCATTTCCTATGTTTTCCATGTTAAAAATCATTTCCAAAGTTTTCCTATGTTAAAAATCATTTCCTAAGTTTTCCTATATTTTAAAATCATTTCCAAAGTTTTCCTATGTTTTCCTAAAAAATCATTTCCTATGTTTTTCCTATGTTAAAATCATTTCCTATGTTTTCCTATGTTAAAAATCATTTTATGTTTTCCTATGTTAAAAAATCATTTCCAAAGTTTTCCTATGTTAAAAATTTCCAAAAGTTTTCATTTAAAATCCCAATGTTTTCCTATGTTAAAAATCATTTTATGTTTTCCTATGTTAAAAATCATTTCCAAAGTTTTCCTATGTTAAAAAATCATTTCATTTCCTAAAGTTTTCCTATGTTAAAAATCATTTCCAATGTTTTCCTATGTTAAAAATCATTTCAAAGTTTTCCTATGTTAAAAATCATTTCCTATTTTCTATGTTTTTTCTCCTATGTTAAAAATCATTTCCAAAGTTTTCCTATGTTAAAATCATTTCAAAAAATTTTCCTATGTTTTTCCTAAAAATCATTTCCTATGTTTTCCTATGTTAAAAAATCATTTCCAATGTTTTCCTATGTTAAAAATCATTTCCAATGTTTTCCTATGTTAAAATCATTTCTATCTATGTTTTCCTATGTTAAAATCATTTCCTATGTTTTTCCTATGTTAAAAATCATTTCCTATGTTTTCCATGTTAAAAATCATTTCCAAAGTTTTCCTATGTTAAAAATCATTTCCAAAGGATTTTCCCTAGTTTTTTCCAAAGTTTTTCTATGTTAAAAATCATTTCCATGTTTTCCTATGTTAAAAATCATTTCCTATGTTTTCCTATGTTAAAAAATCATTTCCAAAAGATTTTCCTATGTTAAAAATCATTTCCAAAGTTTTCCTATGTTAAAAATCATTTCCTATGTTTTCCTATGTTAAAAAATCATTTCTAAAGTTTTCCCTATGTTAAAAAATCATTTCCTATGTTTTCCCTATGTTAAAAATCATTTCCAAAGTTTTTCCATGTTAAAATCATTTCCAAAGTTTTCCTATGTTAAAAAATCATTTCCTATGTTTTCCTATGTTAAAAAATCATTTGTTTTCCTATGTTAAAATCATTTCCAAAGTTTTCCTATGTTAAAATCATTTAAGATTTCCTATATTAATCCCATTTCTATGTTTTTCCTATGTTAAAAATCATTTCCAATGTTTTCCTATGTTAAAATCATTTCCTATGTTTTTCCTATGTTAAAAATCATTTCCAAAGTTTTCCTATGTTAAAAATCATTTCCTATGTTTTCCTATGTTAAAAATCATTTCCATATTTTCCTATGTTAAAAAATCATTTCCAAAGTTTCATTTTAAAGTTTCCTATGTTAAAATCATTTCCTATGTTTTTCCTATGTTAAAATCATTTTCCTATGTTAAAATTTTCCTATGTTTTCCTATGTTAAAATCATTTCCAAAGTTTTCCTATGTTAAAAAATCATTTCAAAAGTTTTCCTA
This sequence comes from Acanthosepion pharaonis, assembly GCA_903632075.3. NCBI lineage: Eukaryota > Metazoa > Mollusca > Cephalopoda > Sepiida > Sepiidae > Acanthosepion > Acanthosepion pharaonis. The sequence goes on along the minus strand of CAHIKZ030000896.1, from coordinate 717,735 downwards.
TGTTAAAATCATTTCATTTTCCAAAAATCATTTCCTATGTTTTCCTATGTTAAAAAAATTTCCAAAGTTTTCCTATATGTAAAAATCATTTTATGTTTTCCTATGTTAAAAAATCATTTCCAAAAATTTTCCTATGTTTTTCTACATGTTAAAAATCATTTCCAAAAGTTTTCCTATGTTAAAAATCATTTCCAAAGTTTTCCTATGTTAAAAATCATTTCCATTTTTCTATGTTTCATTTCCTATGTTTTCCTATGTTAAAAATCATTTCCAAAGTTTTCCTATTTAAAATCATTTTAAAGTTTTCCTATGTTAAAAATCATTTCCTATGTTTTCCTATGTTAAAAATCATTTCCAAAGTTTTCCAAAAATCATTTCCTAAGTTTTCCTATGTTAAAAATCATTTCAAAGTTTTCCTATGTTAAAATCATTTCCTAAGTTTTCCTATGTTAAAATCATTTCCAAAAAAGTTTTCCCATGTTAAAAAATCATTTCAAAGTTTTCCTATGTTAAAAAAATCATTTCCAAAGTTTTCCTATGTTAAAAATCATTTCATGTTTTCCTATGTTAAAAATCATTTCCTAAGTTTTCCCTATGTTAAAATCATTTCAAAGTTTTCCTATGTTAAAAATCATTTCCAATCAAAGTTTTCCTATGTTAAAATCATTTTCCTATGTTAAAATTTTCCAAAGTTTTCCTATGTTAAAAATCATTTTCCTATGTTTTCCTATGTTAAAAAATCATTTCCAAGTTTCCTATGTTTTCCATATGTTAAAATCATTTCCAAAGTTTTCCTATGTTAAAATCATTTTCTATGTTTTCCTATGTTAAAAATCATTTCCAAAGTTTCTTTCCTATGTTAAAATCATTTTAAAGTTTTTCCTATGTTAAAAATCATTTCCAAAGTTTTCCTATGTTAAAAAATCATTTTTCCAATGTTTCATTTCCAGTTTTCCTATGTTAAAATCATTTCCTATGTTTCCTATGTTAAAAATCATTTCCCAAAGTTTTCCTATGTTAAAAATCATTTCCAAGTTTTTCCTAAAAATCATTTCCTTTTCCTATGTTAAAAAATCATTTCCTTTTTTCCTATGTTAAAAATCATTTTCCTATGTTAAAAATCATTTCCTATGTTTTCCTATGTTAAAAATCATTTCCTATGTTTTCCTATGTTAAAAATCATTTCCTATGTTTTCCTAAGTTTCATTTCCCTTTTCCATGTTAAAAATCATTTCCAAAGTTTTCCTATGTTAAAATTTTCCTATGTTAAAAATCATTTCCAAATGTTAAAAATCATTTCCAAAGTTTTTCCTATGTTTTTCCTGTTTTCTATGTTAAAATCATTTCCAAAGTTTTCCTATGTTAAAAAATCATTTCCTAAAGTTTTCCTATGTTAAAAATCATCATTTTTCCTATGTTTCATTTCCTATGTTTTCCTAAAAAAAATCATTTCCAAAGTTTTCCTATGTTAAAATCATTTCCAAAGTTTTTCCTATGTTAAAAATCATTTCAAAGTTTTCCCTATTTTCCTATGTTTTCTATGTTAAAAATCATTTCCCTATGTTTTCCTATGTTAAAAATCATTTCCAAGTTTTCCTATGTTAAAAATCATTTCTATGTTTTCCCTAAAAATCATTTCCAAAGTTTTCCTATGTTAAAAATCATTTCCAAAGTTTTCCTATGTTAAAAAATCATTTTTTTCCATGTTAAAAAATCATTTCCAAAGTTTTCCTATGTTAAAAAATCATTTCCAATGTTTTCCTATGTTAAAAATCATTTCCAAAGTTTTCCTATTTAAAAATCATTTCCTAAAGTTTTCCTATGTTAAAAATCATTTCCAAAAGTTTTCCTATGTTAAAAATCATTTCCAAAAATCATTTTATGTTTTCCTATGTTAAAAATCATTTCCTAAATGTTTCATTTCCTATGTTTTCCTATGTTAAAAATCATTTCCTTTTTCCATGTTTTTTCCTATGTTAAAAAATCATTTCCAAAGTTTTCCTATGTTAAAAATCATTTCCTAAGTTTTCCTATGTTAAAAATTTCCTAAGTTTCCTATGTTTTCCTATGTTAAAAATCATTTCCTATGTTTTCATTTCCTATGTTTTCCTATGTTAAAATCATTTCCAAAGTTTTCCTATGTTAAAAAATCATTTCCTATGTTTTCCTATGTTAAAAAAATCATTTCCAAAGTTTTCCTATGTTAAAAATCATTTCCAAAGTTTTCCTATGTTAAAAAAATCATTTCCAAAAAAATCATTTCAAAGTTTTCCTATGTTAAAAAATCATTTCCAAAGTTTTCCTATGTTAAAAATCATTTCCTATGTTTTCCTATGTTAAAAATCATTTCCTAAGTTTTCCTATGTTAAAAAATTTCCTATGTTTTCCTATGTTAAAAATCATTTCCTATGTTAAAATCATTTTATGTTTTCCTATGTTAAAAATCATTTCCTATGTTTTCCTATGTTAAAAAATCATTTCCAAAGTTTTCCTATGTTAAAATCATTTCCAAAGTTTTCCTATGTTAAAAATCATTTCATTTCCAAAAATCATTTCCAAAGTTTTCCTATGTTAAAAAATCATTTCATTTTTTCCTATGTTAAAAATCATTTCAAAAGTTTTCCTATGTTAAAAATCATTTCCTAAGTTTTCCTATGTTAAAAAATCATTTCCAAAGTTTTCCTATGTTAAAAAATCATTTTTCAAATTTTCCTATGTTTCCCTTTTCCATGTTAAAAATCATTTCCAAAGTTTTCCTATGTTAAAAATCATTTCCAAAGTTTTCCTATGTTAAAAAATCATTTCCAAAGTTTTCCTATGTTAAAAATCATTTCCTATGTTTTCCTATGTTAAAATCATTTCCTAAGTTTTCCTATGTTAAAAATCATTTCCAAAGTTTTCCTATGTTAAAAATCATTTTCCTATGTTTTTTCCAAAGTTTTCCTATGTTAAAAATCATTTCAAAGTTTTCCTATGTTAAAAAATCATTTCCTATGTTTTCCTATGTTAAAATCATTTCCTATGTTAAAATCATTTCCAATGTTTTCCTATGTTAAAAATCATTTCCAAAGTTTTCCTATGTTAAAATCATTTCCTATGTTTTCCTATGTTAAAAATCATTTCATTTCCTAAAAATCATTTCCAAAGTTTTCCTATGTTAAAAATCATTTCCAAAGTTTTCCTATGTTAAAATCATTTCCAAAGTTTTCCTATGTTAAAAATCATGTTAAAAAATCATTTCAAAGTTTTCATTTAAAAAATCCAAAGTTTTCCTATGTTAAAAATCATTTCCAATTTTTCCTATGTTAAAAATCATTTCCTATGTTTTCTAAAAAATCATTTCCTAAGTTTTCCTATGTTAAAAATCATTTCCTATGTTTTCCTATGTTAAAATCATTTCCAAAGTTTTCCTATGTTAAAATCATTTCCTAATGTTAAAAATCATTTCCAAATGTTTTCCTATGTTAAAAATCATTTCCTATGTTTTCCTATGTTAAAAATCATTTCCAAAGTTTTCCTATGTTAAAAATCATTTCCAAAGTTTTCCTATGTTTCATTTCCAAAGTTTTCCTATGTTAAAAATCATTTCCAAAGTTTTCCTATGTTAAAAAATCATTTCCAAAGTTTTCCTATGTTAAAATCATTTCCAAAGTTTTCCTATGTTAAAAATCATTTCCAAAGTTTTCCTATGTTAAAAATCATTTTCATGTTTTCCTATGTTAAAAATCATTTCCAAAGTTTTCCTATATGTTAAAATCATTTCCTATGTTTTCCTAAAAAATCATTTCCATGTTTTTTCTATGTTAAAAAATCATTTCCAAAGTTTTCCTATGTTAAAAATCATTTCCAAAGTTTTCCTATGTTAAAAAATCATTTCCTATGTTTTCCTAAAAAATCATTTCCAAAGTTTTCCTATGTTAAAAATCATTTCCTATGTTTTCCTTTTCCTATGTTAAAAATCATTTCCTAAAAAATCATTTCAAAGTTTTCCTATGTTAAAAATCATTTCCAAAGTTTTCCTATGTTAAAAATCATTTCCTAAAAATTTTCCTATGTTAAAAAATCATTTCCTATGTTTCATTTCCCAAAGTTTTCCCTATGTTAAAAATCATTTCCAAAGTTTTCCATGTTAAAATCATTTCCAAAAGTTTTCCTATGTTAAAAATCATTTCCAAAGTTTTCCTATGTTAAAAAATCATTTCCTATGTTAAAAATCATTTTCCAAAGTTTTCCTATGTTAAAAATCATTTCCAATGTTAAAATCATTTTATGTTTTCCTATGTTAAAAATCATTTCCTATGTTTTCCTATGTTAAAAAAATCATTTCCTAAAATCATTTCCAAAGTTTTCCTATGTTAAAAATCATTTCCAAAGTTTTTCCTATGTTAAAAAATTTTCCAAAGTTTTCCTATGTTAAAATCATTTCATTTTCCCTATGTTAAAATCATTTCCTATGTTTTCCTATGTTAAAATCATTTCCTATGTTAAAATCATTTCCTATGTTTTCTATGTTAAAAATCATTTCAAAGTTTTCCCATGTTAAAATCATTTCCAAAGTTTTCCTATGTTAAAAATCATTTCAAAGTTTTCCTATGTTAAAAATCATTTCCAAAGTTTTCCTATGTTAAAAATCATTTCCAAAGTTTTCCTATGTTAAAAATCATTTCCAAAGTTTTCCTATGTTAAAAATCATTTCCTATGTTTTCCTATGTTAAAAATCATTTCCTATGTTTTCCTATGTTAAAAATCATTTCCTATGTTTTCCTATGTTAAAAATCATTTCCTATGTTTTCCTATGTTAAAAATCATTTCCTATGTTTTCCTATGTTAAAAATCATTTCCAAAGTTTTCCTATGTTAAAAATCATTTCCAAAGTTTTCCTATGTTAAAAATCATTTCCAAAGTTTTCCTATGTTAAAAATCATTTCCAAAGTTTTCCTATGTTAAAAATCATTTCCTATGTTTTCCTATGTTAAAAATCATTTCCAAAGTTTTCCTATGTTAAAATCATTTCATTTTTCCAAAAAATCATTCCAAAGTTTTCCTATGTTAAAAATTTCATTTTCCAAAGTTTTTTCCAAAGTTTTCCTATGTTAAAAATCATTTCCAAAGTTTTCCTATGTTAAAAAATCATTTCCTATGTTTTCCTATGTTAAAAATCATTTTCCAAAAATCATTTTCAAGTTTTTCCTATGTTAAAATCATTTCCTATGTTTTCCTATGTTAAAATCATTTCCAAGTTTTCCTATGTTAAAAATCATTTCCTAAAGTTTTCCTATGTTAAAATCATTTCCTATGTTAAAAATCATTTCCAAAGTTTTTCCTATGTTAAAAATCATTTCCAATGTTTTTCTATGTTAAAAATCATTTCCTATGTTTTCCTATGTTAAAAATCATTTCATTTCCTATGTTAAAATCATTTTATGTTTTCCTATGTTAAAAATCATTTCCAAAGTTTTCCTATGTTAAAAATCATTTCCAAAGTTTTCCTATGTTAAAATCATTTCCAAAGTTTTTTCCTATGTTAAAAATCATTTCATTTTTCTATGTTAAAAAAATCATTTTGTTTTTCCTATGTTAAAAATCATTTCCAAAGTTTTCCTATTTAAAATCATTTCCAAAGTTTTCATTTCTAAAGTTTTCCTATGTTAAAAATCATTTCCAAAGTTTTCCTATGTTAAAAATCATTTCCAATGTTTTCCTATGTTAAAAATCATTTCATTTTTCCTATGTTAAAATTTTCCCTATGTTAAAATCATTTCCAAAGTTTTCCCTATGTTAAAATCATTTTTTTCCTATGTTAAAAATCATTTCCTATGTTAAAAATCATTTCTATGTTTCAAAAATTTTCCTATGTTAAAAAATCATTTCCTATGTTTTCCTATGTTAAAAATCATTTCCAAAGTTTTCCCTATGTTAAAAAATCATTTCCAAAGTTTTCCTATGTTAAAATCATTTCCAAAGTTTTCCTATGTTAAAAATCATTTCCATTCCTATGTTAAAAATCATTTCCAAAGTTTTCCTATGTTAAAATCATTTCCAAAGTTTTCCTATGTTAAAATCATTTCCTATGTTTTCCTATGTTAAAAATCATTTCCTATGTTTTCCTATGTTAAAAAATCATTTCCAAAGTTTTCCTATGTTAAAAATCATTTCCAAAAATCATTTCTATTTTCCTATGTTAAAAAATCATTTCCAAAAAGTTTCCTATGTTAAAAATCATTTCCAAAGTTTTCCTATGTTAAAATCATTTCCTATGTTTTCCTATGTTAAAATCATTTCCAAAGTTTTCCTATGTTAAAAATCATTTCCAAAAAATTTTCCTATGTTAAAAATCATTTCCAAAGTTTTTCCTATGTTAAAAATCATTTCAAAGTTTTCCCATATGTTAAAAATCATTTCCAAAGTTTTTTTCCCTATAAAAATGTTCCTATGTTAAAATCCTATGTTAAAAAAATCATTTCCTAAGTTTTCCTATGTTAAAAATTTCATTTTTCCTATGTTAAAATCATTTCCTAAGTTTTCCTATGTTAAAATCATTTTCCTAAAAAATTTTTTTCCTATGTTAAAAATCATTTTTTTCCTATGTTAAAAATCATTTCCAAAGTTTTCCTATGTTAAAAATCATTTCCAAAGTTTTCCTATGTTAAAAATCATTTCCAAAGTTTTCCTATGTTAAAAATCATTTTTCCAAAATGTTTTCCTAAAAATCATTTCAAAGTTTTCCTATGTTAAAAATCATTTCCAAAGTTTTCCTATGTTAAAATCATTTCCAAAGTTTTCCTATGTTAAAAATCATTTCCAAAGTTTTCCTATGTTAAAATCATTTCCAAAATGTTAAAAATCATTTCCAAAGTTTTCCTATGTTAAAAATCATTTCCCTAAAAAAAATCATTTCCAATGTTTTCCTATGTTAAAAATCATTTCCAAAGTTTTCCTATGTTAAAAATCATTTCCTAAGTTTTCCTATGTTAAAAATCATTTCCAAAGTTTTCCTATGTTAAAATCATCATTTCCTATGTTTTCCTATGTTAAAAATCATTTCCAAAGTTTTCCTATGTTAAAATCATTTCCTATGTTAAAAATCATTTCAAAAGTTTTCCTATGTTAAAAATCATTTCATTTCAAAGTTTTCCTATGTTAAAAATCATTTCCAAAGTTTTCCTATGTTAAAAATCATTTCCATTTTCCTATGTTAAAAATCATTTCCAAAGTTTTCCTATGTTAAAAATCATTTCCAAAGTTTTCCTATGTTAAAAAATCATTTCCAAAGTTTCCTAAAAAATCATTTCCAAAGTTTTCCTATGTTAAAATCATTTCCAAAGTTTTCCTATGTTAAAAATCATTTCCTATGTTAAAAAAATTTTCCAAAGTTTTCCCATGTTAAAATCATTTCCAAAGTTTTCCTATGTTAAAATCATTTCCTATGTTTTTCCTATGTTAAAAATCATTTCCAAAGTTTTCCTAAAAATCATTTTTCCTATGTTAAAAAATCATTTCATTTTCCTATGTTAAAATCATTTTGTTTTCCTATGTTAAAATCATTTCCAAAGTTTTCCTATGTTAAAATCATTTCCAATGTTTTCCTATGTTAAAATCATTTCCAAAGTTTTCCTATGTTAAAAATCATTTCCTATGTTTTCCTATGTTAAAATCATTTCCAAAAAATTTTCCTATGTTAAAATCATTTCCATTTCCTATGTTAAAAAATCATTTCAAAGTTTTCCTATGTTAAAATCATTTCCAAAGTTTTCCTATGTTAAAAATCATTTCATTTCCAAAGTTTTCCTATGTTAAAAATCATTTCCAAAAAATCATTTCCAAAGTTTTCCTATGTTAAAAATCATTTCCAAAGTTTCATTTCCTATGTTAAAATCATTTCCAAAGTTTTCCTATGTTAAAATCATTTCCAAAGTTTTCCTATGTTAAAAAATCATTTCCAAAGTTTTCCTATGTTAAAAATCATTTTTCCTAAGTTTTCCTATGTTAAAAAATCATTTCCAAAGTTTTCCTATCATTTCCAAAAATGTTAAAATCATTTCCAAAGTTTTCCTATGTTAAAAATCATTTCCAAAGTTTTCCTATGTTAAAAATCATTTTTCCTATGTTAAAAAAAAAAATTTTTTTCCTATGTTAAAAATCATTTCCAAAGTTTTCCTATGTTAAAAATCATTTCCAAAGTTTTCCTATGTTAAAAATTTCCAAAGTTTTCATGTTAAAAATCATTTTCCTATGTTAAAAATCATTTCCAAAGTTTTCCTATGTTAAAAATCATTTCCAAAGTTTTCCTATGTTAAAAATCATTTCCAAAGTTTTCCTATGTTAAAATCATTTCCAAAGTTTTCCTATGTTAAAATCATTTCCAAAGTTTTCCTATGTTAAAAATCATTTCCAAAGTTTTCCTATGTTAAAATCATTTCCAAAGTTTTCCTAAAAATCATTTCCAAAGTTTTCCTATGTTAAAAATCATTTCCAAAGTTTTCCTATGTTAAAATCATTTCCAAAGTTTTCCTATGTTAAAAATCATTTCAAAGTTTTCCTATGTTAAAAAATCATTTCAAAGTTTTTCCTGTATGTTTTCCTATGTTAAAAAATCATTTCCTAAAAATCATTTCCTATGTTTTCCTATGTTAAAAATCATTTCCAAAGTTTTCCTATGTTAAAAATCATTTCCAAAGTTTTCCTATGTTAAAAATCATCATTTCATTTCCAAAGTTTTCCTATGTTAAAAATCATTTCCTAAAGTTTTATGTATCATTTCCAAAGTTTTCCTATTTAAAAATCAAAAAGTTTTCCTATGTTAAAAATCATTTCCAAAGTTTTCCTATGTTAAAAATCATTTCCAAAGTTTCTATTTAAAAATCATTTCCAAAGTTTTCCTATGTTAAAAATCATTTCCAAAGTTTTCCTATGTTAAAAATCATTTCCAAAGTTTTCCTATGTTAAAAAATCATTTCAAAAGTTTTCCTATGTTAAAAAAGTTTTCCTATTTAAAATCATTTCCTAAGTTTTCCTATGTTAAAAATCATTTCAAAGTTTTCCTATGTTAAAAATCATTTCCAAAGTTTTTCTATGTTAAAAATCATTTCCAAAAGTTTTCCTAAAAAATTTTCCTTCCTATGTTAAAAATCATTTCCAAAGTTTTCCTATGTTAAAAATCATTTCCAAAGTTTTCCTATGTTAAAAATCATTTCCAAAGTTTTCCTATGTTAAAAATCATTTCCAAAGTTTTCCTATGTTAAAAATCATTTCCAAAGTTTTCCTATGTTAAAAATCATTTCCAAAGTTTTCCTATGTTAAAATCATTTCCTAATCATTTTCCTATGTTAAAAATCATTTTTCCAAAGTTTTCCTATGTTAAAAAATCATTTCCAAAGTTTTCCTATGTTAAAAATCATTTCCAAAGTTTTCCTATGTTAAAAAATCATTTCCAAAGTTTTCCTATGTTAAAATCATTTCCAAAGTTTTCCTATGTTAAAAATCATTTCAAAGTTTTCCTATGTTAAAATCATTTCCAAAGTTTTCCTATGTTAAAAATCATTTCCAAAGTTTTCCCTATGTTAAAAAATCATTTCCAAAGTTTTCCTATGTTAAAAAATCAAAAAAATCATTTCCAAAGTTTTCCTATGTTAAAATCATTTCCTATGTTAAAAATTTTCCTATGTTTTCCTATGTTAAAAATCATTTCCAAAGTTTTCCTATGTTAAAAATCATTTCCAAAGTTTTCCTATGTTAAAAATCAAAGTTTCCAAAAGTTTTCCTATGTTAAAAATCATTTCCAAAGTTTTCCTATGTTAAAATCATTCAAAAGTTTTCCTATGTTAAAAATTTTCCAAAGTTTTCCTATGTTAAAAAATCATTTCCAAAGTTTTCCTATGTTAAAAATCATTTCCAAAGTTTTCCTATGTTAAAAATCATTTCAAAGTTTTCCTATGTTAAAAATCATTTCCTAAGTTTTCCTATGTTAAAAAATCATTTCCAAAGTTTTCCTATGTTAAAAATCATTTCCAAAGTTTTCCTATGTTAAAAATCATTTCCAAAGTTTTCATTTCCTTTCCTGTTAAAAAATCATTTCCAAAGTTTTCCTATGTTAAAAAATCATTTCCAAAGTTTTCCTATGTTAAAATCATTTCCAAAGTTTTCCTATGTTAAAAAAGTTTTCATTTCAAAAAGTTTTCCTATGTTAAAAATCATTTCCAAAGTTTTCCTATGTTAAAAATCATTTTCAAAGTTTTCCAATGTTAAAAAAATCATTTTCCTATGTTAAAAATCATTTCCAAAGTTTTCCTATGTTAAAAAATCATTTCCAAAGTTTTCCTATGTTAAAAATCATTTCCAAAGTTTTCCTATGTTAAAAATCATTTCCAAAAATCATTTCCAAAGTTTTCCTATGTTAAAAATCATTTCCAAAGTTTTCCTGTTGTAAAAATCATTTCAAAGTTTTCCTATGTTAAAAATTATTTCCAATGTTTTCCTATGTTAAAATCATTTCCTATGTTAAAATCATTTTTTTCCTATGGTAAAAATCATTTAAAAATCCAAAGTTTTCCTATGTTAAAAATTTCCAAAGTTTTCCATTTCCTATGTTTTTCCAATGTTTTCCTATGTAAAAATCATTTCAAAAGTTTTCCTATGGTAAAAAATTTCCATGTTTTCCTATGTTGTAATCATTTCATAATTCCCATGGTTTTCAAATTTTCCCATGGTAAAACTGTTTCTATGGTAAAAATCATTTCCTATGTTTTCCTGTTGTAAACATAATTCCCAACGTTTTCAAATGGTAAAAACTGTTTCTAACACATTCTAAGATACAGGAAACACTTGGCATTCATTGATTAAACAGTTAGTTGAAATTTATAATATCTTTCTCTTAAATATGTTCTTAAGGAAAATAGCCTTCTTTAGTCCACTAACTATTATTGCTTTCTAATACTGATAGGAGTTTCCTTCCTAACCTTCTGTTTAAGATAGTGTAGAATGTCACCATTTTTATTTTGCCATTATCTTTTATTTTAATTACATGTACAAACAATTTTAGTTGTTGCTGCTATTAGAAGTCTTCAAGTGGTATGATATTTGTTAATGGGTATTTTAAATTATTACTTCTGACCACAATGCAATGTTTTAGATCTAATGGAAAATAGATTTCCTCACTTGTAACTGTAATGCATTGTTTCAGCTTCTTAAAGGTTACAAAGAAGCAGACAAAATCAGACTTTTAGTGTTCTAGAGAATTCAAAATGAATGCAAAGCAAGATATATAAAAACACTGATATTTGGTGTGTTTGTATTATTACATCTATCAAGGAATATGTATATGTGCTTCTAAGATAAAAAGGTTGTTTATTTAATCTGAATCACAGAACATGGATTGCCAACAAGCAATGAATGACCAAAGAGAAGCTGAATGAAAATCCCACATTGCTTTTGGGATATGAACAAAGGATATGACATGTTCAAATGTCAGAGTTTATACAAACTGAAAACAAAAAGAAAGGTGAGACACAAAAGAATTGCTTTGAACATCAGCATAGAAAATTCTATGGCACATCCTTCCACGCCATCTCTGGATTTTCCAAGTACTTCTAATACACAAATGCCAGTTGCTGTCCAACTTTTCATTCCATCTTCATCCAAATTCTTTCTTGTCATGATTTTACTGATTCTGTCAATTTTTAGATTGATCTTTTTTCAGATCAGCTTCATTTGCTATTCTGTCTAATGGTGGGCTATTTTGGAACAAGAAATCAGTGGCCATCAAAAAAGATGAATAATGTTATAAATAAATTGTTAAAAAGCCCACTTTAGAAAATTGAATAAAAAAAAATGATAGCTTCAAAGTTTATCTTAGGAATGTTTGCATAGATTGTGGGCAGATTTTATTTAAATGAAGCTTAAAGATTCTGCATTTACTGATCAGCATTTTCAATTTTGTCAGAGTACTAAACCATAGAAGTGTTATCAAGAGTTTCGGTTTAGAAACAGTCATCTTGCTATTCTGATATGTAAAAAAAATCATATTATCTACTTGTCATACAAGCATACAAACAGCTGTATTTGTGTTTTGCATATACATAAAAACATTGTTTTGATAAAGTAAAAGTATGTGCGTGTGTGTATGAAAGAGAGCGAGGGAGAAATTACAGAGAATGGGTATTTGATTGAAAAAGTATAAGACATGGTAAATTTTATAATATCGTATTATTCTGAGTTCAGATTTTTAGAATTACATTAACCTTTATATTTGAAATTGTCTGCTTAACACAAATTCTGTAAGCGTATACACACACACACACACTGTATACTTACACATATATATATATATATATATATATATATATATATATATAAAAATATAAAAAAGAATATATATATATATATATATATATATATATATATAAATATAAAAGTGAACATTGACATTGAAGTCAACACTTAGAGGCAACAGTCTGTTTCATGCTAGATGCAATTGTCAGGCCTGACAATTGCGTCTAGCATGAAACAGACTGTTATCTCTAAGTGTTGACTTCAATGTTCACTTTTATATTTATGTTTACATACACTATCTCTGATACTGAACACTTTATCCCATAAATATAGCACAACAGGGTATATATATATATATATATATATATATATATATATATATATATATAAGGTATGTTTCTATAAATACATACTACTTTTGTGAAACAATTCATTATATTCCCAATTAAATTGGTAACAAAACATGTTAGGATATACTTATATTTATATGATAAATATACAATGTGAGTTTCAGATTACATGTTTTTATTGGAAATATTTACAGTAACTTATTCAGTGTAAGAGTTCATTATGCAACTTGTGTAATATTAATTACATTGTAAATAAATATATATGATAGTATAGTTAGTTATATTTATTTTTTAATTCCAGATATATATATAAATGTTACTACTAGTCAGGGGAAAGATTACTACTAGTCATCAGAAAGATATAGCATCAAAAGAGTCAAAAATTATTGTAAAACTTTTGAGTGATGAGTACACATTAGAAAATGCAAAAAAGTTGGACAGAAATCAGAAAACAATCAAGAAAGAATTTGAAAAAAAATTAAAGAAAAAACAAGTTTTAAGAATGTTACAAAAAGATATTTTAACAAAATAAAAATTGTAATATACAAGTTGACTGACCAGCAAGGAAATATTTGAAAAGGATGAGGTTGTTAATGTCAACAAAAATGTAAAATATTAAGAACATTGGCTAAAGATATGAAAGCAACAAAACTACTATATTTAACTAAAAGAAAATAATCTAACTTGGACAAAGAGTATAAAACACCTGATTTCTCAACAGTAATTTTAGTGATGAATGTCAAACTACATTGAATAGACATGATATATTGGCTAGAAAGTTTTTCTTGCCCAAGTTCATCATTCAAATCTATAAATCAACCATTCACCCTTGTATGGAATATTGCTGTCATATGTGGTCTGAACACCCTGCTGTTCATCATAAAGTCCTCAACAAAATCCAGAGACAAATATGCAATGTTGTTGGCCCTGATCTGGCATCTTGCTTACAGTTGCTCTTTCTCTCACAGACACGCTAACACCTCCCTTTGTCTTTTCTACAAATACTTTCACAGTAACTGCTCTGATGAGCTACTTTCACTAGTTCCCAAACTGCATAAATTTAAACATGCTACTAAGTTTGCATTTCAGTCCCCTTTTACTCTCAAAATGGTTAAATGTAGCTGTCTCTTCTACTCCAATAGCTTCATATCTCACACTTACTGTCTGTGAAACTCCCTTCCTCTTACTTACTTCCCTGTTAGATATAATCACCAACTATTCAAATGCAATGTCAATCGACATCTCCAGATGCCTTGATCTAATTCCCTGTCCTTCTCTTCATTCTTTCCTCTATCATGGTGCTTTACTCTTTATCCCACTCTCTGTAACCCCTTGTGTGCTAGTGACACTCCTGCCTTGCTTGGGGTGAAAAGCTTAAAAAAAAAGAAGTTGAATCCTTCATGGAAATAGTCAATCGACATGACTTAGAAGGCAACAGTGGGATGGTAGAGTAATATTTTAGTGTAAAATCATAGGCAATAATATTTTAAATCCATTAAAAGTTGGTGATGGTATGTCAGAAAATTATCATAAGTTCTTTGACAAAATGTTTTTTGTGTGGTGCATGGCAAAACCAAGAAATTTTAAGATAATGACTATATTCATGTTCAGCAATGCTCATCTATATTCTACAAAGCTGACTATTTCTTACTTTTGTATCCTTAAAGAGGTTACAAACGAACAAAGGTGATACTTGAGTGAAGGAACAGTAACATGGACATAAATGAAAGAAGAGAGGTTTATTGTAAAAGAGAATATACTACTGAAAGATAGGGAATCGGGTGGCAGGCTAGTAATTCCTGAAGCAAGCTTCCGGGTATAGCCTGTTCTCACCATATATAGCTACTGATATAGTCAGTCCACATAGGCAAAATGGAGTGTGGGACATTCCATTACAACACTTACCTTGCAAATTAATGGAATAGCAGCCCTAACCTCCCCAGATATTAATCCCATAAAAATATGTGCTCTCTCATTAAAAGTGTATCTGAGGATGAAAAACAAAATTCAAGCAAAGATTTCAAAACAGTAAAATTTTATTGCTGGAAGACTGTTGAAGGTAATAGGTTGCCAAGAAGTTTGTATTAACATGTAAAATAATAAAATAATAGCCTGTCAAAGTGTATGGGATTTTGTGTAAATCAAATATATTAGGTTGGAGAAAAGGTTTCTTTCATTTATTAAGTAGAAAATTTACTTAATAAACCTTCTGGTCAACTCAATATGTTTCTGAGGCTCATAGCTTTTGTATTTTTTATAAAAAGAAAGTTTCTGTCTATATTTCTGAGATGAGGTATTATATACATTATTTACATTATTCCGACTATTGTCCTCATTTTTGTTGCCATATTTATTACGACATTTCAGCTGTTGTACGCTCCGGCCTTCTTCAGGTAGTTGAAATGTTGAACTGAGCCCTTTATTTCACTCACTGGGGTAGACTGTTCTAGTACCACGTGCTATGTTTAATGGATGTCAGTTACCTCCTGTTACCAATTCTCCACTGCCTTTATCCACCTCTTTGTCCTGTCACTATATTTTATCCACTGTGCCAGGAGGATAAAGGTGCAGATCCAGTGACAGGACCCAAAGAGTGTGAGTTCAATACCCGGTTAAGGCAGTGGAGAACTTTCAGAGGGAAATTAACAGAGATAACTGACAACTGACATCCATTAAACATGGCATGTGGAACTAGAATATCCTACCCCAGTGAGCGAAATAAAGGGTTCAGTTCAACATTCCAAACACCTGAAGAAGGCCGGAGCATAAAATGGCTGAAATGTTGCAATAAATATGGCGACAAAGATGAGGACAATAGTCCAAGTAATGTAAATAAAAAAAACTTTGTGTTGTACTTAGTTTGCATAAAATTATTAGCAAAATATTTTTACCCTATTTAGATTGTTCTGACTGTTGTCCTTATCTTTGTCATATTCACAATGTTTATGCCTGCTTATACTCCAGCCTTCTTCAGGTGATATACGTTGGAATTTTGAACCAAACTCTTTATTTTGTCCACTGAGGTCGATTGTTCTAATTTCACATGCCATGCTTTTTCTGGATATCTCAGTTTCAGTTAATTCTCTTTTATCCACAAGTTAGTGGATAAAAGCGTTAGCTGAAGTAATCCTGTGACTTGACCAAAACAGTTGTGAGTTTACAGCAAAGGTGAACAATAAAAACTTGGAGATTTTAGTTACTAACAGGAAATAACTGAAACTGAGATATCCAAAAAAGGCATGGCAAGTGGAACTAGAACAATTTACCCCAGTGTGCTAAATAAATGGTTTGGTTTGAAATTCCAACATACATCACCTGAATAAGGCCAGGTGGCATAAAATTTGTGAATATGACAATAAAAATGAGGTGAACAGTCTGAAAAATGTAAATATTTACACAATCTCATCTCAGAAATATAGACAAAATATTTTTAATAGAGATAAGGAGTATAAACTAAAAATCATTTGATATATTGCTGATAAAAATATTAGTGTATCCAGAATATTTTGTAGACTTCAGTTATTTAATACCAGATTTTATTGCAAAAATATAATTTTGCATAATAAAATCTGAAATATTGTGTGTGCGTGTGTGTGTGTGTGTGTATGTGTGATATCTGTATACAAGTTTTTTCAAAAAATGTATACACTCTTTTACAGTGTGTAGCTTAAGTCAACGTGCTTTCTTTTCAGACTTACATGTTAGTATTACTAATAACATCCAGGCTTAGTTTTGAACAAAGAAAGTTAATCCTGAAATGCTACTGGAAGTACAAAAATGCAGTCTAAGTTCAAAGACGGTATTGAAGAGAGTTTCATTCCAATCCACCAATGAAGACTTACAATCTCCTGAATTAAAGATAAGTTTAAAGCTGATGGTATTGAACATGATGTGCACAACAAGTATTCCGGTAGACCACGCCTATCAATAAACCCTGTGAATCAAGAACGGATGACGGAAAGTTTTTACAGAACTCCAAGAAACCTATCAAAATGTTCATTGCTGCATATGATTCTATTACATCAAAATGTCTGCATCATAACGGATATCAACTTGTAAACATGCAATGACTAGAACTTAACAGGATGCATTCATAATAAATACTGTCTTCATATGCATTATTTTAATTGGATATGCTTGGCTCTAGTTGTTCAAATTATATATATATATATATATATATATATATATGCGTGATATGTATATATATATATATATATATATATATCAGGAATATGTATATATGTATGTATATATATATATATATATATATATGCAGGTATGTATATATATATATATATATATATATATATATATATATATATGCATGAGTATGTATATATATATATATATATATATATATATATATATATACATGAGTATATATATATGTATATGTATATATATATATATATATGTGTGTGTGTGTGTATGTATATACATGTATGTATGCATACATATATGGATATGTATGCATACATATATGGATATATATATATATATATATATGTGTGTGTGTGCATATATATGTATATATATATATATATATGTATTTGTGTGTATATATGTGTGTGTGTGTGTATAAATATATGTATATATATTTGCATGTATATATATATATATATAAAAAAATGTGTGTATATAAATATATACATGTGTGTATATATGCGTTTGTGTGTGTGTATATATATATATATATATATATATATATATACACACTGAGGTGAACACAGTGTGGCAACAGTCTGCTTCATGTTCGTGTTTTGGCTCGACTAGATGCTGGTCATTGGGCATTAAATAAATAAAAATTTAAAAACAAAATAAGTAAATAATAAAATAATTAACAAACTAAGAATACACGCATAAACACAAGTAAATGTTATAATAATCAATAGCAAATAATGGAATAAATAATAAGCAATTACTAAAGACTTAGCAAACAACACTATGAAATCGCTACAAATAATCATGTTTGTTTCCAAAGTCATTCTTATTCAATAGCCTCTAGAATAATTTGGAGCATAAACATTACTACCTACCCAATAACCATTAGTATAATTCTTCTTCTTCTTTTATGTGTTGTGTATCTTCAGGACATAAACAATCATGGCCCTCCATCTCCTTCTGCCCCTTGTAGTTCTCAACAACTTTTGTCTGTTATTTCTCTCAGACCCTGTTTTGCCATCCACTAACTCAAGCCCATCAAGTATGTCACATGTTGCTTTGCCTTGTCCCTCTTTCATCTTTATCCATCCTGTTAGTATCAGATTTTCTGAGCCTTCCTTCCTCATTACACGTCCCAGAAATTTCAACTGCCTCTTCCTTAAGTAAAAGATTCCACTTTGCTTCCATTCTCTCCAAAACCTTACAGTTGCTCACATGTTCAGCCCATGGTATCCTTAGCATCCTTCTGTAGAATAACATTTCTGTTGCTTTGAGTCTCTTCTTCATCTTTGAAGAGATTGTCCAACATTTGCTGCCATACAGAAAGACAGATATCACATAACAGTTCAGTACACTTTTATTTGTTTCCATCAAAACTTTCCTGTCTCTTAGTACTCTGCTTAGCTTTTGGAATGCATCTTTGGCCATCCCATGATATATGTTGGGATTAATAATAGAATGATTTCTCATTGCTTTCTCCATGGTGGTTTGTTGAGGCACCACCTCTAGTTAGCTGGCTGTTGGCCCATCAAGAGTTCTTCCACACTTTGTTCGGTGTCATTTTTTGTCCTACTGGGTTGATACTATTGCCAGTATAATAATTTGAAACATAAATATTACCACCTACCCAATAACCATTAATATAAGACAACTGCCTCTATAATAATTTGAAACATTGTTATTAACACTTAGCCAATAATAGTATAAATAATCCAATAGATCTCACTATCCATAATGCATCATTGACCAGCATATATAAATAGTGGAACAAAAACTCAATGCACATGACCTAAAGATTGTGTTTAAGCATGAAACAGATTGTCACTGTTTGGTGTTGACCTCAGTGTCCACTTTTATAGTTACATATATATTTAGATATCCTCTATGCCTGACATTGACCACTTTAATTCATAAATGTAGCATACCTTAAAACTATATATATATATATATATATAGTGTGTGTGTGTGGTTAACAGTATTATTAATCTACATTTTCTCTTCTCTTCTAAAACTCTTGATATAAAACTAAAAATAAGCCTAAAACAAAAATCAATCTATATTTTCAATAAGTCAGGCAAAGTAACTACATAAGGAGATCAAAGAAAGCAATGGAAAATAGAGAAAAATATAAAGAAAATATTCAAAACAACAAACTCTGAGTGACCAACACGTATGAAAGAAAGCCGCAATATTCAGCAAACTTCGACATATGTTATTTCTCTTGTTGTTTACTTCAAAGACACAGACAACACTGATGAAGCACAAGATGAAGAGAACAGATTTTTCCTTTTGGTGTCAAAAAGGATAGAAAGAAGAGAAAAAAAAAAGAAAGTAATTTCACACTTATTCATAAAGCATTATATCATTCAGATATTTGTCAGAGGATCAGCTGGCAGAAAAGTTAATCTCACTGAATTCTTTCCAGTTAATCTATTGTCATCTTGAGATGAGGAGTTTGAAATCATTCAAAGGAGTTTTTACTTTCATATTGTTTACATTCCTAGAGGTTTTTCGTTAGGTAATAAATTTGAATGAATACATTATTTAGGTATTCCAGGTCACACTTGGGCAAGTGTAACAGCACTCTTAGCACCTAAAAGATTTTTTTATTATTTTTAATATATGACTTTAGGAATAGTAGAACCTTAAAAGCAAGTTAGAAGATACCTTAAGTTATCAAGTATTAAATCCACAGGCTGGCATAAACTGGTATTCCTGACAAATCAAAAGGTTTTAATCTCTAAATTATTTTTTAAATTCAGTTTGGACTGTTATGGCAACAAAAGTAATCAATCTAGTAGAAATTTGGTTTGTATTAACTGGTACAACAGTTGAGAGAAGATACTTGGAAAAATATACAGACTTGACAAAAGAGAACTGAAGAATTAATTTAAATTTGTTCTGATGATTTCTTCTCTATACTAATTTCCTTCAGTATGTGGATAATCATGGATGCTCACAACTTACCAACCCTTTGTAACTGTAAACAATGTTTTTTCTCCTTACTCTCCTTCCCACTTTCATCATCCATTTACAGAAATTCATCAAGGAAGTTATTTGCTGTTAACATCTGTTCTTTTTATCTTCAATAGGTCCTGAAAGTGTCAAATTTCTCAAGCCTTCTTTCCTCATTATGTGTCCCAGAAACATCAACTGTCTCTTTCTGAGACTAAATAACCATATTGGTTCTACTTTCCTTAAAGCTTACTTATATGTTCCATCCATGGTATTCTCAGCATCCATTTTTGAAATCACATTTGTTGCCTCCTGTATTCTCTTCAACTGTGAGGAAATTGTCCAGAATACAGTCATGTACGATGACTGACATTACATAACAATTCAATAGACTTTTCTTTATGAAACTTTCCTCTTTCGTAATATTCTTTTAGATTTTGGAAGTCATCTTTCATTAATCTAATTGAGCAGAAGAAAACCACTTTACTTTCAAAAATGCTTGCTCCTGTCAATGCTGTTGGTTCAATGACGAAAAAAAGAATAACCAAGGCAGAAACATTCCATTATTTATGACAGAAAATGATGGAATAGCCCGGATGTGCTACCTAGGGGTTGATGGAATAGCTCAGATGTGCAACCTAAGGTTTGATGGAATAGCCCAGATATGATACCTAGGGGTTGATGGAATAGCCCAGATGTGAAACCTAGGGGTTGATGGAATATCCCGGATGTGCTACCTAGGGGGTTGATGGAATAGCCCAGATGTGCTACCTAAGGGTTGATGGAATAGCCCAGATGTGCTACCTAAGGGTTGATGGAATAGCCCAGATGTGCTACCTAAGGGTTGATGGAATAGCCCAGATATGATACCTAGGGGTTGATGGAATAGCCCAGATGTGAAACCTAGGGGTTGATGGAATAGGCCAGATATGATACCTAGGGGTTGATGGAATAGCCCGGATGTGATACCTAGGGGGTTGATGGAATAGCCCAGATGTGCTACCTAAGGGTTGATGGAATAGCCCAGATATGATACCTAGGGGGTTGATGGAATATCCTGGATGTGCTACCTCGGGGTTGACGGAATAGCCCAGATGTGATACCTAGGGGGTTGACGGAATAGCCCAGATGTGATACCTAGGGGGTTGACGGAATAGCCCAGATGTGATACCTAGGGGGTTGACGGAATAGCCCAGATGTGCTACCTAGGGGGTTGACGGAATAGCCCAGATGTGCTACCTAGGGGGTTGACGGAATAGCCCAGATGTGCTACCTAGGGGGTTGACGGAATAGCCCAGCCCTAGGGGTTGACGGATGTGTGCTACCTAGGGGTTGACGGAATAGCCCAGATGTGCTACCTAGGGGTTGACTTGAATAGCCCAGATGTGCTACCTAGGGGTTGACAATAGCCCAGATGTGCTACCTAGGGGGTTGACACGAATAGCCCAGATGTGCTACCTAGGGGGTTGACAGAATAGCCCAGATGTGCTACCTAGGGGATTGACGGAATAGCCCAGATGTGCTACCTAGGGGGTTGACGGAATAGCCCAGATGTGCTACCTAGGGGTTGACGGAATAGCCCAGATGTGCTACCTAGGGGTTGATGGAATAGCCCAGATGTGCTACCTAGGGGTTGATGGAATAGACTGGATTAGCTACCAACAGGGTTGGTGGAATAACCCGGATGTGCTACCTAGTGATTAGTGTATAGTTATTTGGATCTACAGATTTGTGGATTTGTGACAGTTTGCTTTATTTTTCTTTGCATTTCTGAGTTACATTTTTTCTCATCTGTTATAAAACTTTCCATATAAATGTCTGTACTTGCTTGATTCCAATGTCTCTAATTTGTAGTTCACATCCTTTTCTCTTATTCTGACAGCTATAACTGGGTTCTTCTGTTTGTGTGGTATGGTGCAGAGTCCTGTTGCTACCTAGGGTAGCACTAACTCCTCAAGACACTTGATGTAGACCTCCGTGTAGGGTCTGTGGGAAGATGAATGGAGGCACAACACCACCATCACTAGTGATCACTCCCAAAAACCATGATGTTAACTGGATATATCATCCAACTCTTTTTGAATTCTTCTGTATTGTTCTCAGTTTGATACCCAAACACTGTGAAATGTTTGTATTGAAGCTTCTGGCATGAATGTCAAGCAGTACAGCATGCTGTTTCCAAATTACTGGTGGAGTGAATTGCAATTTTTTATCACAGACGGTGCTCAACTATACTGTCCAGTTGATAAAATCAAAAACAAAAAACACCCATGTGCAAAATTAAAAACATAATTTAACCATCGTATCCTGTGTATATATATATATATATATTATGAAATGGACAAAGTCCGACAATTATTTTAAGATTATTTAAATTTTTATTTTTATACATTCTTTTCAGAGGACGAATATTTTCTGTGAAAATTTCTCAGACATTCAGGCCGGTAAATGTTATTTAATACTGTTTATTATAAAGAGAGCATTTACTTAAATATCTGTATCTATAAAAAGAATGTATAAACATAAATATATATATATATATATATATTATCGATTCTCTCGTTGTCATTGTATAAAGGTATAAAGATCAAGCAACTCAATACTAGTGAATCCTTTTGTAGAACCAGCTACACATTTTGGAAGAACTGCATCCTGAGAACTTGATCACATGGTGTGCCAGAAGGTCTCTAAATGACTCCTCAGGTTTTTAATCCACAGCTTTCATTCTCCTAGAATTATTGCCAACCATATCAAGAGAATCCAGTTCATCCTATTATTTAATACATAACTAGTGGGTATGAAGAGATATTTTAAATAGCAGGGCAGATTGGGGTCTCTAGCCATCTAAGGAGAACAACATCTGATTTCAACTATTTGAAGCTGTACAAAGACAGATAAATACACTAAAATAAAAGTATGACAGATTTCAAGAACATTGAGAACAAGGAATGTGTCATTGCAGTTGTTTAGTATATATATATATATATATATATATATATATATGATAAAAAATATAGATGTAAGTTATGCTGTGTTTGTCTATTAAAGTGCTCAATATCAGGGATAGAGTGTATGTAAATATAAATGTGGAGATTGAGGGCAACATCCACTGGCAATAGTCTTAGATGCAATATTCAAGCTTGAAAGACTGCATGTAAGCATGAAACAGACTATTGCCATTGGGTGTTGACCTCAATGTCCATTTCATACATACATATATATGTATAAAGGTAAAAGACAATAGGAAAACTATAGTATTAGCCAATGTGTTTTGTCCAATGTGGACTTTTTCAAGGCAAAAATGAAATGAATTTATTAAAAACAAAGTAATTATTAACAACAAACAAAATGTCCTTGGCAACTAGATGAAATTTAGAAAACATTATTGTATTCATATTGTCAACTGAAAATTATGTCAAGTACTTTTACATGTAGAAATATTGTTTTTATTGTTGTGTTGATGGATTCAACCATTTTCTTTCGATTTCTCGATACATTTGTTTACGTTGGCTTGGGATATTAGTAATTCTGTTAGGAAAGGTGATATTGGGAAAAAACCTGGGCGTAGATTAATATTTGGATAATATTCAATGGTGGCACTCTTGAGGATTTTCCTTCTGAGTTATTTTCTTTTTTTATGAATGTAACATTTTTAAAATGAAAATTGTGGTTGAATTTATATCTATGTATGACAAGTGCATTAGTTAAGTTGTTTTTGTGAGGTCTCCCTTGTGCTCATAGATGCGTTTTTTAAATTTCTGCTTGTTTCTCCAATATATTGGGAGGAACAGTTTTGGCAATTTATTTTATAAATGTCTGCGTCAGAAATATTATTGCTATTAGTGTTTGAGGATCTGAATATATCCATAATGGTTTTGGAATTGTTTGTAATTATTTTAAGATTATTTAGATGGAAAAGGTTGTTCTGGATAGTGGACGTGACAGAGTTGGTCGATAGTATTTTCTTTTTCTACAGGTTAACTCTGAGAAATCTTTTATTTATATATATGTATAAATTTCCAAGAGGACAGAATCCAGGCAGAGCTCAATGTCCAAGACAGAGCAAGAATATAATATAAAAGGCTCAAACACTAATATTCCATGATTATAATTTATTACATTGGAATTGGAATCAAAATCCAATTCATCAGACCTACAAATTCAAAAAGAAATTGGAAAATATAACTCTAGATATAAAAACAAACTAGAAATGAATATAATATGGGAACCAGTAATAAAGTGTGCCAGAGAAAAGCCATAATAACCACAAAAATTGCAATATGGGCACTGGAAAAAAATGTTTGCTGAAGACATTAGGTTTATAATACCCAGAAATTCATACACAGATGTCCTCAAGGACACATGGCACAGTGGATAAAGGCATTGGTTAGATCCAGTGACAAGGACCCAAAGAGTTTAAGTTCAATACCTGGTTATGGCGGTGGAGAACTTGAAGAGGGAAATTAACAGGAGATGGCATGTGGAACTAGAACCTTCTACTGCAGTGAGCAAAAATAAAGGGTTCCGTTCAACATTCCAACCATGTGAAGAAGGCTGGAGCATACAACGTCCGAAACGTTGTAATAAATGGCAACAAAGAATAAATTCATTTCATTTTCTGAATAATGTAAATAGTGTACATAACCTCATATATATATGTGTGTGTGGGGGGTGCATGTGTGAGAGAGAGAGACAGCATGGCCAAGCAAGTAATATGAATGTTAGCATTGTGACAATGGTAATTTTTTCAAGTAGTTGGCATCTTGATAATATTGGCCCAGGAACATAATCTCAGCTTTTGTGTTACTATTGGAAAGTGTCTAAAAATCACAGCATAAGTTGATGTAATCATTGTGAGTGAAATTGCGTAGACAAAACTATTCCGAATCTGTATATTGTTCTGCTACCACAAAGTCACAAGTCATTGTAACCAAGGGTTTCATTGTAGTGTCCCAGTTCAATGGTTGGTCATGTCAGATTAGGCACACTCTTCCAGAAACCCTACTTAGCATAATTGCAGTATAAACAAGAGTTTAGCTCTGCAGATTATGAAGAAATACACATGTGCCTGAGTGGGCATCTTCAACAGGGATTAGCTAGCCACCCTAGTCATACTTTGAAATAAGCAATTATTCATAGTGTGAAAAGAAATACATCCAACATTATTGTAAGACATTAGCTAGATGAAGACCCATTGCCACTAATGTCATACTATTATGAGACAAGTACATGTGGGAATAATTGTAGCTGTGGAATAGTTACCAATTTTATTGCTTTGTTTTTTTTTTTTAATTTTTACACATTTTTCTTAAATATTTTTAAATTTTTCTTTATTTTTGCTTTGCATTTTTTATTGCTACAATCATTTATTCCGTATATCTAGAGAATTAAAAATAGTAAATGCAACACATGATCTTTTCAGTGTGGATTTCAGCTAAAGAAAACTAGGATTACTCAAACTTGGCTACAGATAGCAAAACATATTCTTGTTCCTGCCTCTTT